>JAQFVV010000138.1:630948-1093448 GCA_028023455.1 Epiperipatus broadwayi | reverse complement strand
TCTATATTTGTATAACTTTAAACTTTTAAATAATTTAACTTATTTCTACCACTTGAATTATTTCATTAACAATGTAATAAAATTTAAGGTAATAAATTTTAAAAAGTAGCGGACCGCCTGTGTATGCTAATACACCTCATTAAAAAATAAATATTTTAAAACCACTTTTTACTGTTTTTTTTTTTTTTTTTACATTGTTCTATTTTCATACATTTCAATTTTCATATATATTTCAGGAACCAATTAGATAGGAATGTTGAGGAACACCTATATTTGGCTTCCCTTTTTTGTTTCCAATTATCAATGTATATTTTGGCATTTATTTCTATTTTATTTATTAAATATTATTTAATTTTTTCAGGTTCTTTTATATATAGAAAGTTATAATTATTTATATGTTTTTAATTGGTTTGCCAATTTTTAAGAATAGCATGAATTAAAAGGATAAGTTTATTTTTAGAGAAAATCGAAATTGTGTTTTTGTTTTTTTTTAAAAAAGTTTGCTTTTGAAAATATATTTTAGAAAAAGAATAACATATTTCTTTTTCATATAATTTGTTTATGTTTTTTATTATATTGTCTGCATTTGAACAAGGGATAATGGTAATGTGTACACACACCCCCTTTATTCATGTTACAGTATATTTGTAATAAGGTTGTACATTTGTTTAAACTATTGAAAATATCTACATTTCACCAACAGCTTTGTCTAGTTTATTCCAATTGCCTAAAATTTCAAATCTTATTAGGATTTCTAAAACCAATAAATTTGTTTTTATGTTACATCTATCATTGATAGTATTGTACTCTTTTTCAGTTTCTTTTGAAGATTTAATTAAAGTTTTCAACTACTAAGGGCTAATAGAGTAATTAATTTGCATGATATATATGTGCACATATGTCACTTTGACTGCTTAAAAATGAATTTGCAAAAATCCAATAAATTTGCAAAAATTTATTAATAAATATCAAGCTTTATTTCTGCTTTCTAAACCATATTCAGTCAGAAAATAGTCCTTTTTATTTTCAAAGTTAAAAAAAAAGTAATAAAATCAGAAACTCAGAAAAATTAATTCAAAGATCTAACTTCTTTATCATCATTCCTTTATTAAATAAGCTAATAGTTTTTATCAGATTTTATATTAACTTTTAAGTTGTTTCCTTCATTCATTACTTTTTCAATATGTTTTATGCTTGAGTTTCATTTTAAAAACATAACATTAAATCATGAAATCAGCACTCATACAAGTATATCATTTCCTCACTCAATGCAATCAACCAAGATTAATCTGAGATTTTTACTTTTAACTAAAGATTTATTGATCATTGTTGAATCATTATGAACTAGATAAATGATATAAAAATTCTAATCTGTATATAATCCAAAAAGAAAAAGAATTAAATTTATAAAAACTGAATTTATATCCCAAATCATGAGGATGACAAATAAATGAATCAAACACAATATATAGTCCATTTCAAAAAGTATTTATTGTAAAGTTTTTCCTTCAATTTTCAATTTTGTCTTTTCATTGTAAAATTCAAAACAAAATAGAGATAATAAAAATAACAATTTTATTATATTTGCTTTCTATTAATAATAATAATAATATCTTTGCAATAAATATTTTATTTGCTTAATATTTCCTAATCGAGTTCTCTAGCTATAGAAAAAAAATTCTTCCACATCTTAATATAAATTTTATAATAAGATTTGTGAGTTTTAAAAACATTAATATTTATTTTAAATATAACACCACATTCTAACTACAATGTAGAAAATCTAAAAACAAAAGTAGAAATAAAAGTTTGGAAATATTTGAGAGCTTTCTCATTATATAATGAAGGTTTTTAAGTGAATTTAACAAATTTCTATAAAGTACTCTGGTTTAAATTAGGAATAAAAATAAACAGTTGATAGAAAATATTAAGCTATAAACATAAATCTGGAAATTAATTAACTCCGATTGTAATTAATAAAATTCATTTTTTAACAAATGCTTCTCAGATTGATTTACAATATTTATTTAACAGATTTTAAAACAGCACTTTAAAGCTTTTACTATAATATTTTATTATTTTTTTAATATGAAAACTAAATTAATTGCTTATCTTGGATATTATTAAAATAGTTTTTAACAACCATTGCGGAAATATTATTTTAAATCCAATATTATAATCAATAATTAGTTATGTCTTTGCTATTTTTTGTAATATTACAAACTAAGCTTTTATTCTTCACGCTGAAAATCGTAAATGGATTAAAAAAAATAGTTGTCACATGATTCAATGAATGTGGTATTTACCTGATGTTACATTATATAGAGTATAACTATTTCAATAATCTTTCATATAAGTACAGTTTATTAAAATATATATATATTAATTCATTATGAATTATTATTGACAGTTATAATTAAACTAATTATACTCATTTTTCTTTTTCATTATTTTATTTTAATGACACAATGGCTTCGGTCACTTAAATTAGGAACAGACATAGTGTTATCATATTAATCGTCTCTCCATTACATTTTGGCATTGAGATTACGCAAGTGAGCAATTATATTTTTATACAAGCAGAAATTCTGACGCCATACTTTTTTTCCCTCGCTTTATAACTTTTTATTCGTTGTCTTTTCTCGATTGGTTTTTTTTCATTTTTTTGCAATTAGAATGGCCTATTAATTGCTAATCATGCTAAAAAGATATTTTCTTACAACAGTAAATTAAATGAATCACTAATATTGTCCTCCCTTCCCCCCCAAAAAATGAACGTACATAGTATTAAATATTAAAGATAAAAGATATTTCAAACAGAAAGCTGTACAAGATATTTAGAAGTATGTATACAATATTGTTGATATATATTCTTTGTGAGATTAGTATCAAAATTTACGTAATGCTAATTTCAGTCATAAACATTAATGATTCTATAAAATAATTATTTTAATAAATAAAAGTATAAGTAGGTTTTATTTTTAGTTATATTACATTTATCTGGAGTTCTGCACACTTGTATAAAAGTTTCTATTCATCATTTCCATGGATAATTTTATAAGGAACTAACGCGTAGTTGTTTGAATTGTTATTGAATATTCTTCATTAAGAGTCTTTTTTTCTCTACTAATTAGTTTTGTTATAATTTTACTGTTCAGAATAAAAATTATGGCTCTGAGACCTATCAACTTCTTGGAGCTACTGTATTATATTATATTAATTTTACATAATAAGGTGAGGTTTTATTTTTATCTTGGTCACAAAGTACCTCAGAAAAATAAGAAACTTTTAAAAAGAGTTTTAGCTAGTTGAAATAAAAATATATTATAAAAGTCATTATTAAAAATGCAAGAAGAATTATATAGTTCAATGCAAAAATACAGAATGGGTATTGAACATTGTAGAATATCAAACATTGTATTAATTATAGCTTAAAACATTTTAAAATAGTTATTTTTAGAGATTTTTTTTATTTTGTGAACTAGGACTGTTACAAATAAAAACTATAAATTACTTTATTATTTAGTATAATTTTTAATTTTTATTATATGTTTCATTTGATAATTACATCTTAAATACATTTCTAAATTGTGACATTTAATATTTGTCTCAAGGCTTGTGATGATGTATATTATTAGATGTGATATGTTGGACTATTTCCATCATCTATGAGTGAATGCTGAATGTAAGGAAAATTTTAAACTTTATTTAAACTTTCCAAATACAAACAACTTGATAGTGATAACACATAAATAGATAACACAGGTTAGTAATTACACACTGTTTTAAGTAGTAATATTATCCACTCTTCTTCAAGGATTGCTGGCCTAATATGCACAGTGACAGTATTCACACAGAAGTTGAACTTTCACCTTTAGATTCTTGAATACCAAATTTAAGGCAAACACTATAACCAACAGCTATTCTGTCAAAGGCAATGTATAGTAGAAATTTGAAAAAAAATTAAAGACTAAAGAGGATTTAAACCAGCCCTCATATATAAATATATCAAATTTCTACTATATATTAACTTTGACAGAATAACTCAGTTGGTTAGAGTGTCTGCCTTAAATTCTTAGTGAATACTGTGACTGTGCATATAGGCCAGCAACACCTGAAGAAGAAAGGAGAATAATACTACTCAAAACATATGTAATTACTAACCTGCGTTGTCTATTTGTGTGTTATTACTAACAAGTTAATTCTATTTGGAAAATTTAAATAAAGTTTAAAATTTTTTATACATTCAACATTCACTCATAGATGATGGAAATAGTCCAACATATCACATTTAATGGGACATTTAAATTTAGAAAAAAAGAAAATTTCACTAACCATCAATTGTGGCATAGACTCCAACCAAAACTCTAAGAGTTACCAATATCCAGGTAACACCTACAAAAAAATAATAATTTTTATAAAAACAATTTACATAAAATTAAATATTTGAAATGTTCCATAGGTATATTATTTTAGTTATATCCCCCTTTGGAATTGCTTCTTTATGTAAAGGGGGAGTGTAGCTGAAATAATATAGGTATGGGCATTTCAAATATTTTATAGATATATATTTCAGCTAGAATTATGCATTAGTTCTTTAAAATTAAATATATAAAATTAAAAATTTGATAATAAAAAAATATTCTAAAAATATATATACAAAAATATAAAGTGTTTTAAAATTGTGATTACACACTATACCAAATTGTAGTTTTCTTTAAAGCATTTAACACTAAAATGTAGATACTTTCCTCATTAGCATGCTGCAATGTTATATTATTTCAATAATGAATATCCTTATTGTGAATAGATTTCTGATGAAAAAATTTTGAATGTTCTCTATGTTTCCAATCTTATCCCTGGGAATGTTTTGTATGAAGATAATTGAATCATTGTCTTTATAGTAATTACAAAGCGCAAATATTTGAGATATCTTAATAATACAATAGAAAGCAAAAAGTCCATCAATCATGTTCTGCCTAATATATTGTCACCTCAACTTTCTCCGCGCAATCTTTCACTTATTCAACCTCAATAAATTCTCATTTATTTCAAGTAGCTAGTCAATTGAGTTTGTACTAACTTTAGGATCAAATATGCCAGGGGCACCATATTGCAGCTATAAATTGTAATGCCCACCAGAGATCATCATCATTAGTCATATTTAGGACTATAGAAGGTACTGGAGAAAGTAATTAAATTGTCTCTCAAAATAATAATAATAATAATAATAATAATAATAATAATAATAATAATAATAATAATAATAATAATAATAATAATAATAATAATAATAATAATAATAATAATAATAATAATAATAATAATAATAATAATAATAATAATAATAATAATAATAATAATAATAATAATAATAATAATAATAATAATAATAATAATAATAATAATAATAATAATAATATTGATAAAACCATTCAATTTATGTGGTCTTAATTTCAAACCTAGCATTAGTCATGCAAATATTTCATGATAAATTTATTATAAAATTCATAATAATGAGACAACTTTCTTCCACAACTTTATTATAATATCTGATCTCGAGTGGTAACTACAGAAAATACTGTATACAGTTCTCGTTTAAATATGACTGGAAATAAATCAATAATCGATGCAGAGAACTCATAATCTATGTTCATAATATAAAACCATCACTTAATTTAACATTAGACAAAATTATCACAGATAAATCCTCCCCATTTAATTCTATTACTTTATTTTTCGTTCTCAGCATCTATCACTTTCAATAGCTACAATTATATAACACGAATGTCTGTGTCATGTTCTCTAATCTGAGAATCTCTAATCTTATTTAACATACATATATCTGTCGATCAATTATCAACTCATGATCCCTATTTTAATAATACAATAATTTTATTATAATGTGCTACTTGACTTCCAAACTAGCTCTTAGACTAATAATTGAACTGCTCTTTCTCAAGGTCTAGATCTGTCAAGAGGTGCCCATATAAACGATTACACTGTAATGGATATGATTCCATATATGCAAAATAAATTTTAATACGAGTTTAATAGTGGGAATCACTCTAAACACCGAGAGCAGGAAAGGGATTTTATGTCTGCTCCCAGTATTCACAACATTACAATGAATCAAAAGATTAAATTTATTAAACTTAACTATTCCCTGTCATCTTTATTCTAGTATTTCTAATCTATTTTTAATTAATAACCTTAATAATTTTATTTTGCTAAAGTAAACTATGGAAGCAAACCATGGACATCAATCAAAATTTTACTTATGAAATTAAAGTACGGAAATGAATCATAAAATCAGATTATGCAAATTAATTATGACAGTAAATTATGTTAAAATGAATTATATAAAAGTGACTTCTATAAAATGAATTATATTAATCGAATATAGAAATATTCAAGATAAAATTAATACTGTAAATCAATCATAGAAATAAATTATCAATACAAATTTAACTATGTGAATCGTATATGGAAACGATATAATAATGACTACTGCAAATCGATCTTGGAAATAAATTATCAATATAAAATGAATAATTAAATTTAAATATGAACTAATATTCCTTTAACTATAGGTGCTGGATATATATATTCTGGAGGTATTTGAAACATCAAAACACAAAACACAATATAATCTTATAACAATAGTAAACTTTATTACATTAACAATAATGATGAAATTAAACAAAAACACACCAAATTATAATATTATTACACACAAATATGATTCTAATCTATTCAGAACTATTATTCGAATACATGTTTGAATTAACTGATTTCCTGGATTACTCACTTCTTGTTTTGACCCATTCATTTATTAAATAAATAATTAATAATAATAATAAATACAAACGCTCACTCATGGAATCAGAATTCCGTATATTTTTAGCTTTAAGGAAACATATCTTGAAAGAGAAGAAAACCTATAAATTTCTATTTCCCCCTCCTTTTATTGTAAACATTGTCCATTGGACTATTCCAAAATAATATATTCGCTTCAATTATTCTAACTAGCAATGTGAAATAATCTTAAATTTCTAAATCATTTTATCAAGCAATCATTTTCACATTTCCGATGAAGAAGGATTATATGTCACAAAATTACCCTACTAATTTTGCAAATGGGTTTAAACTCAAAACCCACACTTTTACATTCATGCTTGTCAGATCTTTATGTTTTGACTGTATATATATTAATATGTTAGTATGTCCATTCAGCTTGATGACCTCAATTTACCATCATTCAAAAAAAAATCAACACAGATCAATTAGTTTATTAATTAAAATCTTTGTCATTCTTCATCATACATATACATCTGACTGAAACCTTATCCTTTCAGGGCAACTTTATTCTGTCCCACATAAGAAAACTCTCTTCATATCACACATCACCATGCAGTATCTATAATGTGCACACAGCTACGTCTTGATAAGGGAAATAAACAAAAACAACAACATTAACTTCAAACTTAAACTATTTGCTTGAGCCAGGGAGAGAGAACTTTTCTTAAGATCCAGGATCATGTAAATAGCTTCTCTTAGACACCTATTCCCTAAATTGGCATGCAACATTTTCTACACTTAAACAGTAACTTTATTAATAATTTCCTACCTTAACAAATAAATGGAGTGAAACTTAGTCATCTCTGACTGCCATGGTATATATATCATGAGACAGCCATTTCCCATCTATTGGGTGGTAGGATAACTTGACATCAGTAATGACAAGCATTTATAGCTTTATATATGCCCACATATACATTGATTCCAGCCTAGATAAGTGACAAAGACTAACCAAATCCCGACTCAAACATCTATGAATTATTTCAATTTTAAACAGTCAAGCCAACAACACACCTAACATTTATATTAATAACAGATCAACAATACTTTAGCATAATTATGGGCTTTACGACCATCCTCTCACTCTTTATATTTACTATTAAGCACAAATTAAAATTTTGTTAAGAATAATAAAAATATTTATATCATTTCTCTCTTTACTTTTAAATTTAAATTTACATGAGCATCTATACTTAAATGGTATCAAAATCATTTTTTCTCTTTTCTTCAAACATTTTAAGCATAAACAAAATATTAAATTAAATAATCTAGTGATTAGAGTGTGACATAGCATATAAACAAAATGAAATATAATAATAAAAAAAACAAATGACATATTATATAAATGAAATAAAATAAAGAATAAATATCAACATTACGGATAGTCTCTTTTAAATTTATTTTCCTTCCACTGTCCATCAATCAATTAATACATTCAGTTCATTTTACTTGAGATAGCTATATACTTGCACATCAGACAGTTATTTAATTAAATGGGTATAAGATGCACAGACAGTCATTTGAATCAAGATAGATAAAAAAATGTAGATAGTTATTTTAAATCAAAATGTAGCTACAGGATAGTTAATAAATTTTAAAAGAGTTATGTTGGTTACCTTCCATTTGATAAGTTCTTCCTGGATTTGAATTCACTTTGTTTTCCTTTCTTTTTTTTTCTTCTGTTTAAAGGTTCAACTTATAGGCAATAAGCAGTTTCTGATTACTAACATGAATAAACTTTTTAAAACATTATACAGAAGTTTGCTGCAGTTGTTTTAAATGAATTTTAAACAGCCAAATAATTATTACAATCTGAATTGGTCTTTTAATTTGGTAAAAAAAAAATTGACAATTCTCTCCTTGCAGGAAATTTTATAAGCAGACTGGATAAATTGTGATATTCAGCAGAAAATATCTTATCAAAAGTTGACTTCTTCATAATTGACTTGAGAAAAAGAGATATGCACCATTTATGGATGAATTAGAAATTCATATTTTGGTCTACTATAAAACTTAAATGCATTATTAAATTCTGAGAAAAAATTTTTTAAAAACTTGAAAAAAAAAAAGAAACTTTAAAGATATTAATTTTAGTCAGTTAGCTCAGTTCTCAATCAGCAAAAGTTTCTTCCCCATTTCTTTTTCTTTCAGTTTTTATAGGATAAAGAGAAAAAAGAAAACATATGTTAAACCTCCCCCCCCAGTGGTTCCTCTTCAAGTCTAATCAAAAAAATCCCCACTCAGAACAAACAATGACTCTTAAGTGTTACTATTAACAACTTTGTCTGATTTGAAACCAGATCTCTTTAATTAACATATTGGTGACCAATTTATGAAATTTAGTCAATGAAACTCTACTTAAAAAATTAAGCCTACTAACATTTTTTTTTGTCAAACAAAGGTTACATTCATTGAATCTAAATAATTTCTTATTTAGATCTACATTTTAAATAATATAGAAAATTATGTCAATTTTTATAAAGAAAAGGAAATAAAAAACAAACTATATATCAGTATCACACACACTTGTGCAGCCATCAAATAGAAAACTGATTATTCAGATTATATGAACACAAATATCCATCATAATTTCTTATAATTGCAAGCATAAAATCAATTATAATTTCTGATAATCATAAACATAAATATTCACCATAATCTCCTATAACTTTAAACTTATTCTCTAGAAAGAAACTGTTAACTAAAGCTACTGACAATCGATTCAATCTTAATTCTCATCAACTCTTTAGTAATAGATATTCCATACAAACACAAAATGTCTCTATATATGTTGCCTTTGAGCTATATAGCCATTACTTTCTCAAATAAAACTTAACTTTTCTTATAGCAAAAAAAAAAAAAATTTCCACAATTACTTCATTTTATTATATTTGGTTTATAGATGGTAATAAACCAAAAGGCTACAATATATATATATATATATATATATATTGTAATAATAAAAATACTAAATATAATGGTGATTAACTATTACACACAGTCATTCAATCTGATGAAGTACTTTTGGTTAATTCTTAATTCCTTAACCCCCTCTTCTAAAATGAATATAATTAATAGATAAGCTGCAAATGTTAAAATTTGGGAATCCTGGGATTTGAGTTGATGACATTTGCTTCCATTATGATATTTTTTAAAAATTAACAGCAGTTGAAGGAGGTTAAGGAATTAACTGAAAGTATTTCTGTGGGTTGAAAGACTGGATATAACAGTTAATTACTATTACATTTATTATTTTTTATTGTTATTATATATATATATATGTTAAAACAAAGATTTGCATGTGTTAAATATATAAAAAACATATTTTGCAGGTTCATCCATGTTAAAAACTTTTAACATTAATATTCTGACATTTCGACTGGTCACACAAGTCATCCACAGAGTTATAAAAGGTAGAAAGATGGTTGTAGAGGTGCTACAATCATGTCTATATAAAAAGTGACTACATTTAGATCATTTTAAGTGTCATAGAAAGAATTAAAATTGTATTTGTTGTTCATGAAATACACATTTTTAAATATAAATTAAATTTTACTTATATAAGTTTGAAACTAACTTTTATATATTATGTGTGAATACAATGTATGAGAGTAATAATTTTCATAGATATTTTAAACAAAATGATTCTGAATTGAAAAAAAAAATGTATATCTTTAATCAATTAAAATAAAAAAAGGAGACAATTCATCATTTCATGATCCTATATAATCCATATTTAAAATAAACATATTATAAAGCAATATTTATTTAATTATAAAATTATCTTAAATTTTTATAATTTATACTGATACTTATTCAAATAACTACCATAATTTTCGTAGTGTTCATTGATTAATATAATAATATTTAATATGTAAAATATTGCTCAGATAACTTGATGATTTGTTTTGAACAGTTCTTTTTCTCAGTATTCTTTAATATATTTTATTTGAATAATTCTTATTACATAGAGCTTTTTAATTTTTATTTTTTATGGGACTTTTTATATCATAGGCTATAGTTGAATTAAACAAGCAAAAATATAATCTTGTTAGAACAAAATAGATGCCGAATAGTTTTCTAAATTTATTAATTCAAATTGAAATTTTCAATACTGGCATTCTATATTGTACTAAAAAAATTGATTTTTTTATGGAATATATATTTTAATGCATATACTTTCCTGGATTAATCAAAAGGTAATTATTCGATTTAAAAAAGAAATATTTTGAAGAATATTTATTAAGAATAATAAATGTTGTGATATAGTATATAAATCATTAAATGAATTTACACCTGCATTATTACATAAAAGTAAAAATAATTAGAAAAAGGTATTGTTGAATATATAAATGAAGTATGACTTATTATTATAAATTATTAAAACTGGCTGAAAAGAATTAAAAATAAATTTGGAATAATAACAATTAAAAAACAATAATTTCATGTTTTCCATTACTATTAAATAAAGTGCTATTGTTATATACAACAAATCCAATAACAGTTTGAATTAGCTGCATGAAATAAAAAATTGTTTAATAAGAAATTCATCATACAATTGAGAAGTAAACATAAAATCTGCCTATAAAATTAAAATGAAAGGTTAGTTTAAGCATTAACCTTTGTGCCGATCCTTATGAGATGACTTGCAGCCACTTCAAGTAGCTTAAATTTCATTATTTTTAATGCTACGGTAAAGATTTTGCACTTTTTTCAAAGGTTAAAAAAAGTTCTGTAAGATCCTGCCCTCTCTTGAATTATTTTATAAGTAAAAAAATTAATAAAACTGATGTCAAAGTATAACAAAAGAAGTAAAATGGATGTTCTTACTTTTGATTGGCTGTAACCATCAAGTTCAAAGAAAGCCACTTGTCAAAGCCACTCATCAAAACAAAACTCTCTTCTTTCATTTGGAAAGTGATAAACGAATATTTTGGACCATTTTTAAAGTATTTTTTGATGTATGTTTTGACATATTATAAATTATTTTGATAAAATATGCTAAAAATAAAATTATTTTAGAAAAATAGCGAAGATTTTAGCAAAATTATTTACTTATCCACGCAATGTAAAATTGATGAAGAAATGACATCATCAAAGCTATTTGGTTGGTCAGTAATATTTTTGTTTTAAATTTGCCACCATTATCGAATATGTTTAAATTATAAATGAAAATTTATTTTTGAAAAAACTTTCGTTCATTTTCATAACCTGACAAATTATTAATATACTTTTTACAAATGAATCTAAGTGAATATAATATTAAAAGATGAATATATTTTGACAGTTGAGTTTGTGACTTGACCAATTAAAAGTTTACACTTTTACCTCACTTGGCCAATAAAATACTAGTTGCTACAAAGGTTAAATCATATTATTAAATATTTTATAAAGTTACTGTATAATGTGTGAGAAACAATAAAATGATAAATTGCAATGTAAACAAAAAAAATTGTTTTAGTATGAAAAAGCATTTTGAGTTGCATAGTTTCTAAAAAATCTAAAGCACACTGAACTCTTTTTGTTTGACTTTTTTAATTGAATTTTAAATAAAATCTTCCAATTTTTATAGTAAATTTGATGGCAAAACTAAATACGATGTTAAAATTTTGGAGGTGATTATATTTTAACATTGTCACTTAAAATTTAAATATGGCAACATTTTTTTTGAATTACCATTTTACACATCAAATAATTATATAATATCTGTAAATTTGCTTCCACACATGTTGCAAAAAAATACAGAAAATATTTTCTAAAAAGACATGTAAGGAAACAGATCAAATATTGTAACTATCTGATGATGAATTTATTGTTTGGAAAAATATGTTCTTGAACAACATTAAATAGATATAAATAGGTCTGAAACAAGCACCTAGGGTGTTTTATTTCAATTCAATCCAGGTAGGCAAGTATACTTTAGTTTATTTAAAGACAACTTGAGAAGAAGTGCTGCAGTGATCCAATGCCAAGGAGATAAGCTGTTGGTTAAAATCATTTTCTACCATAACTTGGATTGCTATATTTTGTTGACTGTTTTTAAAAGTATTTTTCAATACTCCAGTTATAACAGCCAGTATGATAATTTTATGTAGAAGACATCTTCAATGTGTCACTACACAACAAAAATACCACACCAATGAAATACCCAGAAAATACAATTGTATCCAGAAACTAATGATAAAGTTTTCCAAAACCAGCCAGTACCTTCCTTAATAATGCTGTGAAGAAAAATTGGATAGTGCTATAAGAACTACCCAAAATATACTGAGAATTTATCTTATCGAATGTCACCAGTGCTTCTGTATTTTCTTTCTAACATCACTCATGCCCAAGAAGAAGTATCATCTTTGGAGGGATTAATGAAGACAACTGTAGACATATTAAGGAAATAATATCTACAAAGAACTATTGTCTGGAATTGTTTAAATATTTAACATAGTAAGATTTTAACATTATAGATATTATAAGGGTTTAAACTTACATTTAAAACATATTTTATTACCATTACATTTCATATTTTGTATATACATTAATAGTTGTGAGTATATACACAAGTTTTTATTTAGGCATTAATTGTTAATAAATTGGTGTTGTTGCTTTTTTGTTAATCCATTTAGTCTATTTGCTTATAAAATTCAATCCAAACATTGTTCTTTTAATATCCAATATGCTATTTAATATTTACAATCCTGAGAAATCATGCAATCAAGTGGGGGACATGTAGGGATGTCAGTAATAATTGATAAATGATGATGATTGTATGTTATTAAGTTTTCTAAGCTTAAATTTTATCTTTAAAAGATTTGGTGCCTGAGAGTATTTCTTTTTTTTAATTAAAACTAAAAAAACAAATTGAAAAATATTTTTGGGAGGACGTGTACCTATTATACCTATGTTATAAATCATCATTATCGTTTGGTTGATATTATGTATGTTTGAACTGAATCACGTTATTCGCATTTTATTAACATTAGACATATAAATATTTATTTGAATCAAAGTTTATGATACATATTTAATATATCTTTGTATGATTGGTTCTTATCCGTTAACTATGAATAATTGACGTTCATATATATATATATATAGTTGTTCATAGTAAAAATAGTAATTTTTAAATATTTTTTTCAAAAAGCATTTCTCTTACTCTTTAGGAAAACTTCTTTAGTACCAAAAACAAACAAAAAAAAAAACACTTCAAGTTGAACTATCTGCAATCCTGCGTCAACAATTTAATTTTTACCCAACAGTGTTGTGTTTACAAAATATATGTATATTATTGCAAAGGTCTTCCCAGTTAAAAGATAAATTTAAAACAGATTTTTACCCGTACATGCATGATTTACAGTTGTTCATTCAATGTTTTTGTTACAATCAGCATCTTACTAATCATAGATAAATAATGTTAACATAAAATATAAACATGGAATACTCGTTTATTTGCCAATTAATTTAATAAATTGTTGCTGGTAAATGAGAAAACACACTGAGTAAATTAATAGTCCCCAAATTCAGAAGTGTGTTGAGTTTTTTGATTTTTATTTAAATTGTCAATTTAAAATTGATTTTTAAATTTAAATCTGTATTAAACTAATATATACTTATATATCAATTTACAAATATATTTTTTATTGTTGCAATAGAAAAATTACTGTATTTAAAATTATCACTCATATATTATATATTTTATAATCAAAATAATTAAAATCAATCAAAATATGATAGTAATTTATGTGGAACACATAAAAAATGTTTTAAAAAATGATTTAATACGTCTTAGATTTTAGAGATAAAAATCATATGCACAAACTTGGTAGGAATATAATATTTATGTTGTGTAATTTTTACTACACCACTCACACACAAGGTAGGAACAGGTTTCTATCCACTTTTAACATTTTGTGGAGAAATGTAATTATAATCATATGACCAAAGACATCTGATGCACATTTAGTTCTGAGTCAGCACTCATTAATTTGGCCTGACCACAATCACACAAGTTTATCATTGTTCACTGGATAGATAGATAGATAGATAGATAGATAGATAGATAGATAGATAGATAGATAGATAGATAGATAGATAGATAGATAGATAGATAGATAAATAGATAGATAGATAGATAGATAGATAGATAGATAGATAGATAGATAGATAGATAGATGGATGGATGGATGGATGGATGGATGGATGGATGGATGGATGGATGGATGGATGGATGGATGGATGGATGGATGGATGGATGGATAGATAGATAGATAGATAGATAGATAGATAGATAGATAGATAGATAGATAGATGGGTGGGTGGATAGATGGATGGATGGATAGATAGATAGATAGATGGATGGTTGGATGGATGGACAGATGAACAGACGGATGGATAGATAAAAATTATTACAGTTTAATTGATAAGTATCAAATGTGTTGCCCTCACAACTTTGACATAAATCAGTTAATGAATGCATATTAATAATTTTAAACATTCATTAAACTAGAGAATATCCAATAATGAATGTAATTTCTGTAATAATTTTTTAGTATGTCACTCTCATTCAAGATAGAAACTGATTTCGATCCAATTTTAACACCATGTGGAGGGATGTTATCTTAAACATATAACCAAAGACAAGTGGAAAAGATAATTGATTCCCCAAAATGCACATTTTGATCTGAATTAGCATTCATCTGTTGGCCCAATCTCTTAGACAGGTCTTTATTATTGTTCAGTGATAGCAAATTTTTGCTATATGTATATATATAATCAGCAATGATAGACATATTGTAAGAGATTGTTGTCTGGGCCAATTGATGAGGGCTAGTTCAACACAAAATGTGCATCTTGAAGATCATAGATCTTCTATATGAGTCATATGATTATGATTAAATCCATGCACAAGGGATTAAGTGGATATAAACTAGTCTATATATTGCATGAGAATAGTGAAGTGAAAATTACACTACAGAAATATTATTCATTAATGGAGGATCTCTCATCTAGTGAATGGTTAATAAAAATTGGTAGGGATGTGTCTTTGCATTCATGAAACAAAATGTATAGTGAAAATTTGACATATTTTGCTACATAGAAATGATATTTGGATTTAATGGCAAATCAATATCTAAAACTGTACTATAAATCCAATATCATAAAAAAATATTATAAATAAAATAAAACAAAAAATATTTACAGAACCTGTTCAAGATGCACTGAATAGAACAGTATCAAATGTCCACACAAAGAAAAAATGATGAAGATTAACATTTAATATGTGTTAGATAATGGCAGACATTAATCTTCTGTTCAAATTAATATATTTTACTCAAAAAATACACACAATATTAAATCAGGAGTAATAATCTACTATCAGTCTTCTACCTCATATGTTAATAATTCTTAATTTTTGTATGTATATCATTTGCATTGTGCGTAACCTTTTCTGTAAAACAAAATCATATTTGTCTAGGCTCTGTAGAAGGTAGAGCATATAAAGAAATTATTTGTGAGCATTAAATAGTGTGATGTATGTTTTTGACATTCCTGTTACAACAATCAATGTGTGAAAATACTTTTAGGGAATAACAACTGATTTTTTTATAAATCACAGTGTGGTTAATCATATACATATTATGTTATTTAAATTTGCAGTAAAGCTGTTAACATAACCAATCATTTACTTATTGATCTACATGCATTCTGCTATTTATTGCAACATATTTTCTTTAAACATTTGTTTGTGTCCCTTTTTGCTCAAAAACATATATTAGACTACCTGTATTTAAACAGACTTAAGAGGTATTATGGACACACACATACACACATGCATATGAGTATATATATATATATATATATATATATATATATATCATATATATATATATATATATTGTAATCTTCTTCTCTGATCATTGGACAATCAGTCCTACACATTTCTGGGTGCCATAATCTCATATAACCTACATCATCCTTAATCAATCAAGCAAGCCACCATGTTGCGTGGCATAATCCCAATTGTAACCATCTCCTAGACTGCTGTAATGATAAATGAATCCTACCACACATTTTAGGCACTATAATCTTCCCTGTAGCCTTCCTGCTAAGCTAACTAGTCCAATTTACACGTTTGGAAACCATATCTTTCTCTGTAACCTTCCTAGCTACAACTAATCTAGAATATATGTATAAAACAAATGGTACACCAAAGATGATTTCTTTATTAACTAAGCTCGCATGAAACTATAATCTTAGAGAAGATCACAAGGTGGATTAATAATTTCTGGTCAAGCTAGCCTCAAAATCCACAAACCAGCAAACAAACATAAAGTTATAAAATAAACTTTGTATCTGTCAAACTAATAAATAAACAATAATTAGATCGATGGAATGAATATGAAATTAGAAGTATAAATTAGGCAATAAGTAAATGAGGGTGTAAATGATTAAATGAATGATTAAGTAATAATTAAATAATAAAATAAAATGAGTCTGAGGATGAAGATGTGTAAGAGTTAATGGATGATTAAGATGAGACTGGAATAAGAGCTAATGAATGATGAGTGAATTAGGATAATGAATTAGGATGAAAAAAGAGAATAAAGAAAGATTGAAATGACAGATGAGAGGAATGATGATGATGATGAAAGATTATGCACATAACTCTAAATTTGCTATTGAATTAAATAATAATAAGACAATTAAATAAAATACAGATTCTAAGCTTACTAAGATCAGAATATTCACCATAAAGTCAAAACTAACTATACATTTCAGACAAAAGAAGTAATAGATACTTTACCAGTATAGCAAATTAAGGAAGGTAGTTCAAATCTTTAGTTTTATAGGGGAAAACATCTAGAATCTTATGAATTAAATTTACAAAATAAGATCAAATTTATTTTTAATGTTGTTTGTTATATATATCAATTTATTTTTATTTTTTAATTCGAGAAAAAACAACTCATAATAAAAAGGTTTTGCCCCCCACCCCCCCGCAAAGTCAAGTATTTCTCTACTTAGATCTTTTCCCCAACAGCTAAATGCATTCACCTACGTACAAAAAGGTATGTCTTTTTTTTTCAAGAGTAGTTGGTACCTCATCTAATTAACATGGATATAAAAATTATGAAAAAACAAACCACATTGCATATAAATATATTCAATAAATATTGTTCTTAAATAATGTCTTTTATGCTAATAGATGTTTCATCGTCAAATCGTAAACTTTTTAAGTTTAAACGTTGCAATATGTATTTTAGTGTATCCATTTATAATTTTATTTTTCTAATAATTAAATTGAAAATGAACATAACTAATTAAGTAAAATGTAACAATATTAATAATTAGCAGTACTTTTCTTAATTTTTCATAAAGATTTTATGATGAAAAAATGAAGAAACTAAAAAGAGTTTCATGATTCGTGTAATCGCATTCCTGAGAAAAGTTTATTGTAGTCTTCCATTACACATGTAAATATTCAATTATTTTTCCTTCTTATTTATTTAAATATTTGTCATTTCATGAAAGGGAGTCATAGTAAACTTTGAGGTTTGCATAGCTACTGTATTAATATTGCAGATCTCTTTATTTTCTTTCTTTGAATATATAAAATTGGGTTCATTAAAAGTCATGTAAGTAAAAGCGTAAGATTGTGATTAAGACCTGTAGAGGTCCCTAGTTTCGCATTTTCAAGCACGCATTCTTGAGGTTTATTGCCTTAGTAAATATTACTTACGTATTCAATGTGCGTTAAATAAATTTATAAAAGTCATGTAACAAAACTCTAGAAATGATAAGTTGAACTCTGATGGGGGTCTTTAATTTTCTAGTCCATCATGTTATTGTATTGGACTGCACAGGTTATTTAATAATTAAGATGAAAAACATATTCATTGTGACAGATTTTAGTTTTATCATTAAGTAAATGAACACAATATATATAAAAATAAATCTGCCTTTAAATAATCTAATGAAGATCAAAAGACTTTCTAACATTATTCCATTACAGTTAAGAAAAAAAATATTTTCCTAGCTAGCCAACTATAATGTTTGAGAGTTTCTTTTTCTTGTCTTAAGAATAGCTTGATATCTATTTCCCATTCAATAATTGTATGGGAGGATTACTATGATTAAAATTTCTGTGCTTGTTTAGAAATTTGAAAAATGGCAACATTTCATCACATTTTGAACCCTAGATTATACTATATATGTATAAAGCTTATTAAAAGATTATAATTGTGTAACTTTCTCTTACACTTTTAAAAGTTCACAAAGCTACCAATATTCTTACCATTTCACCTTAAAGAAATTGCGAAGTGGGCTATTATAAAACAAAATAAATACGACTTAGTTTAACGAAACAAGACAGTGACAAATCACAATAGGAAAAGTGAAATAATGGTTTCAGAAAAGCTCTGAATATAACAAGATTTTTCACTTATGGAAATTTTTACTGAAGCATTTTTATTCGCTTATCTTTAAAATATAATGTTTTTATTATTTTTTTTCTCTAAAGAAAAAGTTAACTGACGCTTTTAACACAAAGGTGGCGACATAACTAAGAAAGTCTTATACATATATTTTAAAAATCTATTACTTTGAGAAACAGAGACTAAATTGAAATTGCTTAAGAATTTGGATTGTATATATGTATGTATGTAATATAATACAATATTTTTAATGGATGTTTTAAATGAAAATCTTGTTAAATGTGTGGAGCTATCCATTTAAATCAACTTAATTAGAAAGCACATAACCTAGAACAATTGCCCCAGATCAAGGGTCGAAGTAAGTTGACACACTGATGCATCCAAAAGAAGAAAACACTACAATGTTAAACATTGCATAATCATATTTGGAGTGAAGGCATTTAAAATATCGTAACTAAAAAAAATTGTAATATATATGTGCGGCATTAACGATATGTATTAAAACGTTTAACATATGTTTATAAAGTACAGCAAAAACACAACTTAAAATATGCATATTTTCATTTCATATGACATTTTTAATTAAGATATCCGTATTATTTTCTTTTTACAAAACTTCAAAATTATTCATCTGATATTATTTAACAATAAATCTATCTATAATTGATTATATAAGTTTTTTTTAAAGTTTATAAGCATTTTCTTTAATTTAAACAATTCTAACACATCACCTCCTAAAAAAGACACAATTCCACACTCACACTATTTATATAATCAATATATATAATAAAATAAATTCTACAATATACAGATAATTATCAAATATTATGGTAATAAATTTAAAACAATATTTTTTTATTTTGAGGTTACATCCCTACTCAAAGGTTTCATTTCATTAATTTCATTATAAAATGACAGACATTAAAGCTTTTTTTTTCATAAGTCAAATGCTTTGACTGGGAAGCGAACCCGGGGAAGGCAGCTTAGCAGTTATGCTAACCACTAGGCCACCAACGCTTGACTAACTTTTTTGTATAGAAATTCAAAACTTTGTAAGTTTAAAGCTATGAAAAAAAATAATTTAGAGTGTTATAAAAAAGATTTAATTGAAGTTGGTTACTCTAGGGTCATGCTTGACAAACAAATAAGAAAATTTAATAATAGACATAAATTTGATAGAGGGTCTAATTCTAAATCATGGATTGACATGCCTTACATCTCTACTATACATTCAAAAATAATATTGATTATGCACAAGGGTTTTAATATTGGTTTTAGATGTCCCTTATCACTAAAGAGACATCAATAATTTCAAGGATAAGATATCATGATGGTGATAAAGTTCAATTGGTATACATTCTGGATTGTCAATTTTGCAATGTCCGATACTATGGAGATACATACAAATGCAACAGCAGATATAGATCAGTATTTGTAGACAATGAAAAATCTGGTCATTCTTATAAAACAGCTGATTATAAAATTATTTATCTTAAAAATAACAATAATAAAACAAAAGTTAAAAAAAAGCATGATAATTAACTCTAAGAATTCCATAAATATAAGAGCCAATAGCATTTCTCGTAGCAAGCACAGATTATTTAATTCAATGACATAGCCAACTGCTATATCAATTTACACATGCAAATATGCAAATGTATTACAACCAGTGATAAGTTTAATACACATGAGGTTATACTAACATATATTTGCTAATATTCACTTTAGCCATGCTTTGACAAAGATACGCCATATTGAAAGTCTGGCTTAGCAAAATAATAGGAAAATGATTTGAGAAGAAAAATAAAAGAAGCCTGCTTCATTGCACACTCCATCAACAGAAAGGAAATGTGTTATTCTATATCTAGGAAATGGAATACTTGAACTTTGCATAAATTTGCTTAACATTAGACAAACAGTTACTTCATAAAGAGCTATGATTTTGATAGACATGACTCTTGAAAGTGCTCAGCTTTTGATTTAACAAGATATTAAATATTAGCTTTGCGTTTATGCATTTATAGCACTAGTATTAAATTACAGAATATTAACCAAACACGCAAAGTTTAAAATTAAGTTTCTACTACTATAATATTACTTAATTATCTACATACTCTTGTAGAATTTATTTTATTGCATATTATCTATGATATATAAATATATTATAATTTATTCTTATATATGTATAATATTTAAATACAAGTATATTGAGTATACTGAACTTAATATAAGTAGAAGGAATTTGTCTTGAATTCAACATGATTATGACAGTAAGATTGACACCAACAAGTGCTTTGAACATTGCAAGATCACATTATTAATGTTAAGGATGGCTGAAGACTAAGAGGATGGAAAAGATTGAAGCCTCTCCATTAAAGTTTGAAGATTTATTAACTTAATATAAACTTAGAACTGATTATATATGTGTGATAGATGATGATCTGGACCAATATATGAGTGCTAGTTCAGCACGACATATGTGTATTTAAGATCATTTATCTTTTTCACATATATGTGGTCATGAGTATTAGTTGAATAGGATAGAGTGGATATATATATAAGTTTGATGTCTGTATTCATTCCACAATATATGTAATATTCAAATCAATATATATATATATATCAAAATACAGTAAAATTAACATAAATTATATTATCGTTTTGATTATTCACTGTTATATAGTTGATAAAGTCTATAAGATGTATAGTTGAAAGTACTTCTAAAAATAATATAATTTATGTGACTTTTACTGTATTTGGATATATATATTGATTTGAGTATTACACACACACACATATATATATATATATAAATAACTACAACCATTAAATGTCTGTATTTTTAAATTATATATATGTTGGAATGTGGTTGTGGAATAAAATATATAGGGGAATCCAAATGTACATTACAAAAACGATATAATGATCATAAGACATTATATAAACGTGTACAGAAAGAAAATATATCTTCAGTAAATATGAATACTCCATCAATTATATTTGATCATAATAAAACATGTAATTATGGTTTTAAATTTAATAATAGAGATATAAAAATTATTCAAATTGAAAGGTGTAGTGAAAAACGTAAAATCAAAGAGGCTATGATGATATCTAGGAATAGAGGTGGTTTGATGAATAAACAATCGGCTAATATAAAGACAACAGAATTGTGGGAAATTTGAATAGATTGAATGATGGGTAATGCAAGTTTTTATTTTTTGTACGTTTGTATTAACAGTTGATAAAGATTGTCAGTGAAACAATTGAAAGTACTTCTGGTAAAGAATAGATTATTTAATTTTGAATACTGTGTTAAATATATTTGTTTGAATTATTATTATATAATTTAAAAATACAGACATTTAATGGTTGTAGTTATTTATATATGAAATGGATTTAAAGCAATTAAATAGAATTTGGCTTTTAAAGGAATGGTGGAAAGTAACGGTTAAAGTTATTACGTTAAAGTGCAGAATAAAGTTTTTGTATTCCTGTCGGATTTTTAAAGTGTTTCCTAACTGTTGTTGTATTAAAATAAATAAGTTATGTAAATTGAGTGTGAGATCTATGGATGATCTAAAAAATATAATACTTCGTAATATAATTGACCAATGTAAGTATTTGCTGTTTTATAATAGAAAGTATTTAAGAACATTAAATCATTTTATTTACGTTAATAATATTGATTATTTATATGAATATAAACAGATTTGTCAAATACGTTTTAATAATTTGCATTCAAAAATGATGGATAAATTTAATAGGAAAATTGAACATTTGTATAATAAAAAGTTTCCAAGAAATTTTAGTGATCAAAACTACGTGAATATCTCTGGAGTTGATTTGAATTTTAATCAGCGTTATATTTTAAATTTTGGATCTAAATACGTCGGTGGAGATTGGAAAGATTCTAGTATTGAATTAAATGCGGCGATTGAATATTCGTTTGGTGTTATAAATTGTGACTTAAATGATAGGAATAAAATAATTAATGAAATAAAAAATAAAACTTTTGATAAGCAAAATGATAATGTTTGGTTAAAACAAATTTATGAATTTAAAAATTTTTTAAAAAGTAATAAATTAATTTGTTTGAAGGAGGACAAGGGTTTACGGATGTGCCTAATGAAACAGGATGAATATAATATGAAAATTATGGATCAAATGAAGAAGCTTTGTTTTGAAAAAAGTGAATTAAATAATATTGATACATATAGAATGAAATTTATTAATGACATTTTAATGACTGCTAAAAAGAAAAAAGTTATTGATGCAAAGACATATCACAGTTTATATCCGTCGTCTGCAGTGTTTCCAAGAATCTTTGCAAATATAAAATTGCATAAAAATTGTTATCCATTAAGAGTAATTGTTGATTTTGGTGGTGTTTTTTATTATAATGCTTGTAGATATATTGAAAAAATAATGCAAGATGTGCTTGGATTTGGAGATTATACGATTTCATCATCATTTGATTTTATCAATAGGATTAAAAATATAAAAATTGATAATAATGATGTTATGTGTACACTTGACATATCTGAAATGTATGGTTCAATTAATCGTATTGAATCAATAGAGATTATTGAAAGAGCTTTGTTTTTAAAATCTATAGATAATAATATTAGGAATTTTATTGTTAAAATATTAAGATTTGTGAATGATAATATATATGTTAGGTTTAATGATTGCTTTTATAAAATGAATTTTGGTTGGCCAATGGGTCTTCCGGTGGTATCACAGCTTTGTAATTTTTTTATTTCTAATTATGAGGTTAAGATATTGTCTCAGATAAAATATAAAGGAATTAAAGTATATTGTAGATATGTTGATGATGTATTTATATGTGCACATAATGAAATAATAGTTAATTTGTTTAATGAGTTAAATATGATTAATAATGTAAAATGGGTGTTAAATGAAGAGAAGGAAGATTCTATAAAGTTTTTAGATATATTTATTAAAAGAAATAATAATGTGTTTGATTATAATATGATTTTAAAGCCTGTGGAAATTAGGGGTTATATTCCATATAATTCTAAAGTTCATATGAGTCATAGATTGGCTGGTTTGAAGTCATTTTTATTTAGAAATGATTATTTGTGCAAATTTATTAGTGATAAAATTGAAAATATTAATGTATATATTACTGATATGTTGAATGTTGGTTATGGAAGGAATATTATTTATAATACAATTACAAAATATAATCAAAATAAGAGTAATAATAAGAAAATATTAAGTAAATTAAAAAGTGATAAATGGATTTCTATTCCTTTTATATCTAATCAACAAGCTAAATTAATTTATAAACTTTTTAGTGGTTTGTGTAGAATTTCTTTTTTCTCTTCAAATAATATAAATGATATGATAAATAACTCCAAAGCCAAGATTTCTAAGTTTGAATTAAGTTCTGTTATATATATGTTGGAATGTGGTTGTGGAATAAAATATATAGGGGAATCCAAATGTACATTACAAAAACGATATAATGATCATAAGACATTATATAAACGTGTACAGAAAGAAAATATATCTTCAGTAAATATGAATACTCCATCAATTATATTTGATCATAATAAAACATGTAATTATGGTTTTAAATTTAATAATAGAGATATAAAAATTATTCAAATTGAAAGGTGTAGTGAAAAACGTAAAATTAAAGAGGCTATGATGATATCTAGGAATAGAGGTGGTTTGATGAATAAACAATCGGCTAATATAAAGACAACAGAATTGTGGGAAATTTGAATAGATTGAATGATGGGTAATGCAAGTTTTTATTTTTTGTACGTTTGTATTAACAGTTGATAAAGATTGTCAGTGAAACAATTGAAAGTACTTCTGGTAAAGAATAGATTATTTAATTTTAAATACTGTGTTAAATATATTTGTTTGATATATATGATATATATATATATGATTTCATATGAACAAAGTCAAAATTGTATTTTGCATAAGCAGACCAAGTATAGTGAAAATAAAAATACTAAGGATAATACCAAAAAATGATATCGATCATATTAATAATAAATGGATTTAAATTATGAAATTAAATAAAATATTTTGATATGCTAGCATTCAATTGATAATAGAAATATTTTGTTACATTTTTATTTACCATTGTCAAACTCACTCCACTCACAACTTTGACACCATCCACCTCAGATAAATACAATAATGATTATTACTAATCATTTTCTAAACTAGAGATTATCTCTAGTACAGATATAAACTTTAAACCTCAATTAAAGATTAATATGTCGGATTTTTTAAATTTTAAACATACACAAACATGGAGTTATTCACCTTTCTCTTTCCCATGTGTAATATATTTATAGATATATTAAACAACCTCCATACTTTCCCATTATTTTTAAATTCATATAAATAAAAATACAATACAGTAAAAGACAAATGACCCCCAAGATGCATTTCATGCTGAACCAGCACTCATCAAGGTTTAAATAAATTTAGTAAATTAAATTATAAGATAGCAAATAGGTGCTAATCAATTATTGGTAGAAAATAATTTTGTTGACGAAATTATAACCTGAGCTCAAAATATTATAAATATGCCATATTTCATATTTTAAAAACTTAATCTATATTTTCAAGAAGTGTTGCCACCAGTCTCCATGCCAGTTTAAACTTTAATATGCCAGAGTAGGAGAGTGTAGATTTGCCATTTCCCTGTGGGAAAATGGTGATCTCTGATCCCATCCTATGTGCCAACTGGCATAGTGTCATTATCATTACCATAGGAGTGGACAACATTCCTGTCAATGTCCTGCTATGAGTTGATAAATAATTCAACTGCCTATCCAGAGTGCTACTTTATCTGCTGTCTGATTTGTCTAAAATACAAGGTGCAATCAAGAAGCTTGGTAATATTCTCTCCAACACCACAGAGCTCTAAATCAAATTTAAACGTTTAAACCTTTAAATGTATTAAGTTAGTTTATATAATGTAAACTCAATGTTCATTATTAACTCTTAAAATTCTGTTAAAGCAATATAAAATCTAAACTTGTATAAAGTTTTCCTGAAGCCACCTCTGTAAACTTTAATTTTCTTTCTTTAAATTATAATAACTGTAATCAGTTATATATTTAAATCTCTTTATTATTGAAGTTATGCCTATATATTGTTTTAATTATTTATCTGAAATTTAGTTTATATATGTTATAGTATGCCAAGTATGTTGAAACAGCAAGCACTGTAAATTTTAATAAACTTTACCAGAGATATGATTATTAATATCTTCATTTTAATATTTTAATAATGCTGTTTAGCCCAGTAGAGAAATCCTATTATGTCAGATAATAAGTGATTGCTACATGCTCATTATTAACAATTCATTTAGATTTATGTTATATTATATCTATTATGGTCTGCCCAGTCAGATTTATACATTATGACTTTTAATATCTATTATTAGAAGTAATAGACTAATCTTTAGAGAAGATATTAAAGTACATTTATTCATGCCTTAATAATTGTCCCTAATGTTACTTTCTCCACCTTAATAATGAGTAAAGCTGCAGATTGGATATTCTAAAGAAGATTAATAATTTAGTTTTAATCCATTAAGTTAACATGATTATGATGCTATTTTAAGAACTGGGTTCTGTTACCTATACAGATAGATGCTATCTGTTTTAGGTGCATTTAATTTAGATATACATATTTGTAATTTAATTTATATGTTATGGGTGGGTTTTTACAAAGTACACATTTGTATATTATGTCTTGCTGCACTTTTTTAATGGCTTGCAGTTGAAGCTGCCACCATCACTTTAGTTTGGATATGGCTATCTTTTAGAACTGAAACACAAGGGTCCAAACCATTTTTATAAAGTCTATCTGAATTCCTGAACTTAATATGTTCATACATTAATTGTAGCAAGTCATATCTGGTCCTAGGGTACAGCACATTTTGATGTGAAATCCTGTGAATAATTACCAATTCACACAGTGAACTTTATTCCTAATATTTTAGTCTGCACCATAGCATATATATGTGGGTCTAAGGTATCCAATTCTTTCCTCATGTTAATAACTGTTCAGTATTTGTCTAAAATGATAATCGTTGGTTATTAGACTAAATATGTATCTTCCTTGAGCTTAATTAAATGCTCAATTTTAATATATATATGTCATATTATTATTACTATTTGCGGGATATTTCGTGTAGTGAAAAAGCTAAATGCTGACGTTTCATTACAATATCAAGTACCTTCCTCAGAGCGTCCTCTTTCTCAAATCATAAGAATGCATGATTTGAGAAAGACGACGCTCTGAGGAAGGTACTTGATATTGTAATGAAATGTCAGCATTTAGCTTTTTCACTACACGGAATATCCCACAAATAGTAATAATAATATAACATCTTTTATCCGTGAAAACATTAGAATTAACATATATATATATATATATCAAAATACAGTACAATTTATATAAATTATATTCTTTTAGAAGTACTTTCGACTATACACTTTGTAGTCTTTATCAACTATATATAGTCTTTGTAGTCTTTATCAACTATATAACATTATATAGTTGATAAAGACTACAAAGTGTATAGTCGAAAGTACTTCTAAAAGAATATAATTTATATAAATTGTACTGTATTTTGATATATAAATTGATTTGTATATTACATATATTGTGAAACAAATACAGATATCAAACTTTATATATATAAAGATCGGAAGAGCATACGTGAAACAAATACAGATATCAAACTTTATTTATTATTATATATATATATATATATAGTGCCCTTTTTCTATAGGTCAGAATCAGCTCATTACAGTAAATTACTAAAAAAATTTAAATTTTAGAATGTGTTCTCTTTGGTGATAGTTATATTGTATTGATAATAGTTTAAAAGGACAATTTAAAGCTAAATAAAATTATGTAATGCATAAAATTATAATGAATAACCTTAAAACAGTTAAATAAAGCTAAAAGTATTATTTACATACGGTTGGAAAATCTGGCCATAATAAATAACGCAACTATAAATGTTTAAAGTATGTTTAACAAGTTAAATTTTAATGGTCTTAAACTTATAGTTAAATAAAAGTTATATTTATTTTTATAAATTATATTTAATAATTATAATTAATATCATATATTTTAAAAGTAAGTTTTATGGTAGTGAAAGTTATATTTAGTTCTATATTTTCCAAATTATTCTTCCAAATTTTGTATTATTGTATTATTTTATTTAATACAACAAGTGTTGCAATTTATTATTTATTCCCAGACAGAAAATTGGATACAGTCTGTCTTAGTTATATCAGTCATATGACTTGTATAATATGGTTATACACACATGCTTGTTAGTATTTAGATTAGTAAAGTTTTAAATATTGTAAAATTGCATTATAGAATTGGATATAATTATTACCTATCACAAAAGCAAATATTAAGTTAGTCATTATAAAATGTTTTTAAATAATGTTATAAAACAAAGACAGCTAATAAAAAATAAATATTTTATTTTAAAATAAAATAGATAAATTAATTAATAAAGGTAGGATAAACTTATTAAATATTGTTTTTAAAAGTCATTTTAAATATTTAATTAATTTTCGTAAGGTATAATAATTGATTTAAAATTAATATTTTAAATAATATTTTAAAATTATAATATGTCATATTTTATTTTTTGAAATTTAATTGTGTAAGAATGTAACATTATGCAAATTTGGTATCAAATGGAAAGTAATAATCCACCAATAGGATGAGGTATTTTATAGAATATAAATACCATTGCACGGTGGTGTCAAGGGGTGATAAAATGTGTCAGTGATTGGTATCAGTAGCTATTGAGGAGATAGTAATTTTAAATTTTATTATTTTAGTCAATTTTTTAGTGCTCTCATACAATTTATTTGCAAAACTAATAGGACATCTATTTAAAAGTATTTGCAAAGAGAGTGTAAAATAAATATATTTTAATAACTTCATTTTAATATGCATTGCTAATTTTAAAGTTCTTTTACCAGGAGTATTCATCAGAAACTTAATATAACTTCACGGTAAAGTATGGAAATGCCGATAAGTAACATGTATTTAATGGAAATTTTAAAAATAAATATAATAATTGTGAATATAATATTAATAATATTAACCAAGAGGACTATTCCAGTGAGTAAATTATTATTATGGACATTTGTACAGGAAGCTTAATAGAAAAGCTAATTGCTGATTAAAAGTGAAGTGAGAATTTTTTTTTATATAACAGCAAAATAGTCTTGTCGAAGATTAATAAGTAATATGACAAGTATATTTTATAATAATTTTATGGAAACAATGCTATAGAAATAAATGTTATATCCTTTTTGAAGGAAAACATTATAAATATTGACAAGAAATTATTTTAAGTAAAAACTAATGGAAACTATTTACAAAGGTGCATGTTATAAAACCTGAGGTATATAGGATTATACGCATTTATAAAAATTGTTTTAAAAAACTGAATTTTAAGACAAGAATGAAAACGCTGAAAATAGGTAATAAATAGCAATAAATTTTCCTAAAAAAGAAACCTACAAAGAAAAGGAATACATGAGTAAATAAAAATATGGAATTTATAGAAATATTTTATATTGCGCAAAACAGTTATCTGGATAGTTCGAGATAAGCCAATGGGACACGATGCATCATTACGCCAATACATAATACTCTAAATATAAGCTTCATGGAATTATTTTTTATATTATGACTTTATTATGATTTCAATAATCATCATTATGGACAATAGAAAACATAAACTATTATTCTATAAACTTTTCCAGGATGGAGCGATGATTATTTTATTTAATTTTCAAGATTTTTCAGACGTCGTATTATTTTTTATTATTCATTTTTTTAAACTGATATTTTCATACCAGAAGGAGTACAACACATGTGCAAAGTTGGGAACAATCATTCATCATCAAGCAAGTGAAAACTTAGCAATGGGTGAGTTATAAAAATTGTTCTTAGGAGAATATTTTTAAAAAAAAAAAACTTTTGAGAAAGAAAATAGAAATATTTGAATTTATGAAAACATTCATCTCAGCTGAAGATTTACATAAATATGGTTTTTGACTTATTTATTATTTTTAACATGTAATTTTTGGTTTATAAGAGTAGGAACATGATTATTAATTTATTGATAATATTATAATCTTATAGTAGAATAATTTAATAATTTAAATAAGAACATTTAAATAAAAGTATGGATGTGTTTCATGTGTGCAATGTTGTATCTAATTGATAGGAATGAAGGCTGGATAAGTGATGACAAGGCAATATCACTTGGTAATAGTTAATGAATATTGATATATTTTATTATGTATATTTTGTTTTTCTTTTTTTGCAGATTGCGTATGAATTATAATGTATGGAAGTATAAATGTTGAATTATATGCAAATGCATTTGTACAACACTTTTAAATTTTGAGATTAGGATTTATTTTGGGAATATGCATACTTTAATTTTATACTAGTAATATAACACAATATGATGATGAATATTTATGTGATTCTTTTAAAAACTTTCATATTATTGGATGTTCAAAGTATTTATATGATTAGTTTGTATGAGTTTAAAATATAGAATAAGAAAGTAAAGCAGACTTTTCTTGTGGATTAATGAGATCACTCTAATTATAATTGAATTTTGTTTATTATTTTGAATATGTAAGTTAGTTATTTGTCAATGTAAGATTAGATAAATCTTTTAGGAAATAATGATAAGATAGTGACTTGGTTGTAATATTATGAACATGAACCCAAGAGATGATATTAAGGTAGGATGTAATAAGGGAATATGAATAGTATTTTGTAATCTTAGTAGATATACAATACAGTTAACAAAGCCCTGTAGGTGTATATTTATTTGTGGGCAATGTTTATTTTAAGTATTGATGTTTCAATAAAGCTGAAGGAATAGCTTTGACATCATTAGTAGTATTGGAGGTCATTAGACAGAATAGGTCATGCCTCTATTTCTTATAGATACACTGTGCCATGGTATTTTCTCCGATATGTGCTATGAGTTATACTCTAGTTTTTCTTCCCTAGGTCTACACATCTATTCGCTATCTAGATTTCCAAAGTAACTACATCACACAGTATGGTATATTTTAAAAGAAATAATAGATAATTTAGAGTTTAAGATATGCTATTGTCTGAATAAGATAAGTTCATTTACTTGTAAGAAGAAGTATAGTTAGTGGAAATTGGAATTAAAAATCCAACGGATCCAAAAGGAAAAAGAATCATAAAATATGTTTTTAGATTTTATTTTGGAAAATAAAATAAATTTCAGGAATAAAATATGTAAAGCAAAGTTGCTTTTGAAATATTAAATAACTTTTCAATATTTTATTTCATTTTTAATGAGTACTGCATATTTTTAAGATATAATGTTATAAAGTAAAACAATATAAACAATAAGCATAGGTACAAATTTTATATTATTAAATAATAGGGAATATATCAGTGATTACAACTATATAGTATTAGAGTAATATTAAATGGGATATATTATATTTAATAATCATAGTGTAGTGAACAACGATATCCACACAATCTAGTAATAAATTATCAGTAGATATTTTATATGATATCTTTTAATATTGCAAAATGAAATTGTCTAGTGAAAAATATCCATGCTCGATTATTATTATTTGTTTTTCCGTACTATGTTTCAATAGATGTTTTAAATAAAAAAAAAAGAAGCATAGTTAAATAATAGTTAAAGTTAAAGATAAATAAATGTAATTTTATCATAAGATTGATCACAAAGAGATCAATAAAATTGTATTGTTTTATTATTATTACTTTAAGTCAGAGTGAAGACTTAACTAGGTTCTAAATAAAAAATGTATAACGGTGCAAATTTAGGATGTCAAAATGTAAATATTGTAAATAAATTGTTATTTTGTTTTAGTGTTATAATAAAACTTTGTTAAATTGTTTTTTCAAAAATTTGTGTGTTCTGATTATTTCTTTTTCCCATTACAATGCATCTAAAACACAGAGTAATTGAATCAAACATAATATTTTTGCACAGAAATAAATAAAGAATTATTTTAAGAATTCGAATATTTTCTTGGTATTTATTTATTTAAGTAATCACATTTTTACATTATCTTATGGTCATAAATTGATTATTATAATGGTACATCGAATTATATACTATCCGTTGCCACACATATATTTGTCAGATTATGAAATGCTACCACATTTTTATTTTGTTATTATATGAAGATAAAAGAATATATTATAGTATTTTATTATTTTATTATGGTAATAAATTATAGAGAAGAAAAGATACATAAAAATTAGTCTATCTAATGAAGAATATTATTGTTATTATTTATTATTATTATTAGTTAAGCATAGTAGAGTATGACATAAAAATCCCTTATCATGTTTTACTACAGTGATTTTAATTAACTTAGAATAGTTTTATGAATCTGAGATTTTATTGAGCTAAATTATTGTAGATAAAAGAGTAAAATTTAAATATTAGTTTAATCTTAATGAGTAGGATTTATTAAAGTCATAAGAATACTATAAGTTTATTTATTTGAGATAGTAATAAGGGGGATTGTGTTCTTATGGCATTGAGGTGGTATCCTGTGGGATATTAGCTTAATGTAATCTTTCTTGTCATCTGTATTTCTCTTCCAAGTCTCATGATATAAAATAAATATTTATTTATTGTATCTTATAAACTGAACTTTTTTATTATTTTGCTAGTAGAATATTTTAATATTAATGCAGGATATTTTATTTATCAATTATTTGCATTTAACCAAACATAATCATTAACTGAGCTAACCCATTTTATTTAATACTATATTGCCCGGAAGTGAATATACAATCAGCATGGTTAGAATATATATATATAGCAGCCATATTAGCACTGTATTGATAATCTATCTTGGACTAGAATATGGACTAATAAAATTTGCAAACCACGATGTAAGAATGGGTTTGGCATATTAAAAGAATAGGCATAACTTTATTAACTGCACACACACACACCTATTTAAATATGTTGAGATTGCTGTAACATTTAGTCTCATCCACTATGCAATGCCTGCATGCATTTAATACTACATATTATTTATTATAAAATGGTGTTTTTATTTATTTTAAAATTTATTTTATTAATAAATTATTAAAATTTACTTCATTTCATATCTTTTTGCTCACAATCTAAATTCCAATTCCATTAGTATTTTATATATGTTGAATATGCATTATAATTAATTACTAGTATTAAGTTTAAATTAGTTAACCATTAGCATGTCTTATTCCACTTTAACCCTTTAGTTAGGCATTATTTAGTAAAATTTTGGGTCTTATCCCTGTTCAGAGTCAGCACACAGATTAAATTAAGACTTGTGTGTAACCTCAGAAATGTCACTCATAGGGTGTTCAGCCATAGAGCACTAGTAACTAGGTTGAATGTGGTCATCCTGTGATTTAACCATCCTATTTTGATCAGCTTTAGTGTATTTTACCTGGACTCTGGATTTTGTTATGTGAATGTACAAATATGACCATTACACTATGGAACATAAGATTATCTTCAAAGTTGAATAGTGGAGGTAATCTTAAAAGGAATACTATGCAGGAAAATAAAATTGGAAATGCATTAAATGAATGAAAATTTATTAATGCTTTGTTGATATGGTAAAAACAATAAATTAGTTGGTTTCATTATAAAAAACTTTGAATATAGTTTGTCATATTGGTTGGTTTATATTATCGATGAGGTTATTTAAAGAGGTAAAGATATAAAGAGTTATTTCCAAATTTATAGTGAAGCTTTAGCAATTGTAATTTAAATGTTTTATAAAGAATAAAAAGAATACTGGTGTATAATTGTACTTTATGGTACATTGTTAATAGAATACTAGGTGAGCCAATTCTTTATTGATAATGATGTTTTCGATGTATTATTTATTGGTGATATACAATAAAGTAATAGAAATATGTAAAGAACATGAGAATAAGAGAGTGAATATGTTTTGTTTCATTTTAATGGAAATACTAATGAAGTATGCAGAATTTGTGATGATTAAAGTATTAAATGCTGCCTAAAAAGTAAAAAATAAAAAAGAGCAAAGAATAGTGTTTGTATATATTTGAGAGAAAATGATTCATTGTGTATATTCAAAGAAATGGTAAAGTTACCATTGTTAGTTTTAAAAAAAGTTTTTGTTGGTAGAGAAAAGATGTTGTACATACTAAAAATTGAAATAAATTTCAATGTGTGGTCTAATGTCAATTGTTAAAAAAAAATATTTGGTTGATTTTAATCATGAATATATTAATCTGGGGAGCATTGGAATATGTTGCTATGACAACAATAATATTGGAGAAAGACATGTTTATTATTAATTCTAGAATAAAAAATTGTGAATTGACTTTATTTATTTTAAAAACGAATGTGCAAATAATAACATTTATAGTTTGATAAATTTATTATTTTCCTTTGTTAGGTATATTTTCATTACTGCATTCACAATAGTAGGTTACAAATAATACACCTATGTTTAATGTCTCAAGTATGTTTGTTATTTTATTTATATAATATTGTGTTGAAAAATATGTGTAAAAGCATGTTTCAGTTGTAGTATGAAAGAATGTACTCTAAATTGTTTAATTTATGTTAGAGTAAAAGAATACTATAGATATTTTAAAATGTAAGTGTTGTATATTATATGTGTTGGTATTGTGTAATAAGATTTTTATTTATGAGATGCCTTTATTATAGTTTTCTGATATAACAATTAAAAAAATTATAAATAGAACTAAACAGTTTAAACTTGCTCTCTCATGTTTTGGCTTTAATAAAAACAAATCTAAGTTCTTTCATGTAACTTTTTATTTATTTATTTTTAAAAATAAATAATTATCAATTGTTTAGAAAGATGAGGTGAAAGCAATAGTGTGTGTTTATTAATTAGACAGATTTATTGGAAATTTGTGATAGGAGACAATGTGTTTAAGAATAAAAATTATTCATAGTATTTTAAAAGCCATCAGAATATTTCTTTGCTTTAAAAATGGATATTACTTATTTTCAAGAATGAGATATAAATGCCAACAACCTAACAATGTACACAATGATTATGTTCACATACTGATAAAATTCTATGAGATTAATGAATTATTTATATGCAAGATATGAATGGACTCAATTTTCATCACATTGTCATGGATAAAATTATCATCTATTCACTTATATTTTATGAATCAGATAGTAGTTAAAGGAAAGGATATCTACATTACATCATTATGGATATAAACTAGTGTCTGTACACTTGTAATGTCATATCTATCAAATATCTGCTAAATGAGAGAATAATTTGGAATATTTACAAAAGATAAGACCCAACAAAGTATACTTTGAATGTAATAGCTTTTCATGATTTTTTTATTTTTCTGGACTAACAAAATATCATGAAATCATGGTTTAAGAAATAGACATTGGAACTATGGTATTATTTTGGAAATATCACATTTGCAGACAACGAATCAGGTCATTTGCTAATGTATATTATTATTATTATTATTATTATTATTATTATTATTATTATTATTATTATTATTATTATTATTATTATTATTATTATTATTATTATTATTATTATTATTATTATTATTATTATTATTATTATTATTATTATTATTATTATTGTATGTATAACTGTATAGTGTTTATCGATATAAATGGTCAATTTAAGTTAAGTAGAGTTTTATTTCACATACTTAAAAAATAAGAGAGTTATGTTTTTCTAAATTCAAATTTATATTTTGCAACTTAGTAATTATAATTTTCATTTAAAAATATTTATCTCCTTATTTATTGATTATAAATGAATTTCAACTATTTAGTTTTTTATTGTCTTGAAATAACATGAACAAATGGGTAGATTTATTTTTAGTATATTTTTATTTCAATTAACTATTTTTTATTTAAAGATTAAGCATGTTCTTGATTCTCATGTGTTATGAAAGGTGTATCTGTATTCCAACATGTTTGTGTTACATAAATATATATTTAAGATTTAACATTTGATAGATGAAGTTTAATGTACAATCAGCTATTTAATTTAAAAATCAATTTTATAAGAAAATCTATTGCATAAGAGATAATTGTATCATATTAATATATTTTAAAATTTATGGTTTATTTCATATATATATATGTGTGTGTGTTATCATTTATTTTTGAACCATTTGTTAATAAATTTTGAATTAATTTAATGCAAGTTAAAGTGGTTTAGTTGTTCAATTTTACAATGCAAATTTATTAGTTAATAGTACTTGGATATTATCTATGAATTGGCCATATTACATAATTCCTTAGAAGCAAGCAAAAATAGATTGGAAGTCAACACATAGAATGGGTAAGAGATTATAATTACATATTTTTTCTATGTATTGAATTTAATGTTTTTAATTGACCAGGTATAGATTTTTATATAACAATAAATTAATTGATTTGACATTCTTAAATATTTAATAAGTAATTAGAAGCTTATTGTAATTATTTTGTTACTAAGTAACAGTTATATTAAATTAAGATAGAAATTATATATGAATTGATCCAATGATTAATAAAAATACAAATATGATAATTATGAAGGATAAGTAAAGATAATTGTAATTAAATATTCACATATTTTATTTTAAACCATTACTGATTAAAGTGAATATTATATTAAATCATTATTCAACCTTACAGTCCATAATCTTATTCAGTTACAGAGCTGGTAATAATAAATTTTATTCTGTTGCAAATTATAGTGATTTGCTTTAATTATATTTAGAGTTCATTGATGTGGACCATAAATTCAGTTTAGATATTAAGTTTAAATGTTAATATTTGTTTATAATAAGTGTCAATAATTTTTTATATGTTTTGGTAATTATAGACTAAATTTTTAACAATATAGCTTTATTAAACTGAAGAGTAATTGGATATGATTTGTAAATTGTGTTTGATTAAGCATCAAATAGGAATCTATTATTTATTTTATATACTTATATAATTGGATATTACAAAATTTAACACTTTAATAGGGGTCAACGCGAATTCGTGTTGACACCTTTAGATCGCTCTAACTTGGCCAATTTTTTAGTTACGGTGATGAAAAAATGCTCATATTAAAGCTTAGAGCAAGGCCTGTAAAATGCTGCCCTCTCTTGAATTATTTTACAAGTAAAAAAATCAATACTACGAGTGTTTTAAGTTTACAAAAGCAGAAGGCCAGTTTTGATTGGATGGATAATCCATTCTCAATTCTTATTGGCTGATGATTCCGATAAATATTTTTTCACCATTGAAAATGAAAATATATGTTTTAGAGTGTTTTTTTAATTATTTTTTGTACATTTTTCATAAAATCTGCTGAAAATATAGTTATTTTACAAAAGTATTAAGGTTTTATTAAAAAATTGTATATTTTACATGATTGTAAATTAAAAAACAAAAAGGTATAGCAATAATTTTGACATCCTATCAAGAGTTTAGACTGCCCCAAGCTGTTCATTTAATTTTTAAACAAAGATTAATGTTTTAGAATATTTTTCTGGCATTTATTTAAATATTATAATGTATTTTTTTTAATAATATGCTGAAAATATAATTATTTTGAGAAAAATGCTAAGATTTGTCCTAAAAAATTCTTAAAAAATTTGTAACGGCAAATCTGGGAGGGATATAAATGATGTTTACATTGCTTGTAATTTGCTCGTAATGTTTTCTTTGATTTTTCCACTTTTGAATATTTCTATAAAATACAAATAAAAATATATTTTTGAAAAAAACATTCATTTACTTTCCTAACATTACAAATAATTAATATACTTTTTGAAAACGAAACTAAAATTAATATATATTAACTAACTCTTTCAGCTTCAAGCCGCCATATTGAAATTTTTAAAATACTGGCCTGACACACAATTTTCACAATAACTTCAGTTTTAATTATGTTAAAGCAAAAACAATTACATTGCTAGAAACTAGAAATATTAGGAAAACAATAAACATAAAATAAATAGTGATAACTATATAAAAAATAAGGAAAAAAAAATTTCACATCCGAAATACTTATTATTTTATTGTTTGTTCATAATTTGATAAGTAACATTAACTAAAATTGAAAATACATCTTCAGTGATAATTTCTTTGCATTCCTCACAAAATTATCTTTCTAAACATGTATAACATTTCTTACCTGAGATAATCCACAGCTTCACAATCTCCAAAAGAAGTCGGATATGACTTCTTCATTTTTATCTTATACCTCAAATGTTCTAAATGTCAAAGGCATCTATAAAGAAAAAGATTCATCCTAATAAAAGATACAAAAGAAATCATCATAGCAATTGGCTTCTTGTCTGTCTAAAACTAGAAATTGTAGGGTACTGTCTATATCACTATGACAAAATGAGTTTCATCTCTTCATTTTATATTTTTTGTGTACATCAGTGATGTTTATATTCTTTATGCACAGAAATGATGTTTATATTCTTTATGCACACAAGTGATGTTTATATTCTTTATGCGCAGAAGTGATGCTATCTTATATTTATTGCACTACATAGATATAATTTATTTGCATATAGTGTATTTGTTAGCTATTGACTTAAAAATAATGTTATGAAACATATAGCAAAACCAAAGCATGAATCACGTATATATAATTTATTTGCATACAGATCATTTGTTAGCTATAGACTTGAAAAACGTAAACAAGAATCATAATTATAACAAATTACTTATAAACCATATTATATTATATATATAAATATAATTAATGATTTTTGTAATAAATTATACTTTTTGAAAAACATTATTTTTATAAGTGTAGAACGTTAAAAGTTACATTAGATATTAATTGTATACGAATGTAAATAACTAACGCACACAAATTACAAACTAAAAATAATTAATAAAAATGATAATTTAAATAAAAATATATTATAGTTTTATTAAAAAAATAAATAAATAAATTTTTAAATGTTACTTACAAAATTACGTCGAACAGCTTGTCAGCCATCTTTGTAATAGTACTGGAGAAAGGTCATCTGCAGCCCCGTAAATTATTTTTGTCTTTTATCACTTCGTGATAAGTACAAAATTATTAAAAAAGACAAAAAAATTAAATACTGTGGTTGATTAAAACTGCTGCCAAAAATTTAAATTTTAACCGATTTTTTGAAATAAACATTTTCTGAAAGCTACATCACCACCCTTTCGAATGATCATATTTTCATCTACGTCACACTTATACCTTTTATGTCAGTAAAGAAAGAAAACAAAACATCATCTGAACACTGCCGGATGCGTGCTCACAGCGCTCAAAAAGCTGAAAGGGTTTCTATCAAAGAGTTTGTCACTTGACCAATTAAAAGTTTCAGAGTTTTACTTCACTTGAACCAATAATAAAAATGATCCTTGAAAGTGTTGATGTTATCTAATAGGAAGATTTTATTTTATAGTAATTTAAGTTGGTAAAAGTGGAACGATATATTGGGTTAATTGATTTTGTATTCTTATTAAGTATTTAATATTATTATAATCAACTTAATTAATGAGAGTATATTGATATTAGTGAAATGGCATGGCTGAGTTAGCAGTGCTTTTATTTTATTTAGTTGTATTTGGAAATCAGTTATTCAATTATCTATTTATTTAGATATCATTCATATTTTAGATTTGTAGAGTATATTTAAATTATTATCTCATTCACCCATGAATTATTTCAGTTTAATATAATCTATTGCAAATAACGTTCATATTTTAGAGTAGCTTGAATTAATGATTTCATTTGTTTTCTGTCCATTCTAAATGCTGTATAAATCTATGAGGTTACAACAGAGATTATTATCATTGTTTTATCCATTTAAGTGTTAGATTGTTATTCATTGATTGATATTCAGTTTAGTTTATTATTTTCATTCTGTTACAAATGACACTATAATTAGTAGGGCCTCATTAAACCAGGAACATTCTTTCAAGGCTCTCATTTTTATTCTGTATAAATTGCTTTCTAATCTGTAGGGCATTAAAAAAAAGATCACCCCAACATTTTTATTCAGTTACACTATATATATATACACAATCCTTTGTTTGGAAGATTAAGAAAAGCTGTTAAACAAGCAATTGTGTTTTATTTTATATATATTAAATAGGAAGATAATATGTCATTAATGTTATTTTTAAGTAAATAGATGCTTAATTTAAATTACATGTCAATGTTGTTAGCCGAGAGGTCATCGCAGCCGCCTTGCAAGCAAGTAGTTGGTTGCAGACGGTTGTGGGTTCGGTTCCCGGCCAATGCTATGACATATGGAAAAAAAAATTAAATTACATGTCATCAAAGCATTGGAAAAAATTCATGGTACCTTTAACAAGATTTTCCATTTGTATTAACATTTCTTTGATTCTCCGGTATGACATTTAAAATTTTGACACAGCTATGTTTGAAAATTATTTTAAGTTTTGAAAAATTTCTTCTCTCATAATCGTAATCAAATTTTATTTAAAATTTTTTGAAGCTTAATATACTGTATTTTTTTTTCATGTGTCATAGCATCAGCCGGGAAGCGAACCAGCTAATTTCATTTATAAAGTGTTTATATTATAAAAATTATTTCAACATTATTAATGATTTATGATTTCGTGATTGCAAATTATCTCATAATTGCAAACAAATTTAATTGCAATTAAATATGTTTGGATCTTATGTGATATTGTTGATGATTAATGTGTCACTAATGAATCTAAATAATTCTGGTATAGATGGAATAATCCACGTGTTCTGCAACAGATCTTATAATTCTTTTTTCTCTATTTAGTCATCTGTAGTACACATTTAATGAACTGTAGTATATTTTTAATTCAAATGTTTTACAATGCTATTTTTTTATGAAGTTGAGAATGAACATATATATGTTCTCTGCTTGAAGACAAACTGAATATCTAGATAATAAATTATTATAAGAAAACAATAATACAGACAGTCATTGACTCTGCTTGCTATTTTCAGTCCAATTAATTTTACCATTTCAATTTTAAAATTACATCGTAAACTTTAATAGCTTCACATGCTATTAAGCAATAAGGAAGCACGATTGATGGCAAATCTAAGAATTTTTCCCTCAGTATTTGAACCAATAACTTTTTTATGATAGAACTAATCTTACTATGAGATAACTGTTCAAGATATATATTGAAGTTGTGAATGAGAACAGAACAAATTTATATATCATATTTATAATAAAAATTTATTGTTAATAACTATTTAAAGACTCACTTTTATATACTTTTTATGACTCTCTATTTTATATAATTTGCGTATGTTATTTTGTATAAATAAACTAAATATTTTTATCATATTTATTATCACACTTGGGGAAAAAATCAAATTTGTAAATTATTGATTTTAAATCATAAAAAAACCTAACAAAATATATGAAATAAACAAATATTTGAAACAAAGCTCACATAAATAACCTAAAGCTAGACTGAGTTTATAAATAATATCAATAAGGTTTAAAAAAAAATCCTGTCAAATCAAAATTATATAGATGTCAAATGTTAAAATATAAAATGTTATAAACAAATAGATGAAAAGTAAATAAGTTATTGTTATATATATACAATAATTTTCTAATTGAAATAAGTTTTTATATTTGTATCTGCCTATGCAAAACTCTCCAAACAGTAGTGTCATTCAGTGCAAGCCAGAGCAATCAATGGATGCAAGAAGGTTTGTATAAAAAAATCCCTATTTAGTGCCTAAGCATACAATATCCCCAGACTAGTTTCTAATTTGTGGTTTCATCAGTGTGGATTCTTGGATATGAAAGCACTGCACCTAGGCCTTAGGATGTAATGGAACCCTTCTGCAACCACCTTTTACTTTTTTTGTTAACTATAAAACTATGAGTCCAAATAAACATTGTTTTCAACCCAAGCTCATTCTCTTGTATAGACATATAGATCTAATACTACTTCACAATCTATACATTTTGATGTCTTTGGTTCTTTTATAACTATAGTCACCATCACCCTAATGACAGGATTGGTATTAAACCACTAAATATCACCTGATTGCTATTTCCTATCTTACACAAGCTGTTAAAACAGAATGCACTGCTCTCACATCCAGAATTTCTTACTGATAAAAGCCACAAGTTAGAAACTAGTCTGGGGATATTGGATATATAGGCAGTAGATAGGGGCTTTATGCACAAACCTTTTTGCATCCATTGATTACTCTGGCTTGCTCTGGGTGACCCTACTCTGTGGAGAATTTTGCCTCTGTTTTAACAGCTTGTATAGGCATATGAAATAGTGATAGTATAATGTTTATATAAAAGTAATGTTCAAAATATTAATAGAAATATCTTTTATGCATTTTAATGTTATTAATATTTTATTATTTAATATAAGTATAAAGTAAATGAATTAGATTTTGCAGAGTTGAATAATCCAGAGACCTTAATTCTTATTGTATCATCACTCTGTTACATATCAAATGTCATAGGGTAACCATATAGAAAAAGATAACATAAGTTGCATTAAGAAAATATGATAATTGCTACCAATAGAGAAATTGTTAAAATTTTTTACTGAATAACTCTTTGACAAACTTAACTACATTTCACACAATACAATTTATGTAATCACAACAATACAATTGTCATGAGTTACATTATTTATCATGTTGCTATGACTGGAATCATATGAATCTTTCAGAAGTCATTTAAAAATCTTAAAAATAACTACACAAAAATTTCTTTTTAAATGAAAAATAATACTAAGTAACATCACATTAGCAAAAAAAGAAGCAAATATTCTGTCATTTAAATACATGTAAAAATATTTACTAAGGCAATAAACCTCAAAAATGTGCACTTGAAAATGCGATGGTAGGGACCTCTACAGGTCTTAACCACAAGCTTATGCCTTGGAAGAAAAGAGGGGGAAATTAAATCAGAAATATTAAACTAAGTCATATTTCAAAGCCTCAAAAGCTTTTCAAAATCCAATAATAAAAAATGAATTAATAAAATTTTGTGTTGTTTTTTTCTTTGGGTTTTTAATTTAGGATAGTATTTATTATATAGGTTGTTTGTTCATTCTTGAAATGAATTCAATAATTATACATACATTAGTTTTCACAAATTATGCAAGTTTTTTTTAATAAATATAAAATTTAAACTTTAAACAAATTAAAAATTTACTTTTAACAGCAGTAACCTAAAAAAAAATATCTAAATTTAGTTTATTTCCTATCATTAAAAGTTTTAGTAATTTCTAAATACTTGTTAAAATAAAAACTCATTATTTGGATGATTTTTATTCTTTATATAAATGATGTTTAAAAGTTTTATAGACTTTTGATAACTAATCTATTTTATATTAGTTTTACATTTTTAAAAAATAGCTTTAATAAATTTTATTCTTTATATTTCTTCGTCATTAGGAAAGCAAATTTTTTGAATCTCTTTGAGATGTCAAAAAAAATTCATTACTAAATATTCATGCTGATATGTTTGTTAAATTCTCAGCTTTATTTAAATTGTGTCTTCACTTATTCTAGTGTAACTACCTTGCTCTTAGATTTTATAAACATTTCGAACATTGAAAGAGTAAGTTTAAGTTTCATCTAAAATTTTTCATTTACTTTTTTAACCATGAATTAGCATATTGAGGAAACTATCAAGATCATTTGTTATATCAGCCTTGTTTCTTTTTGTAAATGCAAAAGTTTCTTATTTTACAAAGCAGTTCACTATAAAAAGATGAATTTAATAGCCAAAATAACATTTTAAAAACAAAATTAAATTAATCTGATAAAACATAATTGAAAAAAGGTATCATATTTATATGCAGTTTAAAGCCTTATCTATCACTAATGAATACAACTACCATATAAAGTATCTTTAAAAACAACTGGATATATAAATTCAGTTTGTTGCTAATAAAACAAATAATATATACAGAACATATTAAATAAGAAATAAAAAAAGATTTATTCATTTAAAAAAACAATAATTATTTACCAATACATGTATATATTTAAATATATGTATATTGTCTATGGCTGCAGAAAGAAGTTTGCTATTAATTGAAAGGAGACCCTTTGATTCCTCTTGGAGGCCTTAAAGGAACGGAGCAGGGCAAATGGCTGGACTAAAATCATATGAGAGAACTATCAAATTATTGATTGCTAACCAGTTTTAATTATTTAAGAGAAAGAAAAAAAACAGAAAATGTAAAACTGAAAACTCTCGTTAAGGACATATGATTAGTCTAATAAATATTGTTCTCTCTGTATAATTCTTTATGAAAGAATGCTGAAAAAAATATTTTTACATTATCGTTTTACTTTCCCTTTTACATGCTCACTGTTATATTTTTAAAAGCTTTCCTTTTCACTAGTTAATTGACATTTAAAAACTTCATAATTTTAGACACTTTACTGGCACTTAGATTACTAGTACTATTTTTTACAGTTATTACAACTACATATTTTAAATATCACAATGTTTTCATAGTTCATGTAAACTTAGATAGATATAAAATTTCTATTTCTCATCACTTCAAAGCTAAAACAGAAGTAACAAATGGTATGATGAGCTCTAGATGTCCATACAGCTAGATTTCTATAAGAGAAAAAGTTTGCCAGAAATCAAATTAGAAATCACATCCTGCTAATATCTGCTTCTATTAATTTAAGATTTTTAATTAATAAATTTGAGTAAAAACATTTCTGACACTAAATCAATTCTGACCCAATTGTTTTAATTCAAGTCTTTTAAATGCTTTTCCATTCTTTTAAATTTTGGAATTAAAGTACAAATTAGTTTTTTTTTTAATTAAGCAATTTAATTACTAAATATATCCATATGTGCAAATAAGAAGCACAAATGTGTTATGACTGTAAACAAGGAGTAAATTTAAGATAAAAACTTTAAATGAGTTTTTATGTATATATTCTAAGTTTTTCTTTTATTCATATTATTTAAGTCTCCCACTTTTAACTTAAAAGGTCAATAGGTATTTTAGTTACTGACCATGAAAGCTATTAATTGATCTCCTTGACTTATAACAATTACATCATCATGATTCATTATTAGCAACTACTTATAGATAAATATACACTTCATAACAGCAGAAATTTTTACTTTTTAGATTTAATTTTTATTTAACACTTAATTCTTCTTGGTTTTTATTTTTGAAATTTTGTTATGATCATACAAACCATTTCCATGAAACAGAAATATATTTACACCCATCAATGCTGATTCATTATTCTGATTGCTTAAACTTTTACGATGTTGTTTTTTATTCTTTTCTACAAACCATCGTCATTTCTGAAAAACTGTACACCTTAATGGTCACTCTGTGGTATTCTAAAAAATATTTGATATTGCATGTTTTTAAGGTGACTTTGAGATAATGTTTATAATGTAAAAGTATATCCTATTTTTATAAATACATGCAATTTGTGAAACATTTTTTTAAATAAATCTTTTATTCTAATAAATTTAATATGACCAATGTTAGACTAGTGTATTTTTATAAAAATTGATTCAATGCCACCACCCAATGCCAGATGATTAGCACTTATTACTGATCCTGTCTTTATATTTTAAAAATATTGCAAATCATATTTAAAGAAAACATTTTGTGTATCTTAATATTACACTGATAGAGAATTTGTATCTCCATCAAACATCACTGATCACCATTCTTTATGATACTATATGGAGAATTTTGCCTCTATGAATTTGTATATCATTATCAGTTAATAAATTTTTTAAGCATAACAACTCTAGATACAATAAATTTAAAATAATAATATCACAATGATGAAATATTCTTTACTTAAATGCCAAAACATCACATTAAAGTCTATATTCAATCTCAACATCCAAGTTGTTGTCTTCTTAAAAATTGTCAAAATATTTAAACAGATCCACATTACCAAGGTGATAATATTTTTAATCAGAAATTAAAATTTTTCTTTCTTTATTTAGTATCTGAATTTTTTTGACAGTTTAGCCACTAAAAAATATCATAAAGTAACCTGAACAGATTTCAATCAAGAATTAGATTCACTAATGACTTATTAAATCTTTTAATTTTGCCATATAACCACAGATTTGATAGTCACTAACTATGTAGTTTATAGATTGTGTATGGCAACATATATATATATATATGTGTGTGTGTGTGTTTGTGTGCATGTGTGTCATATTATTATTATTATTATTATTATTTGTGAGATATTCCATCTAGTAAAAAAGCTAAATGCTGACGTTTCAGCACAATATCAAGTACCTTCCTCAGAGCATCCTCTTTCTCAAATCATAAGAATGCGTGTGAGATTTAAAATTGTTTTCTTTTCCTCATATTTAAATTCTATTGGTTGAGAAATTTTAAAATTTATTTTCTCTTCCAATAGATTCTTCCAAATGTTGTTAATCTTCTTTAATTCACATCTTTCATTTATGCTTTTGGGCCTTTTAAAAATCTCTATAGCTTCTCTTAGCAACCTCTGGTCATATTGTTCAATTTTTGCTAGAATATTTGTTTTATCAAAATTGATATCATGATTAGTTAATTTTATATGAGAATAAATAGTTGATGAATTGGATTTTTTTCTGACTGCGAGAATGTGTTCTTCCTTTCTAATATTTATTCTACAATTAGTATGTTCAATATATGAATGTGAACAGACCCTCCATGGAATTTCATATACACCATGACACTCCAAAGCAATTTTATTAGCTATTTATTCTCATATAAAATTAACTAATCATGATATCAATTTTGATAAAACAAATATTCTAGCAAAAATTGAACAATATGACCAGAGGTTGCTAAGAGAAGCTATAGGGATTTTTAAAAGGCCCAAGATCATAAATGAAAAGGTGTGAATTAAAGAAGATTAACAACATTTGGAAGAAGCTATTGGGAGAGAAAATAAATTTTAAAATTTCTCAACCAATAGAATTTAAATATGAGGAGAAAGAAAACGATAAAAACGATTTTAAATCTCACATGCATTCTTATGATTTGAGAAAGAGGATGCTCTGAGGAAGGTACTTGATATTGTACTGAAACGTCAGCATTTAGCTTTTTCACTACACAGAATATCCCGCAAATAATAATAATAATAATAATAATAATAATAATAATAATAATAATAATAATAATAATAATAATAATAATAATAATAATAATAATAATAATAATAATAATAATAATAATAATAATAATAATAATAATAATAATAATAATAATAATAATAATAATAATAATAATAATAATAATAATAATAATAATAATAATAATAATAATATGACATCTTTTATCCGTGAAAATATTAGAATTAACATATATATATAACTCTGTGGATGGCTTGTGTGACCAAGTCGAAACGTCAGTATATTGATATTAAAAGTTTTTAACACGGATGAACCCGCAAAATATGTATTTTATATATATATTCATGACTGAGAAATTCTATTTATGAAGCAGGTGGGTATAAATGGCAAGGGTTTTAATGAATTTGTCTGTAAGACTTCTTACATCATTGACCAATAAAGAATTTTAATATTTTAATATTCATGTAGTTTACAACATTGCAAATATAATTATATGCTTATATAAGCATTCAATAAAGCAATCTTTTGCATAGTTTCCAAATAGCTCAGATTGTAGGAATTTATTTTAAATTTTATTTAATGGCAAACTAAATTTGTATTCATATTTATATCTTTTCATTTTTAAAAAAAATATTTTGAATTCTAAAACTCGATATTAAAGGTTATATATTTTAATTAAAAAAAGCTTTGTTCTAAAAAATAATTTTTAAACAAAATCTTAATAGTTTATTTTCTAAAATGATTTACTGAAGTAAAGATAAAATAATAGTTTAAATGATATACATTGTATAAAAAAAATCGTGAAAAAAAATTATTACCTAAATCTAGTTAAAAAATAAACCAGTTCAAAAATAAATTCAGTACTGATATTTTATAAAAAGTTTGTATATATAAAAGTATTATTATTAGCTTATTGATTTTAGATATCAAATATTAAAAACACTCTACAAAAAAGCATGTACATTTTCAAGTTTATTTTTTTCTCAGTACATTCCTCATTTTCAATATTATCATACCACAAATATCTACCAATACATGACGTCATTCCGCGCTCTTAGACTATGCATGTCATTCCAAACAACCCTCATTTTTCTTCAGATGAGCTCAAACAGACTGCTCAAATTGTGACATATCGCTTATATATTGACATTACAATATCAATAACTACGATAATCAACCTAAAATATGAAATATATGTAATGTCTTCTGTCTCAAATTTACACGAGAATTGTATTGAAAACATTTTAAAAAATATAGAAGTATTGATATTAGATGGTGCTAATACCAAAATTTCTATAACAAATATTGAAAAAATTAATAATGCTTTATGATATGTAAATATTAATAACGAATTATTATATTAATAAGTGAATCTGGTTTGCATGTATGTTTATATAAGTGTTTAAATAAAATAATAGTTTTTACTTCACCTTAGATTAGCAATTAATTGAGATTGCGCTTTACGCAAAAAAGTGAAGCTTATCTAAATCTTACAAAGTTATATGGCTTAACTAAACTTCAGTTAAAAGTAGACTATGATTATGGAGACTCAAGGTCTCCGAAAGCGCTAAGCCATATAACTTTGTAAGATGTAGACAAGCTTCACTTTTTTGCGTAAAGCGCAAGTCAATTAATAAGTGTTTAAAGCATATTGTTTAAAGTCAAAAGCAAATGTTATAGTCTATTATTAATTAGGAGTCATTCCTAATTAAGTTTGACCATTCTAATTCCAGAAAAAGAAAGAGAGATAAAGATATTGGCTAAAACATTAGAATGGGAAAGGGGAGGGGGAGAAAAAATGAAACAATTAAAGTTAAAAATTTTGTGTGTATAAATAAAAAGTAAATAAATATGATCACATTCATTTAAGGTTCTAAATTTTTACTAATTTACTAAATTTCATAAATTAAATTTAGAAAAGATATCACATAAATGTAAGTGTATCTGATTATGAATTTATTCGCACATTAAAATAAGCGTTATGTTAATGATAAATAAGTATAAAAGAAACCTGCCATGCTGATGTAAAAATCAAGTGTTCAAATCTCTAGTTCATGTGATTACAAGAAATTATATATAAGTTTAAATCTAATGCAAAATACATTATAAAACTGTAAATCTGATTAGTTATGTATATTTTTGCACATTAAGATGGTAATTATTTTTCAACATAAACACCAGGCCATCTTATCTCATTATATATGTCATTTAGATATAACCTATTATCACAAATAATTTTTAGGGGCTTGAATATCTGACTTTTACACTAGAATGACAAATTGGTGTTTATATTTATAGTTGTTTTAAATTGTTAATAAATTCATAATCAATAGCACATACAATGTAGAGATTAAACTATTAAAATGATATTAAAAGATACACCATAGAAAGTAGAGATAATTTGAGCTCATTTTGCAATATTATGCAAATCAGACACACATCACAAGAAATAAATATTAACAAGTCTACATTGATTTGCTACATATATAACTGTCACAATATTATATATATATATTGTATATGATTTATTTGCTACATATATAACTGTCACAATATTATATATATATATTGTAATGATTTATAATCCAATAAGAAATACTGCTGGGAATGGTAATTGATCAAAATATAATAAAACATAAAAGGTCACAAATTAAATTCGTTTAGAGTAATATAAATACCAAATGAGTGACCATGTACATGGTGGAGTGAGTACACAATTTTTATTTTCTTATTAATAATATTATAATAGTCACAGATAATGAGCAGATTGGGAACTCATGAAGAACACTGCAATTTCAACTATATTTCATGATCGTTATCTCCACATTTATGACATTATTATAAAACAAAATAAAATAATCTATTTGTAATTCAAATGAAAAATAAATGAGCATCAAACTATTAATAACAACACTAATTTTAATTAAAATAAAATAATATAACACTTTATATTTACATCTACATACTAGAATACATGAAAGAAAATCTTTGTTTATTTATAACAATTTATAAACATTTAATACCAGTTTTATCAATTTATCTATTTTATATCCAATTGAGTTCAATTTTATTTTACACTGGAGAGATTTTGAATTGAAACAAATATATAACCATAGGATGCTTATTTAATATTTTAAATTTATTCATACTTTTCTTTTTTTAAGTTTCTTTCCTTGTGTTTGAGGGCATTGAACCTACCCAATTGATTAATCCATATATGGTAGAGTATTTTTTGTTTGGAAAACAATTAATTGGATGGCAGTTTTCCTTGTGTGATCAAGTGCCAAGACTAAGTTTCATAAATTTTAGCTTCCACAATCAATTATTAGGCTAGTAGAATCATTGTTGATTCCAAAGGCATTTTTTTTATTTTACAACCCCAAAATAAGCTACATCAGTGGAATTTTCAGAGTGAAGCACTATAATTACATAAATAAGCACTAAATTTTCCTATCTTCCATTAATCAGGCAGCATAAAGAAGAAGTAGAGATTTCCCTTACTTTTGTTTGAAAAGCAGATGTGTTTTATTTTTTCAGCAGTCATTTTGCAACTGGTGTCCATAGCAACTTGCTGTTCTAAAATAGTCAATTTTGTTTTACAATAAAGAATTTCAATAATTTTTTATTTTCTTACAATTATTTTTTTTTAACTTCTTAATAATTTATTTTATACACATGAATTTTACGACATTTTAAAAGACAATAAAAAACAGCATATACATTTACAAAAAGCTAAGTACGTAAACTCTGCCATATTTTTTTTGGTGTGATGTATATCTTATTCATATGGAAATACCATAGTATATTCCTATAGTTTTTCTCTGTGTGGAATGTGTTTAATGTCATACTAACACATTTAAATATTATACATATATGTATATATGTAACCATTAGAAACCAGTCAACAGTTAGACAATCCCAATATAGATAACAATCAAGAATTTCAAACTGTTGTCAAGGTGACCTCTTTTTAGCAATTTAGCCTTGAGCATTATTGCACTTATTATATATATATATATATGTTAAAACGAAGATTTGCATGGGTTAAATATATAAAATACATATTTTGTGGGTTCATCCATGTTAAAAACTTTTAATATTAATATACTGACGTTTCAACTTGGTCACACAAGCCATCCATAGAGTTATAAAAGGTAGAAAGACAGTTGTAGAGGCGCTACAATCACTGATTTGAATAAAATGTTAAAATTCCACCAATAGCAAAAAATGTTAAATTTAGGAATGTTTTTTAAAAAAATTTTTCCAAAAACCTGCAAAATATGTATTTTATATATATATTGGAGATTAATTGTAAGCTATACATACTTCAAAAATAAAATGGAATTTATGATATATGAATGTAAAGATAAGAATCACATGACATGGAAATAAATTATTCAAATCTCTGTTTCAACTGATTAAGAAATAATATGCATATAAAATGCGATAGTAGGGACCTCTACAGATGTTTTAACCACAAGCTCTTTTCTTCCATAGTGTAAGCTTGTGGTTAAAACATCTGTAGAGGTCCCTACTATCGCATTTTATATGCATATTATCGAGGTTATAGCCTTAGTAAATATTACTTAACTAACATTAAATAAATAGTTGGAATTGCAATAAATCAATTATTTGAAAGAAAAAGTATGTCTGAAAAAGTTTCAAGCTTATAACATTCTGCATTTAAATTCATATCAAAGCTTGGCAGATGGATTTCGAAATTTCAGAGTACTTTATTATCATTACAGTATAAGAATATTGTAAACAATACTGCAAAAATAATGTCTTTTCTTCAAAAAGTCTGACAATTACAAACTTTAATGGTTCTTTTTCAAATATCTTTTTAACTCCATTCACTTTAAAAGCCAATTTTAAAAAATTAAATAGAAATGTCATATATAAGAAAACAATATCTGAAATTATAAACAAATTATTACATACCAATTTGCAATAAATATAGAAAATTAGTTAAGAAATATAGCAAGAAATATGGTAATAAATTTGTAAGTGAAATTTTTTATCTAAATATCCTAAGATTATTCTTCTAAAAATAAAAAATCAAATTTTGAAAGATTGCTAAAAGTAGTTGTTATTGTCTTATGCTGGAATTAAAATCTACAATCAAGATGTCAAGCATTGTCAGCCCAGAGGTCAGCACAGATACCCTTCAAGCAAGTAGTTGTTTGCAAATGGTTGTTGCGGGTTCGCCTCCTGGCCGATGCTATGACATATGGAAAAAAAAATCTACAATCAAGATAAAATTAAATTTTTAAATAAATACAGTTACATCTTTTTAAACAAAACATCTAACTTATGTTAATAATGGATATATAATTTCTCTTAATTAGACATTAAAACAGTCTTTTCAGAAGAAATTGAGTTGCTTAGACAAGTGCTAATGCTTTGACAATAAAAAAAATATAGAATATTTAAAATATGATTCATTTTTGTGCATGAATTGATTTATGGTTTAATAACGTGAGTCAAAATGAAACTATATTATGTATTAAAAATATATATTTTGTTACAATCTATTTAAGACTGAATTATTTAAAACATACATACAAAACTAGAGAAATCATATAATTATGAAAAATATATACATATTAGGAAATATTTTAGTATGTGGAGTTTACCTTTAATTACAAATCTCTTACAAAAGAAAGTAAAACTATTAGCACTAGTGTAATTGAAAGGGATTCCTCTTTTGATCACCAATCTTGGTCTAATATAGAGACAAATCACTATAGTTTACATATATAACTGTATGAAACCCAAGTATCACAAAACTTTTTGATTTTCTTATTTTCAAATAAACTTCTCCACTTTTTCTAGAACAATAACTAATCAAGTTTTTGCCAAAGGCAAAGAGAGAAAGTAAAAATATTGACACTAATGCAATCAAAAGGGATACCTCTGTCAAGCGTTGTTAGCCGAGAGGTCAGCGCAGCCGCCTTGCAAGCAAACAGACGGTTGTTGCGGGTTCACCTCCCGGCCGATGCTATGACATATGGAAAAAAAAAAGGGATACCTCTTTTGATCACAACTTTCCGTCCATATAATAAAATATTTTGATCTGAATATCCATTAAATATTACATTATACATAAAATTTCACTATTATTTTTCATGTTACTAGTTTATTGAATAAACATTTTTTTTTTTGTTTATAAGAAAGAATTGACTTACTCTTGACCTCATTTCCTTATATAGAATATTGACTGAAACATTCTAGTCAGAAATCATGAATATAAGTCAGTCATGCTAATTATTTTAAAGTCATATGACAGAATGTGCTATTGAAATTAGTATTATGGTTATAATATTTACCAAGGCAATAAACCTCAAGAATGTATGCTTGAAAATGCGAAGGTAGGGACCTCTACAGGTAAATAAATGAGATATATGAGATTACTCTCAATGTAAACGTTGTGAATACAGACTTTAAAAATAAAATATATAAGATATGTTCAGTGATTTAATAATATATATCACCTCAAGATTATTTCTCATATGATTGGTTTATTAAATAACTGAATACTCTCAGGCCAAAATAGAATACAATTTTTTTTTGTTTACAGAGAAAAGATTGTACGTTTTCTGTCTTTATCCCAATTTTCTAATATTACATTTTTTATATCTATGTTAACAATGTTTAAATTAAAAGCAAACTCAAACATGTCAATTATTATTATAAAGCAAATAAAACTAGTTTTAAAATAAATAGTATGACTGATTTAAATTTATGTTTTCTGAATAAAGTATTTCAGACAACCGAACACACAAAAAATTGTCATATATCTTTGTTTGAGAATATTCATTTACATAATAAGCCAGCCTCATGAGAAATAAACTTGAATTCTTACATATTTTTAAAACATTATATATATATAGTGTTTTAATATATATATAATGAGGATACTAATAGTTCTTGTCATGTTCATTATATAACATTTGTAATATAAGCTTATTAAATTAAGTCGCATGATATATGACTTGATTTCCTTGCAATATATATTGTGACCTTACAATAGAGATAATGGTCACTAGATCATACAGGTAGGCACCATATAGCATGGATTAATGAAACACCAGAGTATGAGTCCTTATAGACAACATCATGGCAAATATATAACTATTAAAATACAAGGTTCTTTTATTATACAAAATCTTATCTCAAATGTATTTTTATCTTATTTAAAATATAGATTCTTTTGTAATTTAAAATATCTTATCTTAGGCGCTAAAATATTTTTATTTCAGGGTTCAAATTCAGACTGAAATGCACTTGGGAAAAAATGTTAATGATAAACTTTAACATCTTAAAAAATATAATAGCTGTTATTTAAGCCATACATGGAACATTTTGTACTCTATCTGAAATTTATCTTTGATATTAGTTATTTTAAGAAAGCGGAAATGAAACCCCATAATAATAAAGTCTTAGTAAGTTGAAAACGTTTCTAATACTCCAAAGTTATTTAAATATAAGTACTTCATTTTTACTAACTGTAAAATACATAATTCTTATATCTTCTGATGCAATATTTTAAAAGGCAATAATATAGAATAATGCAGAAGTAAGTAAGGGTATATTTCATGCTGCCAACTACATAATAAGTGTACATGAAATAAAGCAAATAATATAATTTTTATCTTCTGAAAGTGCAGGTAGAATAATTAATAAGGTAAATGAATTTTATGTGATCATTGAAATGTACTCATAAAATAATTAATGATGAAAATTTTATTAAAGTAGATTTTTTGATAAACGAATGTGCTAATGAAATAATGTCGTAGTGGCATCGAAACAAAAACGTATGTAATTAATAATAAAATATTTATTTACAACATATAACAATTCATATAATAGAAATATTTATTTACAATAAGCATTATTACTTTTTTTAATCTATTATATTATATTGACAAATATTAACAAACTTTAGACATGGGTGTTCCTTTCTTAAAATCATTCCTAAACATTTTATAATACAAGTTATATTCACTACCCAACTATTTTTTCAATTATTAAATGTGGTATTTATCTCAATCATAGTATCCATAGAGTAGCAACAATATATTTATATGCTTATATCCAGGCAACTAGTAAGATATTTAATGATTTTCATGACCCAAAACAAGTTTGAAAATTCAGTGTAGAAGTACTTTACAAGTTTTTAAAAAATAGCAATAAATATTATACATCACAAATACACATTGACATAATACTAATGATACCTGTGCTGGGTGAGAAAATGCAGATAACACTTATAAAGTGTAAAATTATAGTGGAACTAATATTGAAATATAAGATAAACATGCCCTTAGATATTTGCAATATATTAAAATACACTCTAACATTGAAATACTAGGCAAAGTGGATAAGGAAAATATGAACTAGAAAAAATACAAATGAGCACCTGTTAACTCTGTACAGACAGTGCTAATAAATGAATGAGCCACTGTTTCACTCATAGAGGGACTATAAGCATAATAAAGAGCAATATAATAACATCCATCTAACATTTGCCTAAAGGAATAACACTAATAATATGAGGGATGGAGCTGTTATATGTGTTCAAGTGTATCAGTGTTATGAGATAGAGTGGAGAGTGATGGGTGGTGTGAAAGTCTGTGCTCATATACCCTATATATTACATATATAGACACAGGTATATAAAAAGTCTATGTTTCAGTTATTAGTCTAACATTATATGTTGTACCGAGATACATTGTTATTGAATATGTAGTATTATTTAAAAGTAGTAGTATTTAATAAATCTCACCTTTAAAAAAAATAAAGTGGGAAAATTAAGTTAAAAGTTGACGGTAAATAAAATTAAAAACAAAAGAGTAGGGTAGGGGTTTTTGTTGTTAAAGAAAAATAAATAATAAACGCTTTTAAAGAGGGTAAGATTTTTTTATTTTAAAAAAAAAAAAAGATGAAATAAAAATGATTTAATATTATTTTTGATTAATTCATAATAAAATGTAATAAAGAAAAAATTCGTTTTGTTTTATAATAAGATAATTAAATGTGTGCGTGTGTGTAAAAGTTTTGAAGAATAAAATAGAAGCCTAATCAGAGGGAAGTAAAAGTACGGTAATTTCACGAGATAACAAACGCTGGATATAAGAAAACTTTGTCATTGTTAAGACGGTTTTAAAAAATTTCAACATTCCATTTGTATTTATATTTTTAAAAATATTTCAAGATATTTCTTAAGATTAAAGAATCGAAAATTATATAAATTGTTAGATCTACCAAAACAATGCATTGTTAAATTCACCAAATTGTGCAACTAACTGGAGCCTTCACTGCGATAACATTGACAGATAGTTCGGAGGGCAAACCATGTTCAGATAAAACTAATAAAGTAATGGAGTGTCTAAGCTGAAAAAATCCATGAAGGTTATATAACATCATGAATTCAAGGAAGATTTACTGTAGGTTAGTGCTAACCGGTCAAAGATAACATTTATAGAAATTGTACTCTGCTGTACGTTATTTCAGATTTCAAATCCTAGGTAATTATTAATTTGCATATTCTCCAATTCTTGATTTTCTTTTAAAAAAAACTGTGATAAGTAAATAAATAAAACTTTCAGCTTTACCAAGTATTATCTGGAAAATACAAATGATATTGGCTTCTGTGTTTAACTTTATTCAAAGACTTTAAGTGTATGTGTGTGTGAATTTTAATTCAATATATTATGTATATTTATAATTGTTTATAATGTATTGAAATATTTATGTTAATAAAATAACATGCGTGGTTGAATTATAAAACAAAATGACTATTTTTTTTTTTAAAAAAAAGATTCAAACTGTCATTTAAATATTTATATTTATATTTGAATACACACATGTATGCTGAAATAATATTTAATAAAGTGGAAATGGAAAGATTTAATTATTATTAAGAAATGGTTAAGTTAAAACTAAAAGAATAAGGAATTTTTTTTTTTTTAAATAAGGATTTGTTTTTTTTAAGGACGCCAAAGTCTAACGTACGGTAAATCATCATTATTATTTAAAATATAATTTTTAGATTGGGCAGAGATTTCTTTTCTTTTAAGGCAGCTGCAATTCCATGAGCTAGCTGGGGTCTCAGGTACTGGATTGATTGCTGATCAGGTAGACATGTTAATTACTATGTGATTAACTGGTGCCTAAAGGTTTACCTTAAAACAAATAAAGTGTTTATTTGGTCAGTATTCGTCTAGTAGCTGAGTGTTTATATTACTGGGAGCTTGTTGCCAATGATATTCTGCACTCTACCTGAGAAACAAGCACTTTCAAAGATTGGGTGGTTCAGTAAAGAAGAAAAGTATTTTCAGATTTCTATTTGTCATTATTGTTTAAATTCAAGAAGGTGGGTGGTTCAATATATATATATATGATAAACAAAACAAGTTATAAATTTTGTAACTTGCTTTTAGCTTGCATTTTACAATCACTAGATGGAGCTTTACCAATAGCTCCTAACAAGCTTTTGTTTACATAAATGCTGAGAGAGATAGAATTCAATATCTCTTTCATTGTTACCACCTCCAGAGCAGCTGCTTTCAAGCTAGTTGGCTCACATCAGTGAAGGGTAGGGAGACTAGAAACTAGTATATATATTGGTATGTATATATATACCAATAAAACTGCCATTGCATAATGATAACATTTAATTTATAAGCTATCTAAAAAATTCTTTCACACATACTGATGTTTATTATATCTTCATTTACAAATACTTATATCAAATTCATAAAAATCTGTTATACCTTTTAGTACAATCAATTAATTAAACTTAGTCAATAATTTAGAAAACTCTAAAATAATAGTAAAATTAGCTCACTATTTTACCATACATCTTACCAATTCCATTTCTTGAATACCAACATTTAAATATACATATAATATCATAACTAATATTGTAAAGTTATAATTATTTATTAAGTGCATGGGAAGTGCATGTCCCTCTATCAGCAAAATAAAGATATTGCATGACTATTATAAATTTCAAGGTCAATTTGATACAGGTTAAAGCCCATCTTAAAAGTATTTACATAATTAATATTAAAAATAGTACACAATACCTAATACCTAATTATATAGTATATAAATTATTTTAAATACATTCAAAATATATATGTTCAACTTAGAAATCAAAGTTTTGTTTTTTTTTTTGGAAAAATTATCTCTTTTGTTGGTACTGGTGGAGATAGTGTACAGCCACTGCTAGAGATGTCATTTCTGCATAAACTCGCAGAAATAACCACAGTAGAGGCCCAAAACCAGCAATGATTGTTCCAGCCATGAGGTGTTACTGTTCACCATGCATAAGCACAGAAATATTTCACCAGCTAGTGGGCACCAAAGCTGCCCACTTAATGGCACTGGTTGCCATGTGTAAGCCCATTTAGCTTACATCATCTGCTACCAGCAACTACCAAGATTCTAGCCCACTATGCAGTGCTGTTTCTCCACACTACACATGGAAAAACTGCACACTCTAACCGCAATATTATTGCAAGGCTAACGTCTATGCACATATTACTTAAGAGATAGATAGCGTATAATTTAAAGGTGTGAATAATTTACAAGCCACAACTATTTAAATCTGTTTTCATTATTAATATTGTTACATTCTATTTCACCCCCTCATAAATCCACATATTTTACCTTCATTTTTTTAAAAAATCGATCTTTTTTTTATAATTATTTTCTCTAAAAATAATTTAAAAAAAAACAAAACACATGACCATAACTATTTAAATCTGCTTCCACAACTTAATACAGTTTAATTTAATAATACATTGATTTATCAGGTGAAATTTTTTTTTTTAAATCGATCTTTTTTTAAAGATTATTTTCTCTAAAAATGTTTTTTTTTTAAAAAAAAAAAAAATGTAATTGTTTACAGCAGTCTTTCGCTAAGCTAATTTTTACAATCCTCCCCCCCCCCCTACAGCAATATTTCTTTAATATTAGAATACATGTATAATTATAACAAAGCCCATAATTCTTAAAGATAAATCAGACCAGAGACATTTTTAAAATTAAACAAGATAATGATGCCCATTCCCTGGTCTGCCATTCAATTATTATTTTGAATTGCCAGAATAAAAAAAATTAGTTTGTGAACTTTTAATTGTGGATTAATATCTTTAATATTCATTATGGATACCACACAGCAAGAGTGAATACATAAATAAAAAGTTAAGATCTAGGTTTTACTGTCACAATGGTTAATTGTGTAATAGGGTTAGATGATTTAGTGAAAATCAACATCATCAACAACCATTATCAATCCACTGCAGGATGAAGGTCTCTCCAAGTTCAATCCATCTTCTCTGATTTTTAGCTTCTCTTCTCTACATCACTCCTGCACACTTTCTTATTTCATCCATCTATCTCATATGTGATCTCTTTCTGGGTATTTTATAATCTCTTGGAATCCGGTTTAAGTTTTCAATTGTCCATCTTCTCCAATTTTTAGCTTCTCTTCTCCACATCACTCCTGCACATTTTCTTATTTTATCCAACCATCTCACATGTGATCTTTTTCTGGGTCTTTTATAATCTCTTGGAATCCAGTTTAAGATTTCAATTGTCCATATGTTATCATCTTTTCTAGCAATATGTCCAACCCAGCTCCACTTCAGTCTTTAAATTTTTTTAATAAGGTCAGTAACACCTGTTTGTTATCTTACCCATATATTGCATTTTCAATCTCTTGTTGTTACTCTCAACATGCATCTGTCCATACTTTTTTGAGTCATCTGAAGTCTCTGTATTGCTCTTCTTTTAAGTGTCCATGTCTCAGATCCATAAGTAAGAACTGGTAAAACACATTTATTAAAAAACTTCCTTTTTAAGCACATAGGCATATTTCATTTCAGCACCAAGTTATTTCTACCAAAAGCACTCCAACCAAGTTTAATTCTATGATTACTTTTATTCATTATGTTTCCATCTATATTAATAATCTGATTAAGATAGTTCTAGCTGTAACCCATCATAATCAATCTTTATTTTCATATTTTAAGAAAATCCATTAAACATTACTGTAGTCTTTTTTTTACATTTATTTTTAGTCCTACTTTCATCTGGTAACTCCTGCAACATTTCCTGAAGCTCTAAAGCATCATTTGCAAAAACAACTACATCATCTGCAAAATCTAAATGACTTAAATAATCACCATTTACTTTCACTCCTTTAGTTTCCCATTTTAATCCATAAAATATTTATTGCAACACTACTGTAAAAAGTTTTGGAGATATGGAGTCACCCTGTCTTACACCCTTCTCAATGTTGACTTTACTAATATCATTATGTAATCTAACTGTTTCTGAAATATTCTTTAAAATATGACAATATCCTGGATCTATACCCTGATGATCCAATCCTTTAATCACTGAAGAAATGTTTATAGAATCAAATGTCTTTTCATAATCTACAACTTCTTTCAAATACAAATATAAGGACTTATAATAAAAATTCCTTGGAAAATGTTTACAATGAAATTCAACAATTTTTAAAATCAATACCAACAGCTGATGCCAACTTATTAAAATAGCATAGTTTCTATTATAACACATTTTAATGAAAATGAAAATCAAAGGAGTAATGGGCAAAAGATAATATGAATTACCAATTACTTTTCATAAAGTTTTATACCATAAATTGACATTTTAGCAATATTACTTATGATGATACAAGTTTAAATTATTTCTTTTCTAAATATAAGGCAATATATTTAAAGCAATAAGCAATTTGTAAAACTGTTTGAATAAATAAATAAATGAACTTGAGATAAATAACCATGTTAATTCAATGTTAGCGTATCCATGTTAATATGAAAATATTAAAATAAAGTCTTTCCTATAAGAAATTTAATAGGTTAATTTTTACAACTAGTATTTTTATTATAGTTTGATAATATAAGTTCAAATAATTGGAACTTCTGTTTTTGATAAATCCAATAGTTTGGTAACAATTCATTATTTTTATAGTTTAATTGGCATAAATATAATAATATCTTTAGTGATTTAAATCAGTATTATTAACTAATTAAAAGAGTAGATTATTATCAAAGATAATTATGATAGCAAAAAGTTCAAAGTTGACTAGTGTTTGAATATAAAAATAAAATAACATGTTTTTTCTTACTTGCATCGCCTTATATTGCTTTTTTTGAAACTTACTAAATTTTTAAACATATTTATAAGATCTATTGTTTGACAAGCCAGCTGAAGCATATACTTTAGTAGTAATACTGTGATGGATAACTCATTGTCTTTTATTCTGACATGGGTACACTAATGAAACAAACACAAAATTTTTAAAATTGCCTTTTAAAAAAAATAGTTAAATATAATCAATCAATTTAAGTCAAAATTAAAATAAAGTTAAAAATTAAGGAATAAGATTAAATTAATATTCTCTTTATAATGTGTGTTTCTTTTATAAAACCATGCACATGAAAATTTTTCACTGCATTTCCTGTATCCAAATCAATCCCGTCCCCATATTTTCTTATATGTAAATTTCTAACATCTTTTTGATTGATCTGACCTTGAACTTTATCAATGGATTCAACCATGTGATTGTCTAGACTGATAATTACCACATAATTAATTTTATTAACTCTGGTAAAAAATATTAAATAAATTATTTATCTAACTCAGATAAAATTATTCATTTACTTTCAAATTAAACATTCTTGCATTCAAATACATTATTTGCACTATATTTAACTCTTTTACTTTATTCTAATTAAAAGCTTTTAACATTGGAAATTAATTTAATGTGCCTTTTTTTTAAAATACATTTATTTTTTAATAAATCTTTTTAACTTTCAATATTTCACATGCATGCTCAAACACTTGGACACACACATGTACATTAAACATAGCTATTATTTTAAAAGAATGAAATAAACTAATTACTGACTAAACATTTAAAACCAAATGAAATTGACACTTGTGCCAGTCTATTATATTTAGTATCTTTAAAATTTTAATTTTAACACACTTACCTAAACTAACATTTAATAAACTATTACTTTCAAACTATTTATTTTTAAAAAAAATAGCAATTAAAATCTTTAAAAAGTTGAATAACAATTTTTATATAGCATACAATAACTTTATCTATTATATTTAGGTTCAAACATGGCAAACTCTAAATTGACTCTTCTTAAGATTCAAACTATCAATTTTATTCCTTCAAGTAAATATTAAATAATCTAAGTTATTTTTTTAAATAAGTAAGAGCTAATTTGGTTAACTAGATTACTTTAATCCATACTATTCAAACAACTAAGATTTTCATTATAATATAACTAATAAGAAAATTCATTTATATTCTAAAAAAAGTTTTAATACTTTAAAATAAATATTTAACCTTAAAAATTGTTTAAAGTTCTTTTAGCTTCAAAATATTATTATTATTATTAAGAACTTTGTCCATATATATGTGTGCAGAGATGAAATATATTAGCATCTTGTATGGATAAATAAAACATATCATTTATCATAAAAAAAACTTAATCCATGTAAGATGGCTTAAATTAATCTGAAAAAATTGAAGTAATTAATTTTTTGTGTGATTTAAAGAAAATTTAATTTGATCAGATTTACTGCTAAAAAAAATTATAAATAGTAATTAAGAGATAAGAAGTCTTCCATTTATCACTGTCATCCAATTACCTATCAATTATATACTTGTAATTAAAGAAAAAAAAAACAAAATAAAAAATTTTGGTAAGAGGAAAAATATAAAGAGGACACATTTTTGAGGGGAATTGGGATTACTCATTTGTTCATTAATTTAATTTAGTCTGGACTATACAGTTTAGCAGTATAAAGTGTTTATTAAGGTGGCTAAAAATATTTTCAAGGTTTACTGTAGTTTCTGAAGAAAAAAATGTTCTTGTCAGAAATATGGGGCCAAAAGATCATTTGTTGTTATGGCCAGAGAATATGCATTGATGGGCACTAAAGTGTACTAACTCTCAACACACTAAATTTCTTCTGGAACTTTTTGAACTTAAATATCAATATCTAATCCAGGATTAATTTTAAATGCTTTTGGAAAATATGTGCGTCGATTGACTTTATTTCGTCTTGAAACAGAACATTTGAAAAGGAAACCATTTGACAGAGAGAACATTATGATTTTATGCCATTCTGATCAGTAATGGGAGTATTATAAAAAAAATATCAAGTACAATCTGATTCCTTTGTTAACATACAAGTTATATGTATTCCTTGCTTAAACATTGTTATCCGTTTATTTTTGATATGCTTTGCTATATGAATGTATTTTAAATAATTAGTTTTAATTTTGTGTGTGTGCATGTATATATGTAAATTAATTTTAATTGAGAAATAAAATGTTGTTAGTATTAATTCATGTTATCAGTGTTTTTTTTAATTGGCAACTCTCATTTCCAAATGGTCATTTTAGCACTTATTAATTAAGAAAAAAAAAATATTTTAATTAAAGAGACTGTTTTAAGCAAAGAGACTGTTTATCCATTGAGCAAAATTACGGGTATATTTTGTAAATTGAGGAATCCTGGTTTTTGAAATTGATTCATTTCCTTGGTGCCCTGATAAACGAAAAAAATGCATTATTTTTTTTAATTTAAATTTAATTATTACCGAGTGAAAAAAAAACAAAACGATTTCAAAATACCCGTGTTGATTTTGGGAAGGTGATTGAGAAAAAATAACCTGTTTTAGGTTCAATCATCTCCATTATTATCTATTTTAGACATGATTATGAAATTTGCTCTTGTTTAATCGTATTTAAAGACTGTCCCTCAAGGTTACCGTACAATAAAATGATTTTCCAAAGTATGGCTAAATTAAATCATTGTCATCTGAGTTACTGGTACAACATATTTCTTTTTACTGTAAGTGAAATGAGCAAAAAGTTTAGACTTTGTGGCTAATTATTCAAATGTATAAATATATAAAATGCACTAAAATGGAGAAACACACAAAGCTGAAAACAAAGAAACCTTAATACTGTAGATTGATATAAACTAAATATATGTATCTAAGTATGAGGCTAAGCGCTTTTGAGGACCGAGATCCTCATATTCATAGCCATTTTGTAAATAGATAGGTTGGTTAAAAGCGATGCAAATTTATGTAAATGAGGTAGTTAAGTATTTCATTTCCTGGAGATCTTATAACAAGAGTCTTTTCGTTTATAGAGTAGTTATCTTTAGCGATAACGTAATCTTCCTTTGTTTTTCTCCCAAGATCGTGTCGCTCTCTGCAAACACCCACTGGGTCTTTAGGTTGGGAATCATGACCAGCTGAGCAGCGGTGCTGGACGAAAACTGAACTACAAGAAGGGTCTGTTAGTGCTTTATTATATGAGTATGTGCGTTGAGATATAAGAATTATTCTTTCAGTTGAAGAAAAATAGATGTTCTAATACAAATATGATAGATAATCTAATGTTTGCCACACTTATGGACAATATATATATATGTAACATAAATAAAATGTCCGTTAATTAAAAACTACTGTAATAACAATAAAAATAATAAATATAACGGTAATTAACTATTATGTACAGTCTTTCAATCCGCAGACGTGTATATAATCGTTAATTACGGTTATATTTATTATTTATATATAGGTATGTGTGTAATATAATTGGATTATAAATTGAATAATAGAAAATATATATTTCAAGCTTGGAGAGACGTTCATCCCGCAGTGGATTGATAATGGTTGTTGATGATATATATATAATCAAATATAAGTACATTGTCTATACTATACTTAATGCAAGTAGAAGGCACTTGAACTAAGATGTTCAAGCACTATACAGCTATGCAATACATCTTATACAACTGATACACCTGACCACATGCATGTGAAAAAGATAGATAGTCTTCAATATACCTATTTTATGCCGAACTCATAGTTGGTCCAAATGACCATCTTCCACACTTATATACAATCAGTGCTCAGTTTATATTAAGATAACAAATCTTCAAACTTTAGTGAACAAACTTCAATCTTTGTCATCCTCCAACTTTTCAACCATCCACATCATTGAAAATCCTATGATGAAAAACTCACAGCCTTTGTTGATGCCAATGTTATTGTCATACCCATGTTTTAAAATCACTCTGACTTCTGATTTATAGGACATTCATATATCCATTTAAATATATAGAAGAGGGTTGGACAGAATACAGATCGAATATGCAATATGTAAATATGTAATTAGAATGGATTTGAACTCAGACTTTCAAAGTCTCTAAAGCTATTCATTCCATCTCATACAATTTAAAATCAACATGGGTGTGACAATAACAACAATATTGGCATCAATAAGAACTTTGAGTATTTCATCATTGGATTTTCAATAATATGAATGACTGAAGAGAAGGCAGGTGAAGAAAAGATCATTAAAATTTAAAGATTTTCTATCTCAATATAAACTAAACACTTATTGTATATAGGTGTGCAAGATGGTGATCTGGACCAATTGATGAGTGCAAGTTCAACAAAAAATATATATTGGAGATCATTTATCTTTTTTACATATATGTGATCAGGTGTATTGATTATATAAGATGAAATGCATAGCTGTAGAGTGCTTGAAAGTCTGAGTTCATGTCCCTTATATATATATGATTACTTGTAAACCCATTTCACCTTGACCAGTATTAAATTTATTATTCAAATAATATTTTGATTGCAATTAAAAAATTATATTTGTAATTTATAATATTATTATCTACTTATTAGTCTGCATTATGAATAATTTATATTTACCCATTTAAGAAGGTTTATTTAAACTTCTTTGTATCAATAATTACATTCTCTGTGTTGAGTTGCAATCTTTAGTGTCTATGAAAATATATTGGGCAATAAAAGTGCACCTTTATTGTTATAAGGAGGTAACTTTAATAACAAGTTGAAATTTTTATTTGATATAGATATTGGGATGGTTTGTGTTACTGATTTTAAGTATGATATATATATATATATATGTGTGTGTGTGTGTGTTTATTTAAGCTTCTTTTTATCAATAACTTCAATCTCTGTGATCAAGTTGCATTCTTTAATGACTAAATAAGTATATTAGACCGTTATTAAAGGTGGGATTTCAACATTATTGTTCAAAAGTTGCCTTGACAACTGTTTGAAATTGTTGAATGTTATTGATATTGGCATTGTTTATGTATTGACTGTCTTTTTGTGATTACTTACAAATCCATAATCCAATTAGCCTTGAGTATTATTACACTTTTTATTTAAGTAATACTCTGGATGCAATTTAAAAATGTATAATTGCATTTTACTTCAGAATAATAAATTTTATTTCAAATTTGTTTATATGTTATTATTTAATCTGTCACTTCCTTTACAACTCTCATAAAAGTTTTTCAGTTTTTTATAAGCACTTGAAAATTCATTGCAGTATATTTTAAATGTCTTTTCCCATTTAATAGAGTTTATATTAGAAAGTATTTTTGTTGCTATAGACCATGTAGTTTTTCTCAGTTAAAAAGTGTCTGTAGAACGGAGTACTAACTGTAAAACTTGTTGGTTAATAACTTCAAGATTTGTGATGTAATATATTTAGCCATACTGGATCAAGGTTTTACAAAACTATCTGAAGCATTTTCACAATGCTTCTAATTTTATCATGGGTAATTGTGAATTTTCTAAAATAACTTTATTAAAACAAATAATATATGTTTACAAATGGTACTATAGGCATAATTAATAATTACCTGATAACATCATGGTAAAAAAGGACAAAACTTAATAAATTAATAGATGATATTTTGATCATCAAGGACTTTACCTAGAAAGCTGAAAAAGTTTCCAAGTTTCCTCATATAAAAATTTTGTAGATAAGATTCTGTCTTTAAGTTTTTTAAGAGTTTGTAGAAAATAAGAATCAATATCTGGAAATGGCCGAGTAAATTGTTTCTTACATCTGGCCAACCATACAGAGAATGTCAAGAAAATCAACAGTCTGATGGTTGGGATGTCACCAGAATGCAGGCAGTCCTTAATTGAGATAATCTTGTTGAAATCCACTTTAGAGTTCTGATAGATAAACATTTTAATATTCCCAAGTTCAGTGCAGGAGTAGATGATGTGGTCAAACATTTCATCTTGTCTCATAATGGATCAATCTCACTGATTTATCTCCTACATCTCAGGAACCAGTCTGTAAACATAGCATGAAGATTGACTTTAACTCGGTAGTCCAAAAACTTTGTTTCCTATGCCCAAAATCTAAAAAGGACTACAAGTTTGTGATTGGATAAGCCAAGTTTCAGTCTAATAATGGTAATCTGAGGTTGATTAGTTGATATGCTTGCCAATGTGTAACTTTAGCATGAAAGGTATTTTCTGAGATATTGTTAAATTTGTGAATGTCATGAAGCAAGATGTCAAGGCAGCAACTAACAGCAGGTGGAGGCCGATCTGTAGGTTGAACAATGTCAACAATCTGCATATAGCCATATTTCTGAATTCAATTGTAAACAAGTGTATGGGATTTCTGGAAATACATTGCAGGAATGGAGTGAAATGACATGCCATTTGACTTGCGATGCTGTTGCATGTTGGCAATGCTGATGAAAACCACATGGCCTTTCCAGAATAGCTTTGCACATAATGAATTGATCTTTTTTACAAAGGGTTTAGTGACTGAAATTATTGGCAGATAAAATGAAATTTTGGACATTACTTTCATATTAAGCAAGGCAACCTTTGCTTGAAGGGAGAGATATACCTTGGATAGGGTTTTAGTAAGCTGACTGGTAGATTGGATAATTGATTGCTGAATTTCCTTGGACATAGCAGATTGTGATTTGTGAATTGAAAACCCAAATAATCTTTGTGGATCAGCTATGTAATCAGATGAGATTTTCTTACCTGAACAAATTGTCCATGTAGATGACTTGCTTGGATTAATCTTTAACTGGAGGGTATTAGTAAAATTATCCACTATATGACATAGTTTTGTTAAGTATTTTTTTGAAGGGAGGATGACTAGAACATCGTCCATGTATGCTATTGAACTGATAGATCTTTTAAGACATGGAACAAATACTCCTGGAATCCTATCATCAATATCCATCAAGAGGGTTTATATAGGTAATAAATAGTAGGGCACTGAGAGGGGATCCTTGTGGAATAGATATGTTAGGGTTGAAACTACTTGTGTATGACCCATTCAAAGAGATATATATCTGCCTATTATAAAGAAGATTATCCAATATTTGTATAATTTCTGTAGAGATGCTAAGGTCTGACAATTGATTCAAAAGAATGTTGATATTGACAAAGTCTAAGGTTTGAGAAATGTCTAACTGGACAGCAACTGGCTTCAAGAATCTATTATAATTGCATTTTCTAATGTTATAATTGACAATTTATTAGTCTACATTCAGAACAGGTTATATTTACCTATTTAAAGATGTTTAGTTAAGCTTCTTTGTATTAATAATTTCAATCTCTGTGGTCAAGTTGCAATCGTTAGTGTCTATATATTGGACTAATAAAGGTGGTATTTCATATTTATTGTTAAAAGAAGGTTGCCTTGATGACAGTTTGAAATTGTTGATTGTTATTGATATTAGGAGTGTCTGTTGAGTGTTTTTAATGATATATATGTCAACGCAAATATTTTCACGATTTGTGATTGCCTTTGTTGTTTTTAGGTTTTATCTACCATCAACCATGTGCCATTAGTAGTGCCAATATTATTGGCCATAAAATCACAATTTCTCAGACATTGGAAGGTAAAATATGGCTGAAATACAATTGCTATTATAATAATTAATTTAAATATATATATTTATTATATATATTAAGTGATATGCGAGAAATATTTTATAAATCAAATAATTTATTGAGAAAGAATACTGATTCCTATAATTTTTTTTTTAAATATATATTTTTTGTAAAAAAAAAAACAAACAAACGTGATGCGATTATCTGTTTTTAGTTGTTCTTTTAATATCACTTTTCATTCCTCACACTGTTTAACAAAGTAGTTTTCTTTTGTCTAGCATTTCACTGAAATTAAATTAAGACATTTATCCTCATTTATATGATCTGTAGAACTCATTTTCCTCACTTCAGACCTTTATTTCATTTTATAAACATATTGATTTTCTTTTTCTTAACATTAGAGATAATTTAATTTGTCTCTATTTTTACTACGTCTTTCATTCTCTCTCATATGAGTTCCAAATTTTTTAAAAAAATAAAGAAGTAAATGTCTATTTTTATTTAGAATTAAAAAATTTTAAAAATATTATCTATATCACATATTTTATCATGGTTCAAATTATTACTAGTCAAAGTGTGTAAATATCATTCATCTTACATACTTCACAAAACTTAACAAAATGTTAATATTTAGTGGTTATTTTTTTAATTGTAATAATTACTCCCTGGAATGATTCGAAAACACGTGCTTGATTTTTAAACAGGTATTTATGACATTTATATATAGGAATATTCTTTACATTTGTATTTTAAATCACAGTGAATTAAAGCATTTTTATTAGCAGTTTGTCGTTAACATTTTTAACATAATTATAACTTCTTAAAATAGAAATGTGATTTTGGCTGTATTTTATATTTAAAAAACGAATATGAGGTTTTGTTAAAGTAATTTTAATGCATATCATTTTCACCAATGTTGATATGTCAAATGCATTGACTGGGAAGTGAACCCCAGGGCAGCTGCTTGGAAGGCAAATATGCTAACCACTACGGCACCAACGCTTGACATGTTTTATATTATTCCAATTCAATTCTTTTGATTTTTGCTGAATGTATGCAATTTATTTAATATGACTCAATCAAACTTACATTTTCTTTATAATATTTTTTTCAAAAATTCTCTCCTATCTCTATTGTTATATTTGGTGGAGGAGGAGTGAATAATTATTTTGATGAATAAACAGATTATTAAATCTGTTGCTATGCACTTATTACCATTTAATAATCTGTTGCTATGCTCTTATTACCATTACAACCAATTCATCAGAACAAAATTGCAATGGCCATAAAAAGTTCTCTGTCCATTTTATGAAATAAAATTTGTAAATTAAAAGTCTTTTTTTTTCAAGCTCTTTCACAATAAAAACGTGAAAATATAGATTTGATCATTTAACGTGTTTGGTAAATGCTTTAATTATTCATTTGTTCCTATAAAATTAATTCAGACATTAAAACACATGCTAAAATAAAACTAATGTTTTAAAAAATACTGAAACAATAATTAAATAATACCTTAAACAAAAATATTTATTTAATAAATTTGAAATTTTTAATTTTTTTTTCAAACGTTTTCATATATATATTTTTTTACAATAACTTATAGCCTAAGGAATCATTCACTTTTGAGCTTCATGCCACATAGTGTGGGGGAAAAAGTCTTGTGTCCATTGCACTTTTTGAAGTACAATAATTATAAAACAGATGTAACTGTTAAACTTCTTTATCAATATTTAAATTAACTTTAACAGCATGACAACTATTTTAAAAACAAATTTTTTTTTTTTTTGCTAGAAAGCCTATTCAAAATCTCTCATGCATAAACTTATTCACATTTTTATTAACAAAGTTAATTTTTTTTAATAATAAAATATTTACACTATTATTTAATTTTTATGTACCTGTTTATCTGCTATTAGTAACTATAATTTAAAAAGAGTGCCAAACTCTCCACACAGTGGTGCCACAAAATGCAAGCTTTCATACTCAATGGATGCAGGAACGTTTGTGCATAAAATCTTTATCTAATGCATACTCAAACAATATCCCCAGACTAATTTCTAGCTTGTGGCTTTCATTAATAAGAAGCCTTGGATTTGACTCCACCTAGATCTTAGGATCCAATGCAATCCTCCGGAAGCCACCTTTTATCTACTTGGTTACCTATAAAGCTAGAGCCCAAAATGAAAACATCATAAGGTTTCCAATCCAAGCTCATTTACTTGTATAGTCATAGATCTGAACTCAGTTCATCACCTATATATTTTGATGTCTTTGATTTTTCAAAAACCACGATGCTATGCGTAGATAATTATAGAATCATCAATACATCCAATGATAACCATTTCATATACTTACACATTCTGTTAATAGGAGTACCAAACTCTCCATACAGTAGCATGAGTTCAGATCTATATCACTATATAAGAGAATGAGCTTGGATTGGAAACATTATGTTTTCATTTTGGAGTCCTAGCTTTATAGTTAATCAAATAGGTAAAAGATGACTGCTGGAGGATTGCATTGGATCCTAAAAGCTAGGCGCAGTGCTCTCAAATCCAAGCATCTTCACTGATGAAAGTCACAAGCTAGAAATTTGTCTGGGAATGTTAGATAAATAGGCACTAGATAGGGACTTATGCATAGGCACTAGATAGGGATTTTATGCACAAACCTTCCTGCATTCATTGATTATGAAAGCTTTCCCTTGGTGACACTATTGCATGGAGAGTTTGGTACTCTTATTAACTTAACATGTAAGCATATGAAATGGTGATCATGTGATGTTTTGATGGTTTTATAACTATAATTTATTATATATATATATATATAAGCTTATATTTTAAATTTTTATACTTACATTGTTTATTGATATGATTTTTATATTTCATTAGAACCACCCAACTAGGTCGATTTTAAATAACATGACTGATTTAACCCTTTCATTTCATTAGCACCTGCTTGCTAAAATCTTTTCTCAGAACTTTGGCATACATGATTTATTTATGTTTTCTACTAACAGAAATTGTTTCTTATTCTCATTCAATAATAAATATCTACACTACTAAACTATTTTACTTTTTATGCTTATTATTAACTAAGTCATATTATATATTATACTTTCTTATATAATTTGGCAATTAGGGATTTAGCTAGTATTTATGTAAGGGAAGAAATTTTAAATTTTCATCCTTAGATTGTTTATTCAATACATTTTTAGAATCCATTAAAATACCTTGCACTTTAATTTTTTTATTCATAGGTTCGATAACTGTAAAAAAGTCAAATATGGTTTATTACACTAAATACATTTTTTTACTTTTTGTCACTAGTGCAATCATATAGAGATATTATTATACTAAAAGAATTGCATTAAATAATAATGTTATCATGAAATTTGTTAAGAATTAAATATTTTGGTATACAAAGAAAAGCTATTTAGTAAAATGTTTAAAAAGATAATATGGCATGATAATAATAAAATAATAATAATAATGTTAGTAAATAAATATGGCACAAGACAGGACCAGAATTAATCCTAGGATCTCATTCTCCAGAACTGACTAAGATTCCATTAATCTAAATTGAATGAGATAAATAAATTGTAAAATATTATTGATAAAAATAATTTTTTCACAAAGAGCATTATTGTAATTATAGGCAATATTTTAAAAATAAGTTTTATTTTTAATAATAATGTGTTACATTTTATATAAATTAAGATATTTAAAGAAAAATGTTTGGGAAATTTTATTTTCATAAAACTTCATTAATTATAATGTCAAAAGGGTGTCAGCCTATTCAGTTTTATGCAACAATAGAGTTTATAGGAAGTTTGTTTTGAGACCTGAGCAATTGTAATAATAGGTTTAAGTAAAAAAGTATTTATTTTATATTTAAATAAAAATATATACAACCAGAATGGGTTTTTAACAATAAAGTAATTCAGAAATTTAAACATTTACATATAAATTTCATTAATTTTCACAATAAAATGGCATTCCTGTTAAGAATGTATTCATAACATATTTCAAGCCTCAAAATTCAAGACTCCAGCAACTGTCACTATAATTTTAAGCAAAAATATATTCTTCTTATATTTTAATAAAAAATATTTGCCCTCAGAATGTATTTCTAAGAATGAAGTGATTTGAAAATGTAAACATTTTATTTACATATAAATGTTATTAATTATCTTGGTGTCTTAGCACCCCCATCCTCATGATCAAGCACCCTTGTGCCATACATTGGCTCTGTATCACAGTAAATGAATATTTTTAATAGTGTGTATGTAATGTAGTCCCATTTCAATAGTTTCAAATTATGGATTAAGTTTGTTTCTTGATTAATAATTTTCATTTCACAAAACTTTTTTTAATAGCAAAATTATATTTTTTCAGTCAATACTATGATAGATTAGCAGAATCATATCTAAAAGTCCAAAATAAAAACAAACTCATCATTTTGTCCAGTTAAATGAAATTGTTGTGCCCATAATAACGCTTAAGTGCATACGCATCACATCTCCCCAAGCACTTAATGTTGCAAAGTATTTATTTTAATTACAACATCAATATGGTTTTAATGATAAGGGAGGTGAATATACTCTACTCTATTCAATATTTGAATAGAAAAAAGCTAATATATATATATATAAAATAGCTAATATATATATATATATATAGTAATTTATAAAACACTATTTTAGGCACAATGTATTAAATGCCAAAAAATGTTTTTACTTTGCCCCAATTTGGATTGATATATTTAATCACAGTAATTGTGTGTATGGTAATCCAATGAGATCAATAAGTTAATTAATTTAATCACTATTTTTAAATCTGGTGCCTCTTGTTGACATTTCAAGTTAAATATATGGACCCAAATTGTACTCAAAAATATTATGTTTTGAATTTTTGAGCATTAGTCGTCAAATTAAATAAAAACATTCTTTATAAAATATTTATATATATATTATTTTATATTTTTTAGTATTTGAATATTATATAACAATTGTTTTGTAACTATTCTTATTCAATTTAAAAAGTCAGTGTATTTCTAGTTTTTTTAAAAGAAATTAATGTGCATTAAAAATTGTTTTGAAGATTTTTGTTTTTATGAATACAATGTTTTTTAAAAAGTAAGTTGTATTATTGAGAAGAAGATAATGATTTCATCTGTCATTTGTATTTCTTTCTATTTTAATTAACTGTAAATGCTTTTTAGTGAATACTCAATAAAGTGTGATGTGATATACTGTGGCTTCTCCTTAAATGGAATCGGGAATCTCTCAACAATTACACCCAGATAAACCTGTTAGTTACTTTATTTTTCATTCCCCACTCTAAGTTTTACCTGTTAGCCACTTTGTCTTCTATTCCCCACTCTAAATTTTTTCATATTCTGCTCCATGCCATTTCCACAACAATCTTAGTCAACTCTATAGCCTTTATATCTAAATCCCCCTTATCTTTCCCCAAACCCAGCATAAAAACCAATAATCCACTTTCTGTATAATCACTTTTTTCATAGTTATTCTTCCATAACTTCATTATTTGTACCCTTTCTGTTTTCAAGCATTTACATTCAATTAAAAAATGCTTAATATTTTCTATTCCTTCCTTACACAATTTACAGACTAAATCATCCATATTTTTCCATTTACATGTATATTCTCTTGTTTCTAAAGATCCCATTCTAGCCTTAAACATTAAACTACTTTGCTTACTATTATCATATCTAATAATCTGTATTATCACATCTAATAATCTGTTTGCTTATATATACACCTGGGTTCCTTTTTACATGGACTTATTTAACATGATTTTGAAGTTACACGATTCATGTTTCACCGGAAGTCGATTTCCGATAATGCGCTATTACTTTAAATAATAAATTTTGTGCACTTATGTTATATTGAAAGTAATAGCACATTATTGGAATTCGACTTTTATCTTAGTAATTTCAATATTTTCAGTGCTTTATAATAGTAAGATTTTATGCAATAATGAAATTAAAATCATGATTTCCACATTTTATGCATACACATATTAAATTTTACAAGATTATAATGTAAATTTGTTTAAACGTTGTGCATGTTAATTTTGCATTTTAAATCACATTCTGTTTTTGCTTTTTAAAAAGAATGTAATCAATTATTATTTTTTTATTAATGACACTAATCATTAACGTGCTCTTAAATTCCAACGAGAGCTAAATGGTTGTATGTCTGGATATCGCGAGCTTCGTAAACAATTAATAAAATCATTGTCTCAAAGATTAATTACTAATTATGTTGTCACCAGAAAATCATAATAATTAAAATGTGTATAAAAATATAAATTACTGTACTGTAAATTATGCATAAAAATATATTATTTTAAATAAAATTAAATATTATAGTTAAAAAAAGTTTGTCTTGTATCAATTTTTTCAAATTTGAAATTTTTTATTAGTCATATTTTATTTCCTTATTATTTTTTGCACGAATTTTAAAGTAATTTTATGTTGGTGCTTTGCTTTTATGCGAATTTTGAAAAATCACAGACCGCATCCCCCCTTTTTCAATGTAAGTTACGTCTATTTTTGCGCGATTTCATTTGCGCGTGTTTTCTGAGGAACCTATCTATCACATAAAACGAGACCCAGGTGTATATATATTAATTATAATATTTTCATGGATAAATGATGATTTCATATTATTATTATTTTCGGGATATTCCATGTGGTAAAATAGCTTTTAAATAACTGATATTTCGGTACAATAACAAATACCTTTTTCAAAGCATTCTCTTTCTTAAATCATATGAATGCATGTGAGATTTAAAATCGTTTTTATCTTTTTGTTTCTCCTCATACTTAAATTCTATTGGTTGAGAAGTTTCACATTTTGTCATTCAATAGCTTCTTCCAAACATTGTTAATCTTCTTTAATTTACACCTTTCATTTATGCTCTTGGGCCTTTTAAAAATCTCTGTAGCTTTTCTTAGCAATCTCTAGTCATATTGTTCACTTTTTGCTAAAATATTTGTTTTATCAAAATTGATATCATGATTAGTTAATTTTATGTGAGAAAAAATAGCTGATAAATTGGATTTTTCTCTGACTGCCAAAACTCTTTTTACTCTCTATACTAGTTCTCCACCTCTCTAACTTCCTGTTCTTTATTAATAAATCTATTCTTTTATCTATTTCCTTACCACTATAACACTCAACAATCTTCCTAATCCAATCATCCCATCTTTTGTACAAATATACTGATATAAATTCTTTATCCAAATATTTTTCATACTGCATTACCTTTCTCACCCATCTTGTTGCCTGCCTTTTACTTGTAATTCAATTAAATACTATTTTGGCTATTCTTTTATTATCCATAAACTGCAATCTACAAAACATTTTCATTTTACTTTTTGCATCTCTCATATAAAAACTTGACCATTTCATTTCTCCTTAAATTTTGTCCCTTGCTGTCCAGACATCTGCATCTAATGTATGTCTTCCTACTTCCCTTTGTACTTTTTCTAAATAATATAATACCCCTTTACTAACATATAACACATCATTACCATATGTTTATTCTGATACTGCAACTTCCTTCCATATAATTCTAGCAACATCATATTTATTATATGAAAACAGTGTTAATTTCTTTATCAATCCCTTTCTTTTCTTTGCTTCATTTATCTTTTTTTTCCCCATTCATCCAAACAATTTTTCTGATTACTTAAGATAATTCCCAAATAACTATATCTATTCACCACACTTAACTTTATATCCCCCAATAAAAATTGTACATCTTCTCTTTCACCAGTATTAACCATCATTATATTTAATTTTTCTTCACGAAATTTAATCCCTATCTTTTTACCCACCCTTGCACATATCCTCAGCATAACTTCCATATCTTCTCTTCTTTTTGTACACAAAAATATATTATCCCCCCAAAAAGACTTAACAAAGTATATACTTCTTTACCACCTATTAACAGTATCTCTATTCCTCTTTCTAATCTTTCTATTTTTCTTTTAATTTCACTCAAATACAACAACAACAAAATAGTTGACATAGGGCCTCCTTACCTTAGTTCTACCCCACTTTTAACTTTAACTGATTCTATATTCCCTAATTGATATATATAGTAATTATTTTCATATTTTTTAAATATATATATATACTTCCATCTAATGCTCATCAGTAAAAACTTACCAAACCAATACCACACATTTTGAAATTTGGCTAACACTTTTTCATAGACACATTACCAATTAAAATTGAATGAAGATAAAAAACTTTTTGAAGTCTCACAATGTTTGATCGAGCAAATAAGAATGTACTGAAAATATCAGATACCGATATCCAAATTATATATAAATACTGATTTTATAAATACTATCCATTAGGAAATGGAAATTCTAGATGATTTCCATCTGTCATTTCTACATTCATTCTCATCATTGAAATCTCCACAGTCATCTTTTTGATTACTATTTACTTTTATTAATACAGCAACTATTTCTGCATATAAATTTGAAATGAGAATACATATCACAGCCTGAAATTTTATCACTTCCGTCTAGGCAATTAACATAGTTATCACAGTATAATTGGAAAACTACATGGACAACCCTGACATATTTCAGTGTCATATTGCATTGTTATCAACACCTAACACATGCACAAAATTAGTAGTACCATTCAATAGAAGAATATTAAAAATCAGTTACAAGATTTGATATGGATAAATAAATAAACAAGCTGAATTTCTGAGTTAAGAAAAGGCATTTAAAAAGCAAAAACAATAATTAATATAATAGCAATTGTATTAAAACAGATATGATAACTGTAGCTCAACTATTTTCCAGGTCTTCTACACACGGAAGCTCTTGATAAATGACTCATCTTTCAAAAAAAATGTTAATCTCTGTATTAATTAATAATTTCTCTATTAGCATAGTACTGAGTCTGACAATATATTATTATTTAAGATTTTTACTGTGATAGAAAAGCAAAAGACAAATATATATCTCAATGGTGAATGAATAAAAATTATTCATATTATTCACATGGTTAATTTCTCAAAAGGTCATATGATATTTGAGCACTTGAGTGAAAGTTTGAGCACAACAGCTCTCTTGAGTTGACTAAAATCATATGTTTGTTTGTATTCACATGAAAATTTATGCACGGACATTTAGCTTTTGTAGCCACTACTTTACTCTGCCAATAAGATGCAGAGAATGATGAATGAGTTAATAGAGTTCATTTAATAGAGTGAATTACAATATAAATATGGTTAATGTTATGAAACAAATTTTAAATCATTTTAAAGATAATTTTGTAAAACACAAAAAAGACAATTAAAGTAAACAAAAATTAATCACAAATTCTTATACAGTTAATAATCCTACTTAAGTTCAGATATTACATTATGACTTTGTCATTCGTTGTTTCTGATGTGCAAGCTTTAATATTATTGGTTGTTTTATTTCATATGATAAGCTATTAGGTAAAAAGATGTTCTTTTGTTGTTACATTTGCCTTAAGGTTTGCAAAAAGGATAGGTTTTATGATACATAAAAATAACTACTTTGCAAACGATATTATCATCAATCATTATCCCACTTGATCTTTATTGGTATCAATTTCATGGTTTTCCCAAATCTCACATTTAACATTAAAAATAGTAATTTGATGTTATTTATACCAAAGTAATATATTGAAAACTAGAGTAAAAAAAAATGGACACTAGAAAGTAGCATTATAAATCAATCCTCAAAATAGTTTTTGGAAAAGTCAATAGCCAAAAATTAGACTAAGCATTTGAATATATTACTATTACTCTTTAATAATTATGCAAGTTTGCAATAGATGGTTATGGTATGGAGTTTAAATCCAAGTTATGTTTAAGAGGTTTAGGATTTTTTTAAAGGTAGTTAGCCTACAGATAATTAAGGTACCATCCAATATTTGGGTTGGTAAATGGGTAAATCAAGAAAGAATCATTCAAGATCTCACCAATCAATAAGTGAAAAACCATGTGAATATAGTCTTCTGCTCCCCTGTTTTTCTATGACAGCCTGAATTCAAAATATTTGGTTTGCTATGAATTATTTAATACAAAAAACTTGCTTTCCTTTTTTTCTTCTTTAAATGTGTATTTTAAAATAAATAGAAAAACAATTATACCAATGCTTTACATGATATATACCATTAAAGATGCCTACAATTAATATAAAACTGAGACAAATAAACTCTATAGTTATTAGCCTAGTGCCAGACTTGTATAACTATATAAGAAAAGGTGTATTGGATTTAAAATCTTAAAGGATTTATAAACATTTTATAAGTAGTTTAGATAGCATAAAGAAAGCAAATGAGCTTCTGAATACATGCATGAAAATCTTATGATCTTTACTAAAGAAAGCTAATAATTAAAAGCTAATCTGCTAATCTAATGATAGAACTACCATCTAGTATATGTCTATTATTCAAGATTATAAATAGAGTAAATTGCTGCTTCTAATGAAATGGAAGATCATGTGACACTTTTTGATCTTCTTAATTAATCTATCATCACATACAAAAATTATTTATTGTGCATTTTACTAGTCATCATAAATATAGAGGATTTGAACTCAGACTTTCAAGCATCCTTCAACTATCCACTCTAACTCATATCATTGATACACATGCCCCACACATGTAGAAAAACATAAATAATCATCAATATATGTATTTTGTATTTCATCAGCATGGGATTTAAGCTCTCCATCATCAGATTGCAATGATATGGATGGCTGAAGAGTTGGAGGTTGGATAGATTGAAGCCTGTCCATTAAAGTATGAGGGTTTGCTATCTTGGTATAAAACTGAGCACTGATTTTATATGTCTGTGGGAGATGATAATCTGGATAAACTGAGGAGTGCTGGTTCAGCACGAAATACATATATTGGTTGATTATTTATCTTTTCTAGATGTGTGTGGTCATGTGTACAGTGGTATGAGATAATGTGGATAGTTGAAATATACTTGAAAGTCTGAGTTCAAATTCCATATATTTACAATTAAGCTCCAGGTATGTGAAGAGTGCATGTATTTCAAATAGTTAATCATCATAGTAAAATATTACTTGTATTAAAGTTAATGTAAATATTATCATCAAGGGAATAATCATTATTTTTACTATGACAATTTACATTATAAACAAATTTGCACATTTTCTTATTCCAGCTAATTTAGTGCAACTTTTTATATTGTATAAGGTTTATCCTAATGATATAAGAGTTAGTGTAGCCTGAAATATTTCTTTACCTATGCAAAACAAAACAAGTCATTTTTGCATGTATTTTCAAATTTGATTTTGAAAATGTTGTAGGTATTTCTAATACCTATGTCAGCACAATAAACAAAAAAAATTGAGTTCTCAAACAAATTTAATAATTTATGTATCACAATGCTCTTAAAGATTTACAGCTCAATTATGGAGATTCATATAAAGCATTCTGAAAATAAAGTGAACTTGAGTAATGATTTCTACAATCCTTATTATGAAATCAAAACTACCCCAAATCTAAAATTAAACCAGACCAGCATAAAAATAATATTAAAACACAACCTAAGGTTTCACTGCTACAAGCAGACTTCTCAAGTGTAAAGAACTACAAAAAAAACCACACATTATATATACTATTAAAAACTACCCACAAATCCATTCACTTCCCATCCACTCTTAATATTAAAAGAACTCTTAAATAAAATGAAAATTAAATGAAAGAATAAAGGTTCATAAAAGTAGAGTTAAAAATAGATATCTTAGTTCTGCTTTGTATGTCCATGAAAAAGATACAGGCCACACTATTGATTTTGATGAAGCTAAGGTTGTCTTCTTTGAGAGAAATGGAATCAAAAGAAGAATTAAAGAGTCTTTATTATTGAAAATTTATGTTTCTGAAGCAATTAACTTATTTAAGAGTTCTTTTAATATTAAGGGTGGATGGGAAGTGAATGGATTTGTGGGTAGTTTTTAATAGTATATATAATGTGTGGTTTTTTTTGTAGTTCTTTACACTTGAGAAGTCTGCTTGTAGCAGTGAAACCTTAGGTTGTGTTTTAATATTATTTTTATGCTGGTCTGGTTTAATTTTAGATTTGGGGTAGTTTTGATTTTATATTGACTAGTTTAGCTTTATGCTTGTAATGTTTATTATGAAATATATCATGGTGGATGTTTGATTAGTTAGCATAAAATTTTATGAGATATTAATATCTTCACCAGATTTAGCTTAAACTTTTTAACAGCTCTTAATATTTAGTTCTACACCTCTATTGCAACACTTCTGATAAAGCATTTAGTATTTTCTTGATTAGCTTCATTAAATTTAGCAAATATCTCAATATCAGGGGAATTAATATTTTTTTTCACTTTAATAAATAAAAGCTCAAAAATTATACATTAAGATTTTGGATCTATTATTTTATATTCATCCTTTTTTTAAATGTAGGCTTTAGATTCACCTATATATTTAGAAATTAGGTCGAAGATAAGAGTGGCAGCTCTTGTCTTTTAAAGTCTTTAATCTTGTGTTTAGATTTGTAGAGGTCCGTACTGTCGCATTTTCGGCGCATAGTCTTATGGTTATAGTTTTAATATATATTACTTATAATAGAAGATTGTAATACTACATGTTACAATGACAATCTAAAACCAACATATAATAAATATCACTTTTTTCTATATTTTAGTATTTAATTTCTAAAACATATTGCAGTTAGTTCAAAGTATTTGGATATTGCCAACTAGCAAAAACAAATTAATAAAATAAATCTAATTAGCTGTTTTCATTTCAATTTGGACCACGTAAACATTCTACAAAGGATAAAAATGTTTTGTTTTGTTTTTTTTTATAAAGTGAGTCAATATAAAATAAATCTCAAAGAATGTTTTTTTTTAGCTTTTATTATAACTTTTATAAAGTTTTGTAAAAGCAGTGACGTAAAAATAACTATTACTTTAGCTAATGTGGAATATTAAAATGCTTTTAATACAATTGATTAACATTTGAGTGTGTGTATCTGGTTTTATTTTTTTCCCCATTTAACATTTCTAATATTTGTTTGTTTATTATATTTACCGACAAAAATAGTTTAAACACAAACGTAATGACAGCAATTAAAATTTAATTTGAAAAGAGTTTAATGAACAAAAGAATTAATGTGACGAAGTGTATAACAATCGTTAGCAAATAGTTGGTTGTTGCAAAGCGTCATCAAAGTTAACTTTTGTGCTTTGATGATATTTCTTTCTTTATTAATGTTTTGATGACATTTTCAAAAATAAAAGAGATATATAAATATATGTGTGTGTCTGTGTGCTTGGTTATCATCCTGATGCTGTAACATCACAAAATTTTTGCTAAAGATTTCGTATTTCTTTTCCATTTCTTACAGAATCATTATCTTTTTTTTACACTGATAATATTAAATAGAATAAATATCTGTTAATGCAGATTGAACACCTGTAATTTTGCAACATTAGTTAGTTATTCAGTTCCTCAATTAATGTTGAATGAGGAAGGCTGAGTAGCCGAGATTCATGGATTGCAGGTGGTAGTCTTCTTGTATAAATTTTTATTCATATTTTTAGGGTGGTGGAACTGCATGGTCCAATGCAGTGATAGATTCTCTATAATAATCATTGGATTGGTTCCAGCTCTGTTATTTCCTGTACATGAAAATTTTATGAACTTCCAAGAAATTTGATTAATAATTTCTTTTTTAAATAATGTTTTCATAGGATTAGAAAGAGTCATTTATTAATATTTAAGCAATTTCAGTATCTTCAAAATACCATAGTCTGATATCCACTTAAATATTAAATAGATGTCAACTATAAAATAACATACACATGTAAATTAGTTGAATTAAAAGTTAATGAATTTTGAATATACATTCTGTGTACTATATTAAAAATATTTTTCTTTATCTTTGCAGTATTTTCAATTGGATGGACAGTTGAAGAGTTGGAGTGTGGAGTAGATTGAAGCCTGTCCATTAACGTATAACGATTGGCTATCTTAATATATATCTGAGCACTTATAGCATATATGTGTAAAGATGGTAATCTGGACCAACTGATGATTGCTGGTTTAGCATGAAATACGTATATTGGTGATTATTTATCTTTTCAACATATATGTGTTCAAGTGTATCAGTGTTATGAGATAGTGTGGAGAGTGGTGAGTTGTGTGAAAGTCTGTGCTCATATGCCCTATATATTACATTTATAGACACAGGTATATAATAAGTTTGTGTGTTTCAGTTATTACATAGTGGAGATGTCTGTCCATCCCTTATATATGTATTAAATGGATTATGTCCTGTACATGAGGGGTCAGAATGACTTTAGGCCAACATGGTTGTGATGAGAAACTCAGCCTCAGGGTGGCCTTTGAGCATTCCATCATCAGATTTTCAATTGGATGGATAGTTGAAGAGTTGGAGTGTGAAGCAGATTGAAGCCTGTCCATTAAAGTATGAGGATTGGCTATCTTAATATATATCTGAGCACTTATAGCATATATGTGTAGAGATGGTAATTTGGACCAACTGATGATTGCTGGTTTAGCATGAAATACGAATATTGGTGATTATTTATCTTTTCAACATATATGTGTTCAAGTGTATTAGTGTTATGAGATAGTGTGGAGAGTGGTGGGTCATGTGAAAGTATGTGCTCATATACCCTATATAATAATAAAAATAGTTGGCGTGTCAAATTTGTTTTTCTCAATTTTTTTCCATGCGTTTCCATTTTTTTTATTTTAATACAAAATGTAAATAATTAATTATTAGGTCAGTTAAACAATTTTTTTTTGAAACTCAAATTTACATATTAAGAAATTTATAGAAAAAAAAAATGACTTCAAATATGCATCTTGCACATACTATACTGTCTTCACTTTTATTTAGAAAATAATATACTAATTAGTTTAAAGTTGAATAAAAACATTTCTTCAGTACATTTTAATGCTAAATTAATAAAGTATACTGCTTATAGAAATGTAATCTCTAAAAATTGTATCTGCTTTAACATACATCTTGCAGTTTGGAAGCTGTACACCTACACTGGAATAAAGTTGACCTCTCAATAAATTATTACTTTCTGTCTGCGTCATTAGCTATTTGCACATACCGTAATGTATATTATCTTTTTTATTATATTCACATTCTACTATCTTGAATTCCAGAGAAAAATACTCCATTATGTTTCTTTAACAAAAGAAAGAAATAACTGTTTGTTTTCTTTTCTTTATCCAATATGCATTAAGAAGAGAAATTTTTTTTCTCACTTTTGTTACTTTATTTATAATGACAAAAATATTGTTAATTCATAAACTGTTTTATTTAGATTTGAACTCGCCATTCTGTTTTCTATCAAAATCAATAAGATTTTATTTTCAACATTATTTGAAATAGGTGAAATTTAAAAGATCTTTAAATGCCCTTTAATTTACGAACTGCATATTTTCTCTTTCTTTATTGTATATATGTATGCTTATATGCACACACACTGCATGTTACTCTACAAATATGTTTCTATAGCAGTTAAACTCCTGTTACTAGTATTATAATATATATAAATTTATAATTTTTCAACAGATGCAAATGCTTGAATTTTATACTATGTGGAAATATCTGTTTAAATTTTCACATGATAAAAATCACGGTCAGATGTTAATAGATAGTAATTAATAAAAATAGTAAACATTGTAGATGCATAATGAATTCAAAAGTACTTTTGTATGCAATTTCTTGGTGTATATATATATAGAGAGAGAGCGAATCTAAAATGCTACAGTATTTATTTATGGTATAAGAAAAGCAGGTTTGCAACCTTTTACAATTCCTCATAAATAAAAGACTGTTCCACCATTCAGTGAGATGATATAAATTGATCATTTTTACCAGATGGAAATGTTTGAATTTTACTTGTGGCAATATCTGTTTGGATTTTCATATGATAAAAATCACTGTCAGATGTTATTAGACATTAATGAAAAAAGCAAACATTCAAAAGAGACTAAAATGCTACAATATTTATTTATTTATATACAATATATTATATAGAGTTCGCAAATAAGCTCTTAACAAGCTTTGCCCAATCCCAATACAAGCTTGTTAAATTAGGTCATGTGACATATGACTTTATTTTTTTGCAGTACCAATATAATATTAGGCAGGGTTCAATAAAATACTCACAAAAATGCAAGCAAAATTAAATTTTACCGATTTTTATTCTGACCATAGTGTCACCAGTTATAGTTATAATGAAGAAACTTTTATAATTTTTTTTTCTCATGTGTCATAGCACCAGCCGTGAAGCGAACCCGCTAACCGGGACGACTGCTGACCTCTCAATCACCAATGCTTGACTAAATTTTTATTTATGCTAATACATTTATTGCTATTTTACTTTATTCTGAATATATATAATACACATAAAAAAATAAAAGAAAATATCTAATAGCTATTAAAATTTCATCTTCATAGAATACAATGACATCAAGAATTAAGCAAAAATTTATATTTTGATTAGAAAAGATAATTATTTTTACTTGCATAATCGATTTTCAACATATATTTACATAAATATGCATTTATTCAGTTTCCTTTAAATAAATTATTTCTGACTTGCTGCATTTTTAAAGTTCAATAGCAAGCAATGTGTCATTAAGATTTTATTCCAACAAAACCATAGCAGTAAATTATTGAAACACTAAACTGATGAAATATTGTTTCCCTGCACAACATTCCTCATTACTTTAACATTACCTTGCAGATGGTAATTTAGCTATTTTTCTCTTTAGAGAACAAAAAAAAAAAACAAACAGACAACATTTTCTAATTCAAGTAATTAATGAACATTAATCATTGCAAGCAAAACTTATTACTTTCACTAAAAGGAAATTGTCACTTTACAATGATACTGTAAAACAGCATAATCAAATCTAAAACAAACGATATTCACACATATTCAACAATTTATATATCAAACATATATCACGAGTAGTTGGAAAAGCAGTTAAATTGCAATAGCCTATTTAAAGAATATCTTATCTTTTATTATTTAAAAAAAACTGAAAAATATTATTTATAATTTTTATTTAATTATTTAATGTTTATATAAAGGATTCGAACTCAGACTTTCATACGACCCTCAACTCTCCAGGCCATCTCATATTGCTGACTCACCTGATCGTACACATGTTGAAAAGTTAAATAATCACTATCAAACGTGTTTCATGCTAAACCAGCAATCATCAGTTGGTCCAGATTACTATCTCCATACATATATACAATCAGTTCTCAGCTTTATATTAAGATAGCCTATCTTCATATTTTAATGGGCAGGCTTCAAACTACTCCAAGCCACAACTTTTCAGCCATCGATTTCATTGAAAATCTGACGATGGAACGTTCAAAGCCCTCATTAGTGCCAAGGTAGTTATCCTATCCATGTTGACCATTTAGTCATTCTAACCCCTCATGTACTGGTGAATAACCCATTTACATATATATGCAAGGGATGGGCAGACCTTTAATGCACTATGTTTTAATATGTAAATTAATACACTGTACAGGCTTACACACACCTGCACATATATAATGTAATATATAAGGGATTTGAACTCATACTTTCATACAACCCTCAACTCTCCATGCCATCTCATATTGCTGACTCACCTGATGTTTCCTTCATTCTAGTACACAATACTGAAAGCCCGCTTAGTTAAATATTACTATTATTATTGTTACTCTTCTGTATGATATATAAATATAAGTATGTGTATAATTTAAGTTTTACATGTAATTAATATTTTTAAAATTATAACTCTTCAATTATATTGGAAAATGTTTTACTGTTTTTAATCATAACACAGGTAATTATTATTAGATTCTAATCAAATTGTTGATAACTTCCAAGAATTATACGATTAGCATTCATCCAGAATGAATCATTATCTATTTATGTTTCTCAAAGGTACATTATCATTATGATATTTGATAAGTTTGGACCAGTGGTATATATTGAAGACACAAGATCTAAATGTTCTTTGGTCAATTGCCAAACAATAAATAAACAAATACAACTTGTTATACTTGTGCTATTGCTGAAATATAATATCTTAAGCAAATGATAACGTAGTCAAGCATTGGTGATTGAGAGGTCAGCACAGCTGCCTTACAAGCAGTTGTCCCGGGTTAGCGGGTTCGCTTTCCGGCCGATGCTATGACACATTGAAAAAAAAAATGATAACATAATAATAAATTATCATTATATTGTTATCTATTTATTTTATTGTGTCTTTTCTTTTACTTTTAACATTCCCAAGCATTAAACAATTTTATAATAAATTTGATTTTATAATATGAATAACGTCAACCATTTTCATTTATTTCTCAAATGTCTATTCAGTTGTAATATATATAAATGTCAATATACACACATTCATCGATATTCACTTTTTATTCATAAAAAATATCACTATCAGCACTTTACAAATCATTAATACTTTGTTTATCGTACTTCAGAGCTTAAGTTACAAATAGAAAATAATATAGTCTAAACAATTCTCAGCTGCACAATACCAAAGTTGTTTTCAGAATTTTATTTATCTTTAATTAATGCGGTTGTTGAATTCAAAAATAGTGTTTATATATCAAATTTATTAAGCACAAACAGATAATATTGTAATAACGTGAAAGCTAAAACATTCAACAGATACGCTTTAAATATGCTTATGTGACAGCCAATCAGAAGTAATAATGACATCACATGGACCTCTCAATTCTCAAACACAAGTCAGAACTATAAGAAAAAGATGGGACCCACCTTCTTCTATGCCTCAATTTATATATAAATAAGCCAGACTCAAGCATTTTGAACTGAGAGTGTGAAGCTTAAATACCTTCACATTTAATTCACTAAATATTATATATAAATAAACAACACGAAATCTTTCGATTTACTACGAAGCAGTTTTTTTTTAATTTTTTTTTTTTTTAGCTTTCACGTTATTAAAAATAGTGTTTATATTTCTCTATTATAAAAAGTTTTTTTTTTTTTTTTCACAATTTGCTTACTATACACGCACTAAAATTACAAATGTATATCTGTATGTAGTTGTAATTAAAAAAAATAATTAAGATATTAATGTTTTAAAATTGATTAATTGAAAGAAGACCTTTTTTTTTTGCTTCTGTTTAACTAATAATTTCCAATTTATCTGAAATAAAATTGGATCCTTCTATTTACCAGCAGGCATAACATACTTTAACTGTGAAGCTGAAGTAAATGACATTAAAAAGACTTCTTATATTTGTTTCAAGAAAAAAAATTTCAAAGCCTTCGGGGAAACAGCAGTTAATATGCTAAATAAATTTGGAAAGTTGGGCAATAACTTAAAGTTGATTTTTGAATCCTTACATTCTTATTAATAGTCTTAAATATAAATAAATTTAAAAAAATAGAAAAGAGGGGTAGGTAGCAGCATTTTGACACATGATCATTGAATGTTGCATAAAAATGCTTTGAAAATATTCACACATAGTGGTCGAGAGATCAGCACAGCTGTTTTACAAGTAGTTATCCAGGTTAGCAGGTTCGCTTCCCGGCTGATGCTATGACACATGAAAAAAAAACATAGATGCCAAAAGAATATTAAAATTGATTGAAAATAAGTGGGCAAGTATTAATATTTTCAGGTTTATATCATTTAAAAAATCACATATTAGTTTTGTTTATTGGTTCTAATGGTTTAATGAGAGTTTAAAAAAAGATTATAAAATACCCCAATCCAGAAATAGATTCAAAACTCATCAGGAGATATCTTATTTTAATTGATGACTTTTTTATTAATTTTATTTTTAAAAAACATTGTACTAAAAAATTCTCACTATATATATACAGATAGAACTTGAATTCAGATTTTCAACTTCCCTACAGTTATCCATTCCATCTTTTATAATTGATACACGTGATGACTGACATGCGAAAAAGATAGATAATCTTCAATATATGTATTTCATGCTGAACCAGCACTCATCAGTTGGTCCAGATTACCATCTTTCACACTCTGCATGAAAGATGTACATTGGACATCATTTATCTTTTTCACATTAATGTGTTCAGGTGTATCAGTTTTATAAGATGGAGTGAATAGCTGTAGGGAGCTTGAACATCTAAGTTCAAGTACTGTGCAATTTCTTAAAGTTTTATAGAGACAATATACATTTAATTAAATATTATATATTGTAACCTTACATTTTAGTGTAAAATATAAAGCGTGATAGAACTGATTTAAAAATTTCTCTGTCTTCTTCTTAGTGACTTGATTGTCTTGGTTTGCATTTTATATCGACTTGATACTTGCATTTAAAGTAACTTAATGATGAGAATATGTAGTATTTTGCCTTGCTTATTGCATGTTTTTTTATGTATTAAAATTGCTCTTTTCCATTCACTAATTTAGATCAGATGTGTTTAACTTGTAAAAAATCAACAACATACATCAAGTTTAGTAAAATGTGACTAAAAATAATAATAATCCTTATTTATTTAAAATAATCCTAGAAATTATATTTCACTTAAATCAAAAGCCATTTATTTAATTAATTTTCAATTATTAGACAAAATATGATAAACACATCTTGCATTTTCCAGTATGACAGAGCATTCATGATAATTAAAAAAAAAGAAAATGGAGTAAAGATAACATGTAAGTAAAATATGTAAGGAACATTTTGAAAATTAATAACAAAATGAATCAAGCCAAAATTTCTTCTATGAATCAAACTACAAGATTTGTGATATTTTAATAACATGACTGGCTGAATTTAAATAATCTGTTCATGTTTTGCTAACCAGGAATCAAGTCACTGATAACTTTCTCAAATATCTACATTTAAAATATATCAGAACGATTAACCTTGAAAGTGGAAGTAATAGCAAAAAGGTCATTGTATTTGGAATACTTTCTACTGCATGCAAACTGGTAAAATTAAACAAAATATTTTAATCTCATTGCTTATTTAGATAACTATATTATACTGATTTAATTTATAAAATCTTATAGTCATTATTTTAAAACGTATTTTTATATTATGCATATGCAAAGTGAAACGCTATTTTAATGTCTTTGTGTGTCAATGGCTAAATAATAAGGAATTGATCATCCTATTTAAACGTATATTAAAAATAACTACATACTATTTAATTTATTTGGTATCTGAAAAAAATGATAACAGCTGTAACTAAAAGAAAACTATTTTATGACTTCCATAGCCAATGTTGGATTATTATATTATTATTTGCTCGAATTATTATTCCTAGTTTTGTGATGTGAATAGACAAATTAATATAATTTAAATATTATAAATTTGGAACAATACTTGACGTAGGATGTAGAATTTAAGGAACATTCTCATTTAAACTCTACATGTCATGCTTTTAAAAGTTATCTTGCTTATTCATGGTGCCCACGTAAGAGTCCATTAATTTAGTAGCGCTCACAATAATTGGAACAAAAGAAATATAATCACACCTCTGAAATTTGACGTTGTAATATAAAATTATTATTTTATGTGATGTACATTAATTGTTCAGAATTTTCTATATTTATTTTATGGGTGAATATTTACTATACCCAAAATGTTGTATATTTAATTTAATATTTATTTAAATAAGAATGTATTTAATTTGATTTTATTTTATATGAACTTATAGGTGAAGTTCCTTATATATACTTTTCTATGATTCATTTAAATTCAAGGGATTGAAGAGAATAATTGATTGAGGGAACAGTGCTTGTGAGAGTTAGGAATTATTGGTGAATTTATAACGTGTGCTAACATTACATGAATTATTCCTATGAGTCTTTCCATGGTTCTGTGCCTATACTTATGACATATTTATTACATTATTATTATGGTCATATTTAAAGCAGAGTCAGTCATTATCTCCCTCATCCTTTATTATGAAACTCTTTTCATTATGCCTGAACTCATGTCTGATAGATTGCTGGTGTATTCTGAGTTAGCAGTATATTTGAGGAGGATGATTTTACATTTTGATTTGAAGTAAAAATTAATACTGCTTTATAATGTTAAATGGCATTAGTCTGTGTTGGTGGTTAATTCACAGAATAATTATTTACCATTTTCTGTATTTTTCACTCATTTCTGCACTGGTGGTTAATTTGCAGAACTGTGTGTAATTATACTTGTTGCTTGATGGTGATCTAAAAATCCACAAAGCATTTAGTGTTGTATCTATCCTATGTGTAGATGAATGTATCCACAGGAATATAATTTTACTTAATAAATGTAGATTTGGGCAAAGTATGTTGTACTGTTATACTAAAATCATCTTCTTTCATCCATAGGTATAACTTGTAAGTTCAGTCATAAGGAATAGCAGGGCATCATATCTAAATTGTCCCCACAGTGTATCATATGTTTATTTATATAATATTTTAGCTGAATTGAGGTTTAAATCTCCATTTTTTATTATGGCTAACTCTCACAAATACGCCATTATTTATTGACTATTATTATAAATTTACAGTATAGGTTCATTGGTTCTGGAACTGACACATTGGATATTTCATGACTTGATGTTGAACTCCATTCTCTCTTCTTAGAGCTGAAATTAAGTCAATTTATAGGAAAATTTTGTGATTGTAACTATTATAAAAACATGTATAGTGTCCATCTATTGAAGTAAACAGATGGAATGATATTTTATTTATTCTGTTTATATTATTTGTTTATTTATTTATCATATTGAGACATTATATAATCAACTATTTGTAAATCCTAAAATTGTAAATAAATGTTAATTCATAATTTAACCTACTGTACCATTGCTATTTTTCATTCACAAAAACCAGAAAATTCTACACATTGAGGAGAGCATGCAATAAAACACATATTGTCACTAATAGGGCATATAAGTCTTATTAATATTCTGGGGAAATATTCAAATGCTTTTGTTCTCAGGTAGTTTGTGATGTATAGGGTACAATAAAATCCCATTTATCTATTACTTCACTTTAGCTTTGCTTTGTTAATTCTGAAATATGATACAAAATTAATTGTTTCTATAAAGTCATAGATAAATTTTCCAGACAATGTTATGATGGAATTTATTCTTTTATAGCTATAATTTGCAATTCATTAAACATAAGAGTCTCACTGCTATTTATTTAATTATTAATTTAAATTAATAAGGAAGGAACCCAAGTTTTCCCTGCTTACTTACTATTGCAAAGCACATATCTAGACTAGCATTTGTACCAAAACATTACATATCATTCTGAAAGAGTAATCGTTAATAGTTTCACAAATTATACCATCTTGTCCATGGACAGCCATAAGATATTATGCAAACAAAAATTGCAGATTAATATTTTGAAGGATAATAAAAAATTATATAATTATGATTTGTTGTAGGTACTGTAACATACTTTCACATATTGCTATGATAGGTCTTCACAGTGTACCCTGGCCACAACCAGATTAGATCATAACAATTTCATGTTACGTCATTAATGCGACATGTGTTATGTGCAAGTGTCTATGCATGTAAGTAACAGTGAAACTTATTTAAATGCAAAATATTTGTAACTATCTTTGAATAAAATGTAAAGATAATTTTTCTGTACATCAATCCATGGTAAAAAAACAATAGAGATATAAGTTTATATTATTGCTTCTTGAGGAAGAATATTGTTCATTTATATACATTTTTAAAAGTAATAATTAGCATATACCATTCATATACAATCCAAATATATATTGTTGTTTGTTGTGACAAAAGTAATAAAAAACATTGCATGTCATTCATATATACCATCCAAATAGAAATCAAGTCATATATCATATGATCTAATTTAACAAGCTTGTATTACAAATGCTAATGCTTGAATATCCTAGCCTCACTGAGGAAGCCAGTAGCAGAAAACAGTCTGGGGTCGGGGATATTCTGTAAGGCTTGTTAAGGGCTTATTTGCAAGTGAGCTCTCTCTCTCTCTCTATATATATATATATATATATATATATATATTCCAAATGCATGTAATATTAAACCAATTGAATAAATTTGGAATTTGAATACATAATGTAAAATTGTCCAAAATAAAATAATACTAATAACGATGTATATATATAATTTCTCCACCAGATTGTTTTCTCCTAAACTTCATTAACAATCTATATTCACTTCTGTCTTTTTATATTTTTAATAATTGCAATAATTAATTTGTAAAGTTAATATACTGTTTATTAAAGGATATTTATTTTTATTTTTAATCATTAATTTATAAAGTTAATATATTGTTTGTTAATGAATAATCTTTTTTTATAATCATTATTAATTACTTCAGTGTAAAGATTTCTCTGACTTTAATTAATCAAATTCTTTCAATATGTAATTTCTTCACAACAATTCAACAAATATTCTTACATGCAATCAATTCAAATCATGATTATAATGATATGTCCTGAAAGTATACTCGGATTAATTAATTTAATTTAATATATTTAAACTCTGTTTGATATTTTTATTTTATTACTACTAATGACACAGTATCAATAGGTGAACAAAATAATCATAAACAAGAAATTAAAGAGATATGGTTCATTAAAAAAATGAATATGTAATGAACCAAAGAATAAATAGTTCTCCAATCAGCAGAAAATGTTTTCTTCAGCAGAATAATCATGAATATGATATGAAAGCATAAATACTTTCTTTGATGTTAATAATTTAATAAACATATTTCAACTCTGACTTAGTATTTATATATATATATATAATATTATATTTAATGTTTTCACGGTTGTATGATGTAGATAAATGATTTTGGGGGAAAAAATCATGTAAACTCTTGAAAAAAAATTTGTTCAATCTCAAATTGTAACGTGACTGAGTGCCAGATGAAGCATGAGAATCGAACTTGAAATAGTTTAGTATTCAGAATATGAAGTTTATCAAAATGTATATTTCTCTTAGTTTTACTACCTATTAAGTTAAAGTCAATATTAGAAGACATAGATAAAATGAGAGGTTTCAAGAAGCTATGTGGGTCAGTCTAATAGACAAATAAATGTCAGAATTAAAGAATATAAAAATGCTTTTAATCAAAAAATTAACACATCAGTTTTTATTTTTCATTTTTTAGAAATTGATCATAAACTTGACTTTGGCAATGCAAAAATTCTTGCTAATTTGGAGAGATATGATTTGAAAAGCATGAGAGATTCAACTGAAATATTAAAGATATCTACTTGTTTAAATACGGCTGATGAAGAACAGCATATTCCACCCATATGGAAACTTCGCATTTTATATATGTCTTCTGATATTGACTTTAAATTAATAGGTAGTAAAACTAAGAGAAATATACTTTCTGATAAACCTCATATTCTGAATACTAATCTATTTAAAACTGATCCTCATGCTTCATCTCACACTCAGTCACATTACAGTTTGAGATCGAACAAATTTTCTTTCAAGAGTTTACCTTGATAATGGAGGATGCTAGTTTATCGAAATATCAGTATATAATAAAAAATGACACATTGTTTTCCTCAAAAAATTATTTATATATATATATATATATATAAGGGACTTGAACTTCAACTTTCAAGCTCGCTGAACCTATCCAATTTATCTTATACAACTGATACACATGTCCACATAATGTGAAAAAGTTAAATGATTTCCAATATGCATATTACATGCTGAATCAGCATTCATCAGTTGGTCCAGATCACTACTTCTCACACATGTATATAGTCAGTGCTCAGTTTATATTAAAATAGCAAATCTTTAACATTTAATGGACAAGATTCAATCTTTTCCACTCCCCAACTCTTCAGCCATCCATTTCCTTGAATATCTAAGAAAGTACTTATATATAAGCATTTATTTTATATAGCGTATGTCTACAATTGAATATCTAAGAAAGTACTTATATATAAGCATTTATTTTATATAGCGTATGTCTACAATTGTATACATTCAAATATTAGCCTAATAGGCTGATATTTGAATGCATACAATTGTAAACATACGCTATATAAAATAGATGCTTATTTACATATGATTAAGTTTCTGTTGGAATGACGTTTAGTAAATTCTAGACAATTTCACCCACATCATTCATTCAGACATCGTATATAGTAATTTAAAGTGACGGTTCCATCCTCACACTTTACTTTCCAGTACTTCAGATTTGCTCATATATAAGCATTTGAGTCATAGGAATAAAAGGATTCCTTTTATTCCTGCATAAATACTATATCTTGTATTGGTGAGAAAGTATTCATTTATTATTAACACTCACAAAGCATATGCACAATTAGCTTAAAAGGCTTATATTTGAATGTGTATATATATATGGTATGTGTATCAGTTGTATAAGATAGATTGGATAGATGTAGGGAGCTTGAAAGTTCGAGTTCATGTCCTTTATAATTACATTAAGTTTAATATAGACAATATATATATATATTGAAACAGACAGATCGAAGAATCGATCTTAGTTTCATGGTTGTCATTTAAGAACGGTAATTCTAAACCACTATTTACCCACAATGAGACTTTTTCTATTCCAAGCCACATAAATTTTAAGTTATTTATTTTGTGTTTGTTTAAAAAGAATTTAATGTAAAGAGTATGAGTATAAATGTCACAAATCATGATGAATAATATTCGTGTGTGTGTGGTTTGTGGATTTATATTAGCTCAATTTAAAAGTTTCAATTGCGTGGATATTTTCTTTAAATTTTAATTTTGCAAATTATACAAAGTCATTTAAAAATGCTGATCAAAAGTCACATTCCTTTGATCAGTATTTTTAATCAAAATCTTACTTGTACAAAATGTATACAATAATTAATTTGTACTTTGATAAATTAAGATAATGAATTTATATTTTGTATTCACGAATTCCGATGTAATTGTTTTGTCAATTTAGAATCATGTATTAAATTTAAAAATAAATGAAAACCGAACAATGGAAATGAGAAACGTAGAACTCTTATCAAGAAAGGCAAATGCTATTGTATAGTCAAAAATTAGATATTGCTGGAGGCCGGAAAATCAAAGGAGGAGGAGTCATGAACAAAAACTAGGCAGAAAGGTCAACCGTAGCCATCTTAGATATAAGATAGACACTCTAACTTTTGACTTGGCTGTGCTTAGATCGTCTCAAGCTACAGCAAAGTAGTTGTTCCAGAGAAATCACTTCAACCGTTATTAAGAAGTTGCCCGGTAAACTGCAATAATGATGGGCTAAGTCCAAGAAGCTGATTCCTGTTCTGCCAATTTAAATCTTTCGTACCGCTGATCTGTAATGTTTTCCATGCTTCCAGTCTTCCAAATTCCAACATTTCAATTAACCATGCCGTTCTAAGAAATTCAAAATGCGCACCTACGTTCTTCATACATAGCACCGCAAGAAGAAAAGCCGGATGAAGAAAGAATGGTAACTTTTGTTACATGAACTTTTTAACTTTCCTCTCAGTAATAATTTTAAATTTAATCTGTTAACCTACTTAATTGCATGTAAATTTCTTGTTTTCCATTTGAAAATGTTACACAAAAACCTGTCAGTAAATCTCTTCTCTAATATTTCTGTGCTCTAGTCTTTAGATGATAATTATTAATATTTGTGCCTACTAATAATCCATTTGTGAATACATTTATATTTTTACTATTACTTATTTTACAAACAAACGATGCCAATAATAATATTTCTCAACTCTAATTAAAGTCAGTAAAGTTTATCTTATAATATTTATTATATTCATTTTAAAAGTAATTTTCTTTTATCGAACTAAAAATTGTTTCATTTAGGTTGAGTTGAGAGATATTCAAGTATTTTATTGTTTCTTTTACTTTGTCATGATATTTTAATCTACACTCCAAATCTCAAATACTTAAAATAGTCTAAAATTTTATTATATTTTTTTTATATATTATTACGGAGTAATAATAATAAGTGAATATTTTATTGCTATTATTACCTTCCGAACAATCTGGGGAGTTATGGGTTTCAGAGTGAAATTAATTAATTGTTACTTTTGCAATCGTTTGATTTCGCCATGTCATTATTGAATAGTTATATTGGGCTGTTGCATAGAACATGTTACGGATAGATAAAATGGTTTATATAATTTCGTTTTAAAATCCACTTCCGATCACTCTTCCTCGATGTTATGGTGGCAATGCCTTTACCTTCGCCTAAGTTGGCGTCTCGTTTTACTACCATATGGAGAGAAAGAAATTCTTCTCCAGGTAATCTCTTGGATCACCGGGGTTCGAAAATGATCCCGGCTGGTTGTAGTGTCTCGGATCTACTTGGGGGCATTAAGACTTGTCAAAGTACAAGCCGCCCGGTATTCCGTTCATGCACCGCAAGTTATTATTGTAGTGTACCTTAATCCTTGCAACCATCAGTACATCAGTATTATATATTATATTTTATATAAAACCGCCTCCCATTTATCCGTATACGCAATGGTTTGAATCTATTAAATAACACAAATTAATATAAGCTAGTAGTTAAATATTTTAAGTGCTCCAATTACTCTGATTCTCATATCAACCTGTACAACCATTTAAACACATAAATATTGGCATGAGTTTGTTAATCAGTACAAACCGATTATTGATGACTAGCAGCAATTTATTATAAAATACATATGAGAGTTTTACCGTACCTGTAAATAATATTATTCAATGCTTTCAAGAATTTATTAAAATTTTATCTAACCTAATTTTGTCTCTCTTGCATTATTACTCTCGACATCTAGTCAATCACCTGCTGTCTGTATCGACAACTTAAATATATACATTAAATTGTTAGCCGTACCAATATCCCGACTATAAGGGATCTATGAAATAGCTGATTGTAGGTAATTTAGTCTGTGTTTTTCGATGAGCTAGTAAAGGGTAAACCCCATACCGGTAATATTGTAAACGGTGGGTCATGCCAGGGTTTTGGGTTTGAATTTAGTTTGCATTTTGGAATTTATTCCTAGACGTGGACTGGGTTTGAATTCAGATTACTGTGTGTGATTAAGCATGGTGATTTTTACCGGTACAATATATATATATATATATAACATTTTTATATAAACTGAGTATTTCTATATGTTGCTAAATTGAAAGATAGCATAAGTAAATTTATTTACAAATTAGTTTAGAAAATTACTAATGAAAGAAGAAGCTATAGTTTAATTAATTGATAATGTCATCACATAGAATATATCCCACTTCCTAAATAGAGGTATTAAATTTAATTATAATTATAAAATTTTTAAGATAGTCTTATGCTATTTAGAACATTTGCCATGGTGTTTCTATGTTTATTATGTACATATATAGCAACAGATTATTATTATTATTATTATTATTATTATTATTATTATTATTATTATTATTATTATTATTATTATTATTATTATTATTATTATTATTATTATTATTATTATTATTATTATTATTATTATTATTATTATTATTATTATTATAGACCGATTTCTGTTCTGCATACTATTGCACGAATTTTTGAGAGACGTATTTATAATAAAATTATTTCAGATGTGGGTAAGATAATTTCTTCTTCTCAACATGGTTTTATTCCTAATAGATCAATTGATAGTAATCTTCTGACAATTTATGATCATATAGCTCATGCTATTGAAGATCGTCAAAGACTAGATGTTATTTATTTCGATTTATCAAAAGCCTTTGATAAAGTTGATCACAGTGTCTTACTTCATAAATTACATAAAATAGGTTTCTCTAATAAACTTGTATATTGGTTTCAATCATTTCTGTGTAATTGTACAGCATATATTAAATTCAATAATAAAGTTTCATTTAAATTTGAATGCAATTTAGATGTTCCGCAGGGTAGTATTTTAGTACCCATACTGTTTAATGTTTACGTTAATGATCTTAAGGATTGCTTGAGATATTCTTTTCTGTTAAGCTATGCTGAGGACTGTAAGATTTTTAGAAGAATTATGTCAGTTAACGATTGTGTTCTCCTTCAGAAGGATATTGATAACTTATCTTGGTGTGAGTCAAATAATATGACAGTTAATTTTGATAAATGCTCCTTTGTTTCTTATTCCAAAAAATCTGAAGTTTTACAATTTTGTTATTATATCAATTCTCATAAAATTATTTCAGTTAAATGCCAAAAAGATCTTGGAATTATGTTTTCTTGTAATGGATCTTTTACTTCTCATCTTCAAATGATTGTTGGTAAGGCTTTTAAGGTTATGGGTGTCATTCTTAGACATGGTTATCAGTTCAGTAATGATACTAAACGGAAATTATTTTTTCATTGGTTTTTCCTATTATTGAATATGGGTCAATAATTTGGAACCCTAGTTCTTTGCAAGGATGTAACTTGTTGCAGTCTATTTCAAAGAAGTTTTTCAAATATCTTTTTGGGAGGGTAAAATGATTAATCTTTCATCAAGACGAAAGTATAGGGATTTGAAATATTTTTATAAAATTATTAATAAACAAGTTATTTTATCAGATATAGTTTCAACTATCTCAATTAGGTCTTTGAGTTATGATACTAGGTCTACTTGTGTATATCAGATTTAAACATGTCGTTCTAATATTCTTAAATTTTCTCCTTTATTCAGGTTACCCTCTTTATATAATCAGATTGGGAGTAACCTTAATCTGTGTGACATTGATTATAAGAAATTTTGTAATCTTATTATGTTTATTACAATAATAAACAGTCAAATAATTTTAAATCTAGACTTGTACTTCCACAGGGGAGTGTGTTAAGCCCAATATTTTTTGCTATTTATATATCAGATTTGATAACACTTATTCCAAGTAAGAGTGTGTTATGCTGTGCAGATGATATTAAAATTTTTCTGGAGATTAATAGTAAAGAAGATATTAAAACTTTACAAAATTATACAGATGTATTTTACAAGTGGTGCCAAAAAAATAACATGAAAACAAATGTTGATCAATGTAATGCTATGACATATTCAAGAAAAACAATGATAATATGGGGTAGTTACCATAGTGATCATTTTAAAATTAAGAAAATTACTGACCATAAAGATTTGGGTATAATTTTCATAAGCAATTTTATTTTTAATAACCATATAACACATTCTGTTAATAAAGCATTTAAACTCATTGGCAGGATGCTCAGATCAAAAATTGTTTTTGATTTCCAGACTAATAAATTAATATTTAATAGTTTGATATTGCCAATTTTACACTATGGATCCATTATATGGAATTCTATAAATGAAACAAATATGAAAAAAATACAAAAGGTTTATGATAAATATTGTAAATATGTGTATAAAACTTCATTTTGTAATAATAATGAATTGTGTGTTAAGAGAATATTATTTGATATGTGTTTTTTATATAAAATGATAAATGGCACAATAACTTTTGATAATTCAGTAACAAATGTGCTATATAAAATACCAACTTTCAATAGAAGAAATCACAAACTTTTTCATTTACCATTAATTAAACATACATGTGTTAAAAATGCACCTGTATATAGATTAAAAAATGAATATAATGATATGTTTAGTGATGTAGAGCTTACATCAGATTTTAAAATATTTAAAAAGTATATATTAGATTCATTAAATCAAAATTTGATGTAAATTTTAATTTTAAACATTGTAAACGTTTTCTTGGCTTTGTAAGCTGTTATTTACTAATAAATTGAATTGAATTATTATTATTATTATTATTATTATTATTATTATTATTATTATTATTATTATTATTATTATTATTATTATTATTATTATTATTATTATTATTATTATTATTATTATTATTATTATTATTATTGTTGTTGTTGTTGTTGTTGTTGTTGTTGTTATTATTATTATTATTTTATTAGTATTTAATATTTTTGCCAACAATTATTTTTATTTTCAAAAAAATGTTAAACATAATAAAAAAATTTCATTTCTTGCAAATTTATTAATTTTTTTTAAATATATATATATATTTTCACAAAATTTAAACTTTAAAAAAAAATTCAAACACATAATTCCTTTTATTTATTTTCAAAGGTTATATGTGTGACTTACAACAGAGAGATTACAATATATATATATATATATATATATATATATATATATATATATATATATATATATATATATGTTAACTTTATACATACAATATCAAAAATGTATCTATATTAACAGTATTTCAAATATATATTTTAATATTACTCATGGTGATTATATACATAACAATAAATATTAATATAATTTGTATACCTGAATAAATTACAGTAAATTGTTTAGCTTGTCGTAAACTAATAAAGATTTTAATATTTATTTAAAAATAAAAATTAACAAAATTGTTGTTTAATAAGAAATTAGATTTTACTATTTGTATTTTCTACATATATGTAATTAAGAATAATAATGCATTATGTGTGCTGTATCTTAAAGTTTTGTGTATGTTTTTGTTTATCTAATATGTTGACAAAATCTTCTTTTTTACTTCTCAGTGATTAATTTTAATAATTATGAGTATTACAAATTAGTATATATAAATATACTTGTATTCAAATATTACAGATTCGGTGTGTATCCTGCCACCCTCTTTTATGTATTTAAGTTAACAAAGTCCTATACATGAGGCATCAGATTGACTTAAATTCAACATGGGCATAACAATAATATTGACATCAACAAGGAATTTGGGCATTCCATTATGAGATTTTCAATGGTATGGATGACTGAAGAGTTGGAGGTTGGAGTAGATTGAAGCCTGTCCATTAAAGTGTGAAGATTTGCTATCTTAATATAAACCGAGCACTGATTACATATATGTGAGGGAGATGATGATTTGGACCAACTGATGAATGCTGGGATACTGAAGATCATTTATTTTTTCACTTTTATGTGTGGTCATGTGTATCAGTTATATGATATGGAGTGGATAACTGAAGAAAACATGAAAGTCCGAATTCAAATCCTGTATAATTACATCTAAACTCCAAGTATATATATATATATATATATATATATATATATATATATACTTGGAGTTTAGATATATATATATATATATATATATATATACTTGTATTCAAATATTACATATTAAGTCGTAATACAATGATTATTTTGTTTAGGTAAGTGAGATATTGTATAAATTATTAGATATTCTTTTTGTTATAATAATAATATTAATAATTCTTAAGTCAATTTGTACAGAAGAAGCAGTACAGTGGCTTGCTATTAAAGCCTCTGATATTTTAATAAGAGTTAAACATTTTTATAAAATAATAAGGAGCATTACAAAAATATATACTGTTATTCCTAAATATTTTAATTTTTATAATTATTTGTCATCCCTTATTAAATATAACATTAAATAATCACAAATTATAGTTAAATTAATAAGCTATTATATTTTTTTATTTTAGAGAGTGAAAAATGAAACAAAAAGAATATTATTATATATTTTCACTGTCATGTATTTAACAGTTATTATTTACTTATGAAGTCATTAAAATTATTAGAATTTATATACATATGCTTAAAATCGCCACTTCATAAATTCGTAAACCATATATCTAAAAAGATAAATGACTCCCAAAATGGAGACTTTATGACAAACCAGCACTCTTAAGTTGGCCTGGATTATATTTTTTCTATTAAAAATGTTTATGATTTATTTCTAAAAAAATTTATTTCAAAATATTTCTAGAAAAAGATAGAGACAATTTGGAATATGCATAGCTTTTGTAACTGCTAAAATAATAAAGAATTGTCTCACCTAGTGTTCTGTTAACAGTGTACCATAAAGTACAATAATAGATTTCTATTCCTTTTATCTCTCATAAAACTTGTCAATTACAGTTGCTAAAATCTTACTATAAATTTGAAAATAACTCTTTATACCTTTATCTCTTTCAACAATCTTTTATCAATACTATAGCCTAAAATTTATTATAACCAAATAATATAACACACTATATTCAAAGTTTTTTACATCGAAACTAACTAACTCATCATTCTTACCATGATACTACTAAAACATTAATAGGGTTTTTTTTTTCATATAACACATTTCCAACTTCTTTTTCCAATATGCCTACTGTTTTATTTTAAATAATTAAACTATACTTTCTAAAATTTATTCAAAACTGTAAATTAAAATAGAGTATGTGTCTACATTTATGACATTATGTGGTATAAAATTTGTACATTTTACTTATGGATAATTCTGAACCAAGAAAAAAAATGTAAATTATATTAAAATAATTATTCTAATTTCAAGACTTTTTTGAAGCATAAAATTAATTAATTATTGTTCTTTTTATTTTCACTTTTTGAGTAATGTTTCTAATTTTATATATTTTCAATTTTTACCTAATTCTAAAATACTGTGCTAATAGTTAGCTATTTATTAAAACATATTTATTTTCCTTTTTTATATAGCAATTTATTTTTTTAAATATTCATAATTTGATTTGATTTATCAGTCAGTCTTATTAAATATTTATATAAAAATACTTCTGTCATAAAGAATTTTTTTAAAAAACAATTTTATTTATTCAATTTTTAGTAAAATTAAATTAACTTAAAATTAATTATAATTAATTTTATTTGAACATAATTACATTTTAAATTGTAGTTAAAACTATTTAGTATTTGAATACTTAAAATTTTTCCAAGAGTTATTATCTTGACATATTTTATGGGTTTTTGTCTTTTTATTTCAAATAAATATACATATTTACTTCACTTTGTAAGTAATATTTACTAAGGCAGTAAAGCTAAAGCATGTGCAGTTGAAAATGCAAAGGTAGGGACCTCTACAGGTCTTAACCACAAGCTTACGCATTGGAAGAAATTGATTCTCCAAAACTTATCATTAAGCAAGAATATTGTATAAAGAACAAACAGTCATAATGGTTTTCTATGGGGAAAAATGTGGCTGGCTACTCCAGTTAAAAGTTACATTAAAAGCTGTGAATAAACAACTTAAATTAGTATAATAAAAATAAAAATGAGCAGATATTATCCATGTAATCAGAATAATAAACTTTAACCTTTGATGTTGCTAAGAAATGATCATTTACTAATAAGTGACAATCCTTAAGGCTAAACATATTTTCTCATTAATCAATAACAGCTCTTTTTGATGTTTTTGTTAGAACTCAAACAAAGGAGCTGTTATTAATTCATGAAAAAACTTGCTTAGCCTCAGGAATTGTCACTTAGTAGTAAGTGATAATTTCTTGGCAACATCAAAAATTAAAATTCATCTCTATGTTTACATTAATAATAACTTCTCATTTCTATTCTTTATTATAATAACAATCCATGAAAATATAAAATTAATATACATTATAAGCTTGTGTAAACTGTGCTATATATATATATATATTATGCACTTAAAATGTGTATGAATACATGATAATACAAATTAAATCTATGTAAAAAAATCTATTTAGATTAAAGTTGTTCTTTCCTGTGATCCATTCATCAAACATAATTATCCAGTTTTCTAAGTAATCAATTGTTTATTCTAAGATCCATTGTATCTTCTAAATTCTTCGATGATCCTGTTATTTTTGGAAGAGGTGGACCAGATGTTGATGACTGGGAATATCTGGAGAAAAAGTTTAGAATGGATCATTGATTTGCTTCTTGGGTTTTCATTTCAAATGAGATGCTATGATTTCATGATTTTGGAAAGTTTGGATGAACCTAAGATGATCTGAATGCTTTCTTCAATTTTATATTTGTTTTTTAAAATGGTAGTAATATTAGAAGTGGATAACCCATAAAAGAACAGATGTCATTATTTCTTTCTTCTCTTTCCAGTCAATGCAAAATATCCATTTTGGTTTCCAAGCTCAAAGATTTTCTTAATTTTTTCATAATCATATTAACAGCTGTCATGATTTTAGTTTAAAATGTATGTAGCTAATCTCTAGAAAAAAATTGTCTTTTCACTGTCCAAAAGTACAGCAAAATGGATAAGAATGTAAGAGTAACCAACAGATAACAATTTTTATGTACTTCCATATAACTATTTCCCATTGTGCTCAAAAAAAAAATTATACTAAAGAGTTATTTTTTAAAAATTTGTACTGTTATATTACATTTGACAAAATTATTTAGAATTTTAGCAGTGTTTAATAATAACTAATTTGATTGATTATGAAGACTTGTTGTTTTAAAATATATTTATTAAACATAGTAATATACAGTTAAACTTTATAAAAATTTACATAGTATTCAAAATGAAACTTGAAAAAGTCAATGTAGAGAAAAGGGTATCTTAATAGGATTAAGAGGAAAATAAAACTTTCACCCAAGTATCATCATGTAGACTCACAGGTGAAAGCAGAGAGTCTCGCTGCTTGACTTGATCAAGAAGCTTAATAAAGACACTTAGAGCCAAGTCCTGAGAATGACTAAAGATGAGCCTGCAACGTGTCAACCATAAAGAAAATGTTATAAAGATAGATAATCTTATTGCTGCAAATGATCCCTTCTTAAGAGTGTTAGAAACAGAAAGAGCATCCCCAAGATCCAGAGAGACATTCGCAACAATAAAGTCCCTAATCAACTTAAGAGCATGACAGATATAGAAAATATGGAGAATTGTCTCATCATATCATCTACACAACTGACACTGAGACGAAATCCTAATGAAGCCTCTGCTGGTCACTAAAAAATAACTTGTTGGGAGTGCATTTAAATTTAGTTTAAGTACAAAATCAACATGTCTTGCTTCAATGAAAAGAAGTTTCATTTTATGCAAGAGAACTTTATTTGAAACACCTAATGAAGTCAAAAGAGGAGTATAATGTGGAAATTTTAATTTATAAACATCCCAGAATGACAATTTCCCATCAAGCGCAATTTGAACCGAGGGTATCAACTTAATAACTGACTTCCATAAATCAGCAATCCAATAACTTGAAAATGGAGGTGGCGTATCTGTAGGATCAATAACCAAAGGAGGGGATAACTGAGCAAGCTTTAGACAAGTTACACAAAGAAAAGATATAGATCTCTGAAGATATAGAGTTGAGACTGAGTGCAAACCTAGACCATTTAAAAGCTTTGGCATTTGAATTTTAGCAATACTGATGGCTACGACCTTGTTTTTCCAAAATAATTTTGAACAAAGCGAATTTATAGCCCTCTCAAAACGCTTTGTTGGCCTAATAATTGGTAAATAATAACTAAGCCTTGAATATACCAAAGAGTTCAAGAGTGTAACCTTACCCATAAGTGAAATATTTATATTAACAAGCGATGCAACTATACTTTTTGTTTTATCAAGAATAATATTTTGAATCTGCCTTGTAATTACTGAATGAGATAAAACTATTGGAAAACCAAGGAAAGACTGAGGCTTGGCTGTGAAAGTGGAAATAATTGATAAACCAGATTTAATTTTCCACATTGCGGATTTTGTAACATTAATATGAAGATTAAACGTATTAGAAAAAGAGTCCAATATTTGCAGCAAAGCCGGAAGAAAAGATTTATCAGGAAGAAAGACAGAGACATCATCAACATAAGAAATATGATGAATAGTCTGTTTAAGAGCAGGAGCATAGATACCAGGCAGTTTAGATTCTATTTGTATGAAGACTTGTTATTCACCATTAATGTAAGAATAGCAAAATTAATATAGAGTGCATTATCAAAACCTAATCACAGTTAACTTCATAGAAAATTCTGACATTAAAAAGAGAAAAAATGCATATTATAATCATTACTTAAGGCCTTTTTTAGAATATGTATTAAGCTGATCTAAATAAACAGCACTTTATATACAAATACACTAGCTTTCACATATGTTTTTTTGCCATGAGATGTCATATTTTATTAAGTGTTATAGTCATTTTCTTTGAAATGGCTAGAAAATTTTCAAACATTGCAGTACTTGTAAAGGCGAAGTTATAAACTATTTAAATAAGTATTGAAAGTACGAATCTTTTCAATTTATGTGTATTGCATTTTTGTCATCCAAAATTTATTATTAACTGCATAATGCATGAAATCTTGTTCACAATCTCTTTAACTGAAAATACATTTATGATAATAGTTTGATTTTCACTAAAACTAGCATTCATAAAGATTTTAATCTAAAATTCATTGACTGAATACATTAGTTAATATTTACAATGTATTAAAACAGGCATAGTATTGTCACTCAGTGCAAGCCAAAGTAATCAATAGTTGCCAGAAGGCTTGTGCACAAAATCCCCATCTAGTGCCTACTCATCCAATATTCCCAGACTAGTTTTTGGCTTGTGGCCTTCACCAGTGAGAATCCTAAGATCTAGGTGCAGTGCTCTCAGATCCAAGGCTCCTCACTGATGAAGGCCACAAGCCAGAAACAAGTTTGGGGGTATTGGATGATTAGGCACTAGATAGGGATTTACTTCTTGCATCCATTGATTACTCTGGCTTGCACTGAGTGGCAATGCTGTGTGGAGAGTTTTGCCTGTTTTAATAACAGTTATGAGCAAGCATAAGAAATGGTGATCATGTGATGTTTATTGTCTTATTCACAACATACACAATTTAAAATTAAATATTAATCGGTATGACCAAAATTTATTTTTAATTTTATGCTGAATGAAATTTACATTTTTTTCCATTTCTATATTTTTTATACATTTGCAAAAATGTCTGCTATTTATGAGATGTTTTAAATTCGAGTAAATGGATTAAAATCAGACAAATATATTATAATAAACTAAAGATCAGCTTTTCAAGCTAACGTACATGCACTTTTTATGAATGTTAATACTAATAAATGAATACTTTCATTTCCAACACATGATAAAGTCTTTTCGAAAGAATAAAATGAATCCACTTATTCTTTCAACTCATTTACAAATAGATTATGTAATTTTCAATTTAGATTTCATTATTTTTGATCATATAAATTTATCACTACTTGTGTAATCCATGAAATCGTTTTTTTTTTCAAAACAACAATTATGATAATTAAATTACAATATGTTGATGGTAGTTTTTGCCACATGCAAAGTACAATTATTATGAATTTTAATACATAAAAGTGAGTAAACACAGTGTACAGTTTTTCAATTTAAAATTTAATACTGTATTAATATGTATGGTTATTGTATGTCATTAAAATATGATTTTCATTATTTATTATACTGAGTAAAACAATTTCCTTCTTTTGTTTTTGTAATAATTACAGATCAAAATCTTTATTTTGAACATGTCATTAATGACTTATTGATTGTCTTGCAAGAATGCTGGATGAAAATCAAATAAAATACTGTATTGTACATTCATTAATAATATTTTATGCCTATAATCAAAATATTTTATACAATACTGTAATACTGTGTGTTGTATTGTGTATTATGAATAAATTCTATACTGTACAACTTCAGCAGGAAAATCTCTACTTTGCTTTTGGATAGCATAGCATTAATAACTATCCTATAATATTATCACTCTTACAAGATGGCCACCAAAAAAATTTTTTAAAGCTTAGTATAGCGAATAATCGATTATAAATCAAAATTGTCAATATAAATTAATGATCATCACTATTGTAAATCCATACATAAAGGTCAAGTGCTTAGTGGGGTATAGGTGTATATTATATTTTGAAATTTTATTTAACATTTAATTTAGATTTATTATGAAGTTATAATTAACTATTATTAATGTTAATTACTTTCTTCACTTGTGCATTATTTTTGTTTATTTTTAATTAATTTTTATGTAATTAAATGTTAATAAACAAAAATGACATAAAAGTAATCTACCAGAATGATTTGGATCTACACCTGGGTCTCATTTTATGAGGATTATTTTAATCCAATGTTGAAGTTATGTGATTCATGTTTATTCTTAATATCTTTCATATTTCACTATATTTATTAGATATCAAGAAATTTAAATTATTAATAACTTATTTTGACTTGAAATACTTTTTTTTAAAAACTATAACGTTTTATTAGCAGCTAACATGAATATGGCCTGAAGCTGTATTTAGAATTTTAGCTTCTATATAAATAACCTATTTATAATAATGAGTAAATAATAATAATAATAGATTTATACTTACATATAAAAATATCGCAATAAATATTCAAAAAATTTAAACTTTTAAACCATATTTTGTTATATATAACAGAAATAAATAATCTTTTAGATTTTTAAAATAAAAAATGAAGATTTTATAAACTGAAAATAAACTTTCTAATGATAATGTATAATCTTTTTGTTTTGATTACGATCTCTTTTTTTTAAATATAGAAACAGAAAACCATTAACACAGCACAAAATTAAAAGTGGTGCTAGTTGTACATCACATCACAAAAAAAAATAAAGTGGCTAAGTTTTTCTGGGCATAATTGCTGAGAGATTCTTGACTTCATTTAAGGAGAAGCCACAATACATCACATCACATCCAATCTGATTTCTTACCAGTTTACAAACAAATGCTAGCGGTAATTATTAAAATATGTATGAAAAATGTTAAATTAAATACTGTAGTTAATAAAAAAAGTAAACAAAGTTTGTCTTGTATTAATTTTTTTCAAATATTTGAATTTTTTTATTATTCATACTTTATTTGCTTATTATTTTAATGCAAATTTTAAAATAATTTTTCCTTGTTGCTTTGCTTTTATGTGAATTCTGAAAAATACAGAACCTATCCCCCATTTTTCAAGGTAAGTTAAGTCTATTTTTGTGCGATTTTTTTAATGCGGGTTTTCTGTGGAACCTATCTACAGCATAAAATGAGACCCAGGTGTATATGGTTACTGTTGTACTAAAATATAGTTTCCTCAAACAAAAAGAAAATAAAAGTCTCAGTTTAATTTTGAATATAACAGTAATATTTACTTCATCAATTTAGTATTCAAATGTTATTAGATGTTATGAGCTATTAATCTTAAGATATTTTTAAAAAAAATTTAATATGAATGTTAATATACTTTTCCATAGAGTATATAGACAACAAATAATAATGCAGCAATAAATCGTAAAAAATTGCTAAGATAGACTTTTAATGTAGAGCATCCTTATCAATGAATAGCTACGCTTTATTTCTTAAATCATTACATTTTGAATTACAAGTGTCAAACTAACTCAACCGACATCTTTGACACCATCCACTTTAGATTAATATAGTAATGATTATTACTAATCATTTACTAAACTAGAGATTGTCTCTAGCACAGATATAAACTTTAAAACTCTAAAACTCAATTAAAGATTAATATATCTGATTTTTTTTAAAATTAGGCACACCCACATGGAGTTATTCACATTTGTCTTTCCCACAATCTTTATAAATATATTAAATAACTCCATGACTACAACATATTCTTTTAAATTCATATAATAAAGATACTTTATTTTTTTAAAAATCTTAACATTTATTTAAATAATATTTTTAATTTAATCTTGAATACAATAACATTTAAGTTTAAAATTAAATAAAAACACATCAGTAACTATTTGCATATTAAAAGTCTAATTAATATAAGTGCTATATTGTTATTTTGATTGTCTTGGTCCTGAAGAAAATAGCTACAGATAACTTTAACCAATATTATTTTTACAAGAAAAATAAGCCGATCATAAAAATATATTAACTTTAATTGCTTAATCCTTTGAAACATTTAAAAAATATATTAATTACACGGTACTAATTACACTAATCTGCACTTTATAGAAAAAATATAAAGGAGAAAATTAATTCATAATATTTTTGTTACTATGATAAGGATATTTCAGTGTAAAAATGTTTAATAATAATAACGTATTGAGTTTATTTGATCTCATGAGATGATGATGAGCAAATTTAATGATTTTATCATATATAATTATTAGAATTTTATATAATAATATTAATAAAAAATAAATAAATAAATAATAAGGTTAGCTATATCAATGTTTTAAGAATGTAAAAATGTATATGATTTTATATTTTTAAAATTGAATACATTAATTTATTTGTAATTGTAATATAAATAAGATTAATTACAGATAAATAATTATAGATTTAGTAAGTTTTCATTGTTTGTTTCTATTTCTAGATTTATTTTTATAAACAAGATTTAATTTTAAGTCTTGACATTTTAATTTTTTTGCTTGTGAAATTTGAGAAACAACATCTGATTGCTTTTTATAAATAGTTTTGAAGTTTGTACAGATTAAAAATAATGATAATTCGGTTGGAGTTTTTTAATTGGAACAAATGATGATTTTGTACAAACATTACTATAGATATGATAGTGCAGGTTATTGGTATATGATGTTTGAAAATAGTCTTGGCTATGATAGCTCTTTTGCGTCAGTTGTGAATTTTATTATCTCTTTTTTTGTTATATCCTATCGACACAACTACTTCTCTCTCCATATTATTTAAATTGGAAATAGCAACAAAATTTATAAATATTACAGGAAAAAATATTCCATCAATTACTCATATTTAAACTCTGGATCATGGGTAAACATTTTCATTGCTACACTAAACTCTGAACGAGATATTGGATGAAAAACAATAAAATTATGCAAATGTCTTTTCAAAAGTGATATATAATCTGACGTTCAAACTGCAAAAAAGATATAATTAATTAAGACTTCTGTTAAATAAAATATTTAAATTTCTATTTATTTCAAAATCTAAAAAAGTGTGTAAACTTTATTTTTACATTTTATCATTTTAATAATTATTCCTTCATAAAAGTATATCTATTATGTGTGATTAATATTACATTGGATCCTTTTTGCAATCATAAAAATGTGCATTATTTAACATCATTTGTAGATAATGAACTCAAATTATTCCTACATAATTATATTTACTCAAGTTGTTTGACTCTATATCTTATTTTTTTTAAAATAAACATTCTATATTCGTATAGTTATCATGGATATTACGTTTCTTGGCTTGCAAATTATTTAAAGGATATAAGGCAGATAACATATATAACTAGTATTATTAAATATTTTACAATAATCAGTCATGGTATATCAGAAAGTTCAGTCTTGGATTCCACTTTATTTTTAATTTACATAAGTCATATAAAGAATTTATATTTTTGCAGATAATATTGTTTTGTCTTGTGTTAATCAATGATGTAAGGAATAAAAGATAGCATAAGTTTTTAAATGTTTTTATTAATGTTAGAAAATCAGTTTGTGTAGGGGTATGTTAGTTTGTAAACTCTTGATCTTTTTTTAAATTAGAATAAAATTTTAAAATTGAGGTTTAATGCATTTAAATTCAATAGAATTTCTTGAAATTTGGCATAAAACTAATTAATACCAGGGTGATCCAAATGGAACACTAATTTTTTAGTAAGTCACCTAGTTTCTGAGATATGGAATAGAGGGTGTGAGAGGGTGTGAAAATATTGAATATTTTGATATTTCAAATGTAAAAATTTTTCTTAGAACTTTTATTTATTTTAATTAAGGTATTCAAGGGAGTGGTATAGAGATTTTTTTAAGTAATATCAAAGTTCATTGATAATATACTTTTGTTAAGCTTTTTTTAAAAAAAAATTTTTTTTCAAATAAAAAGAAAAAAATGTCAAACAATTTTAAACAGAAAAATTACTTACTTATTTATTGTATATATAAAATTATGTACATATATACATAAGGAGTATACATATTAACTTACTGTGGAAATATCTAGTAATATACATTCAATATATGTGTGAAATTGATTTAAAGTAAAATTATATGTATTAAATGAAGGTCATTTACAATAAAGTTTTGGTAAGCATTTTTTTTAAAAAAATTAAAAATTTCCAATGAAAAGCAAAAATGTCAAACACATTTTACTTAAAAAAACATATGAAGCTGTTGCACATGCACTTTGCAGATTTTAACTATAAATGACTGAATACTAACATTTCAAAGACTTTATCATGTGTTTGAAGTGTTAGTATTCAGTCACTTATAGTTAAAATCTGAAAAGTGCATGTGCAACAGCTTAATGCTGTTTAACTATTACAGTTTATAAACATCATGCTATATAAAATAATTGATTTATTTAAAAAAACGTAATATTTTAATCACTTATATATACATATGATATTATGTATGCATATTAAATATGATATATACATAAGGAGTAGACATTTTGACTGATATTTCTGCTATAAGTTAAAATGCATACTCCTTATGTATATATCATATTTAATATGTATACATAATATCATATTTGTATATAAACTAGATATTTCTACTATAAGTTAAAATGTATACACTTATCTATAGATTATACTTAATATGTATACATAATATCATATGTGCATATAAATAATTAAAAATATCACATGTTCCTTTAAGTAAAATCGGTTTTTTATATATATTATAAGACTAAAAACTCTAAGAAAATTGAAAAATGTATGGCTAAGAAGAATAAAACAATAAAGTCATATATCAGCCAAATAACATGATTTGGACTCCAATAATATGATGATATAGGCTAAACTCAAGAGTTCTCATATATAATATATGCTATAATAAAAAGAGCCATAGAGATTAGAATAATAATAATCAAGTATTGAAAATATTCCAATTAACATTTAATAACTTTTAAAAGGAGAAATCTCAACTCATCCTTACAAACTACAAATGCTCTTAATATTGAAAGCATATACCAAATAGTAGTTAGATTATAATATAAAAAAATTATAATATATTTTTATACCCTCTTCCAATATAATAACATTCTCACAAATACTATTCTTAACATTTCATCCACAATTCAAAATCCTTGATAAAGAATAATAATGTTTCTTGGGGTTTATTTGTGTTATCTTACTTTTCAAAATAATTTCCTTTGCCAAAAACAATTTTTTGATCATTGATTATAATAATAAAGTGTCAGGATTCTTTATTTAATATTTCTAACATTAAAATATGGCAGTTATTAAATAGCCACTATACATTGCTTGGTGGCACTGTTTCTGTGCAAAAATGTTTTAATATAACATTTCTGGGCTGGAACAAAACAAAACACTTTTTTATATATTTAAAAATGTGTTATTCTTCTAATAGTAAATGAAACATTTAAACCAAAATTTAAAAAACCCACTTGATTAACAAACTAATCAGCTCGAATTAAATAAAATTTGCAGTGTATAGTGCTGGAATGTGCAGGGGAGGGGACCAATGGTTTTGTTGATCTAAAGCATCATCCAAAAGATGCATTACTATGATCAAACCAAGCTTATGATTTCCAAAACAACGTGCAACCTCAGACAAGTTGACATTAATCTTAGCATTCTACATTAAACGTCAAGAACAAAACACTTTTCTTTTTATCTAAAATTGTATGTTATTCTTCTAATAGTAAATTAAATGTTTAAATAAAAATTTAAAAAAAACCCACTTGATTAACAAACTAATCAGTCCAAATTAAATTTAAAATTTTTTAAATTTAAATTTTATTAAATTAAATTTTGTGGGTAGCACTGGAATGTGTAAATTAAATGTTTAAATAAAAATTAAAAAAAACCCTCTGATCAAACCAAGCTTATGATTCGTCTTGTAGCTCTTCTTGTGAAAATATGTCTATTTGCATGAGTTCTGGGAAATGGTGTTTGGCCCTACTCTTTTGCAATTCTTTTTACCTTCCAAGCTGTGTAAGGAAGTGCAGGGATGGGCTTACAATTATTAGTCTGTAATATTACATCAGCTAGGGTCAAAGATCATTACTTCAAATGCACTTTAAAAGAGTTATGGCCAGTTGAATTAGATACACCCTCACATCATACAGTAACAATCTGTGAAATGTGCGCTATTTGCATAGAGTCATAAAGCACATCAGCCGGCCGTAATATTTGTGGTCAATGCCATCTAGACCTGCTAATGGCTAATATGAACAGAGCTGTTCTATATGCCATAAGTTCAGCCATGTAAATGGCATATTTCTGTGTTTTTGCACAGAAACAGCATCACCATCCCATGTACAGTGGCTATTTAACAAGTACCTAAAATTTTCATTTTTTTAATTTATTTATGAATTTTAAAACAATGAATGGTATCCTAATGAAAATATGAGATTTACTCTTAGCACTAAGACAATGTATACCTAATTTACAATAATAATAACAAACTAAAGATCAGCCTTTCAAGTTAATGTACATGCGCTTTTTACGAATATTAATACTAATAAATGAATACTTTCACTTCCAACACAAGATAAAGGCTGATCATCAGTTTATTACAATTTATAAACATAGTGCTATATAAAATAAATGCCTCATTTAAATAATAATAATAATAATAATAATAATAATAATAATAATAATAATAATAATAATAATAATAATAATAATAATAATAATAATAATAATAATAATAATAATAATAATAATAATAATAATAATAATAATAATAATAAATTTAAAAGAAAATATTTTAAATAAAATAAAATCCATAGCCACTCTTAATTTAGAATAAAATAATAATCTATTAAGATAGCATTCAAATAGATAAAGTATGGATAAAAAATTTTATGTTTACTCAGAACATCCTGTTAAGAACTCATACCACATCTTTCTTATAACTGTAAGATAAATAATTTATGCATTAAATTTATGATGGATAATTAACTACAATCTTATGAGTAAGGAGATAAATCACAAAAGCAATCTTCTTTCAATAATTGTACATGGATGAATATTATCATTTAAGATTAAGAAAATGAGATGCATACTTATTATTTGTAGGCTATTTTAACAAAGTGGTTATTATCTTCAATTTTCTATGCATGTATTCTTACTGACTAAAATAAAATATAATTGTATCACTGATTACATAATGTTAAGATTTCTGGATAAATCATATGTGATTAAGGTGATATTAAAACTATACACAAATTTGATAATAGAATGTGATATTTGCTTAAACAATAAGAACAATCATATAAACAACAATTTTGGAAATCCACAATCTTCAAATTAAGCTATTCAATCACTATTCCGTATAACTTTACTGCATAGGAGAAATAAATTTTAAAAGTTTACAGCTTATGGTAATAAATAAATAATTTTACAAATTAAATGATCATTGACTAGTGTGAATTTGTCCCACTAATAAAAGCTTATTATTAAATGTAGGCATTATCCCAAGAAGTTCTACATTTTTATATAACAATCAAACTATGATATGGTCTTAACAAAGAATAAATTTAAATACTAAGCATATCTTACAAATGTAGTGTGGTGAAATCAATGTCAGAATTAATACATATTACTTATTTAGGCCTATAAATATAATTTTAAATTTTTAAATAAATAATTATCAGTTTTAATTTCTGCAATATTGGCAAAGCACAGCAAAACAGACATACACATAAAAAACATGTTTAACATATACTCAGAGTATTTAAAAATGCAACCAAAGAAATGATGATGTTCTTCAAAAGCAAATAAAAATATCAATTGCCAAAAATAATAAAGTGATAGTGGTACACCACGCATGGTTCCATACAAAATATATATAATAAATCTGAAAGGAAAAGCTATATAATGCAAGGAATCTAATGATGGCATGAAAGGAGCACCCATATCTCGAGGGCAAAAAATATGCTAAAAGTTTTGTTTCTGAACATAAGGGAAAGTAAGAATGAGCAACCAAAAATATTAGGAACAATAGGAACCTTAAAGCATTTATGACAAATATGAAATCTGAAAAATATAATTTACTGAAAATACTATAATCAGAGAGAGACTAAGCAACAATCTCTTTATACAGATATCTGTGTTAGCAAAATAAATGTGCACAATAGAGAGAGTCAAGCTACCATCTCTTGGAAAATATGTAAAGATAAGCACAAACAATAAAACAAGAGAGATACTAACACTATAATCTTCTAAACAAATATAATTGTTAACTGATGTATAAAACTAATAACAAAATTATGGGCCAAATGTAACCTAATAAATTATGACCTGAAATAAACACTAAACTTAGAACATGCAATATATTCACTGGCAATGCATAAACATATTCATTCAAAGAGATAAATTCCTCATGATAGGGGACAAACAACATTTTAAAATGATAGAGTATTATAAATAGAAAATATTCTGTGAATCTTTGGATATTACAGTTGATAAATAATGCACAAAATATATCAGACACAAATACATAATATAAATAAAAAATATATAGTAAATTAGAAAAGTGTAAGATTATAATTTAAAATTATACCCTGTTTAACAAAATTTAAATAATTAAATGTTCTTCATCTTGGAGGGTTCACCATTTATCAGGATACAGTTCTGCAAACATAGAAAATTTTCTCTATTTGTTGAAAATACAGCAAATTAAAAGCTACATCTAGAGTATTCAACATATTTCTATAAGCAAGAGATTTCTCAACAACATAAGAATACAAACATATTAATGGCCACTTAGTTTCACAAAAATATTTTTTTAATATGGTACTGGCAATTTCTGGTATAAAATTATTTTAACTTTACATTCATCCATAGGAAAATATATGATTTAATAATGAGGTCTATGAGAAAATGTTATTTAAAGATAAAGCAGGTTTCCTTAGAGATTATGGTTTGAAATTGATAATTATAACACTAATAATAATGAAGTTTATGTAAAAAAATGTTTATAGTTAAAAGGTAATTCTATAATAACTTGAATAATAATTCATTAAAGCATTTTGTATACTTTTATAACATAGATTTGTCTAGAGATAGTTACATAATGATATGAATGAAATTTTAAGTAATAAATCCATTACAATGATATAATATTACTTTTCAAACATAAGTATTCAAGCAATAATTTTCAAATGAAAGAGTACATTAATAATTTTCATTTTTACAGACTTGGGAAATATTTTTCATATCTAGCCTGTACTAAATATAAGTTAGAATATTTACAAGTAAATGTCTTTTACTCTGCAGCAAAGATAACAATAAAATTAATAAAGAGGTTCTACAATCAAGAATTAAAATAGTTCATGCCTTAAATAAGAATTATCCCAGAGAAAACCATTGCTTAAAATATAATAATATTGAAATAAATATATTTCAAACAGATGTTGCTAGAGATAATTTAATGATAAAATTTAAAAATATAATTGAAACACAAATCAGTAAATTGGGTTTTTAGTAAATTCATTTAATAATAAGAAGAATGTTTGCAGTGTTACTTTAGATAATAAAAAAATGGATATCTATGTCGTTTGTAAATAACATGTAATCTAAATTAATTAAGAATATATTTAAAGAAAAGTATATTTCATTTTGTGGTCCTCTGAATGTTAATCGATTGATTAATAATTCTAAGAGTATAATTCCTAAATTGCAAAGAAGTAATATAATTTATCAGATTTCATGTGGATGTCAGAAATTATATATCGGTGAATCGTGATGTTCTGTGGAGAAAACACTGAAGGAGCATCAATTATTATATAATCGAATTAAAAATAATGTAAATAGTCAATTTAATACAGCTTCAGTATTCTTTGACCATGAAAAAACTTGTAATTATAGGTTTACATTTAATAGTAATGTAATAAAAATATTAATGGAAGAAAGAAATCATAAAAAGAGGAAAATTAAAGAGGTAATATTGATTGATAAATATAAGAATGAAGTTATTAATAGGCAAACGCAAATATGGCCATACACAGCTTATGGAAATATATGTAACATTAAGTCTAAAAAAATTGAAATTCAGTTAAAGCTGACAAGGATTGCCATGTAATCGAAAACACTACAAAAGAATTTAAACTATAATATTGCATTTACCGTTATTTATATATATATATATATATTATAATGGGTATTGTATTTTACACACACACACACACATATATATATATATATATATATATATATATATATGGCAATACTGATAATTATAATTATCAGTTTTTCGAAAAATAGTGTCAAATCATATAATAAAAATGAATTTCTATTTTCTATAACCAATGCTTGTTTAGATTAGAATGTTTTTAAAAATTATATTCAGGAATATTTAAGAACTTCTATTAAATGTGTAAAAATTGATATAGGCAATACAATGCCTACAAATTATTTTGTAAATTTACCTGAGTATTATAGAGATGCTATGATAAAATTAAAATAGATTCTCACACCACTGAAAGCTGATGTGAGTTATTTCTTTGGAAAACTATCTAATGCTACCATTTAAAAACATTATGGTAGACAAAGGAAAACACATCTTACTTTAATGGATTGGCAAAATCAGGCAAATACTAAAATAATACATTATTTTTACATGAATGTTAGAGGATTAAGAACAAAACTGAATGAAATTTATTTGCAATATATATCTAAAAATTATGATATTATTTCATTAACAGAAACATGGTTAGCAACAGATATAGAAGACTCACAAATTATAGATGACAGATATAATATTTATAGGCAAGATAGAAATGATTGCATGTTTAGAAGGGGAGATGGAACACATATCAGTAAATAAGATGCTAATTAGTAAATGCATTAGAGAAATTAATTATCAAGGTGAATCAGCTTGGGTTGAAATTCAATTAAATAACAATAATAAAAATATTTTTAACTTCTATATATATTGAACGAGAAAAGTTTTTAGTGAGTAATATATTTGATCAATATATATCAAAACTAATTAATTATAATCATAATAATTGTATTGCTGGAGATTTTAATAGTTCTGAATTGTATTTAAACAACAATAGCAAGACATGGAGCTTACTAAATTTAATAAAAATTCTCAAATTAAAACAATGTAATACAAATAAAAATCACCTAAATACGGTTCTAGATTTATTTCTACATAATGATGCATATAAAATAGTATGTAAATTATCACCAGAAATAATATTCCCACATCATCCATTACTGGAAATATTACTTGATCTAACATACAAAAGAAATAAAAAATGCAGATAGCGAAAAGATTCTAGAAAAGGTAACTAGATAAAATATATATTACTTTTAAAAACTATGATTAGAATTTCTTAAATAATATTAGTGATAACGCTACTGAAAATTTTCTGAAGGCCATTTATAATAATATCAATCAAAATATATCAAACATTATTCAAAGACAACGAAAGTTTCCTCTTTAGTTTCTTACAGAACTTCGTTTTATTATAAGAAGAAAAAATATTATTAAGAAAAACTTTATTAAAACAAAAACAAAAAAACATAATTTATTATAACAATATAATAAATCTAAGAAAAGTTATAAAAAGGAAAAAAATGCAAAGTTATTGCTGCTTTACAATTAGTTGTCCCGAGTTAGCGGGTTCGCTTCCCGGCTAATGCTATAACACATGAGAAAAATAGATTTTAAATATCAGCCTAAAGCATTCTGGGATTTTAATAAACATTGACATCTAATTATAACAGTACATTAAATGAATTCTTTCAACATTTTGAAAAATATTACAATAGAAGACAAAAACAAATGAAACAACTAATGAGTCTAATAAAACAGTTTCTGATAATTCGTCAAATATATATTTTTTTACTAAAAAAAATATAAATCAGCTAAATATTGAAAGAGTAATAAAAAAACTTAGAAATAAGAACTTTAATTTATATAAAACTCTAACATTTATTCTAAAAAAATGCTGTGTATTAATAGCTTCTTCAATCCAAAAATTATTACAAGCATCGTTAGACAAGAGATTTTTTCTAGGGATTCAAAAATAAATAGAATTGTTCCTATTTATGAAAAAGCTGCAAAAGAGGATCCAAAGAATTATAGAACAATATCAATTTTGGCAAGTCTTTCTAAAATTTTTGAAAATTGTTTTTATTCAAAAATAAAAAATATATATTAATAACATTATACTAAAATCTCAACATCGTTTAGTACCAAAAAGATCATTCATTACTAATCTTATAACAATTCAAGGTTAGCACATACCTTAAATGCTGGGAAAGGGTGTCATTATCTGGGCTTGATATCTGCTTTTGATTTAGTCTCTCATAAATTATTATTAGTCATATTGGTCAAATTGAATATAAATGTAAAAGCAACTAACTGGATATTTCTTAAAAGATTGTAAGATTTATAGCTATTTCAATAATGATTCTAGGGAATTAATAAATATCAATCAAGATATATATAAGGAGGGGTTTAGTAATCAAAGTTATTTACTATTTTTGCAGCAGATATAGATTAAAATATAAAATATTCAGAAATTTTATCATATGCTGATGATAAGATATTTAAGGAAATAAGTGATTCATGTGATATGATTGAGCTACAAGATGATCTAAATAGTTTTGGAAAATGGTGCATTACTAACAACATGAAAATAAATGTTGAGAAATATTGTGTTGTAGCGGATATCAAAAACTCTACAATTTTTAATACAAATTATTATATAGGTAATAAAATATTATAAAAAAAAGTATCTCACAAGAATTTTGGAATAAATTTTGACAGTAATAATTTTTAAAACACACACAGCAAAGAAATACAAAAAGAAGAGTTATAAATCTATAGAAAAAATATTGAGAAATAGTAAAAACTTCATAGAAACAAAAATTATATTATTTAAAGATCTAATACTGCCTGTGATACACTTTGGATCTGAAATATTGGATAGAAACAATATAACAATGATAAACATACCACAGAAAATATTTAATAATTTTATTAAATATATAAATGCAAATCAGAAGTATTACCTTTCATTTATAAAACAGAGACAATTAAAAGATATAATATTATTATATAATATTATACATGAGAACTTATGCTTACCAAATTGTATAACTAAAATTAAATTTAAAGAATTAATAAGAATCACAAGATATTATGAGCAAATAGAAGTATCAACTACTAAAACACTATATTTAGAACACTCTACTTTGCAAAGGATAAGAAAGTTATACAATACTATTGATAATAAATTAGAAATAGACATTTTAACTATAGATAAAAATAAATTCATAAACATAATGAAAACTATATTATGGGAAACACTGACTGCATATCCATTACATTATTATTATACTGTCACATTAGCTTTATTGTTTATATGTATATATTTATTATATTTAGATTATCTGCCTGTAAATGGTTTGTATATTTCAAACTGTATAGAAGATGTAAATAAATTAAAATTAAATTATTATTATTATTATTATTATTATTATTATTATTATTATTATTATCATCATCATCATCATCATCATCATTATTGCTCTTGTTTTTTAAAGGGTAGACTTTATTGAGACTCAAAAAGAATTACATAAGTTATATTTGAAAAACGTGAGTCTTAGATACACACTGATTCATGATACTACATTAGTAATAATGGTTTAAAATATTGTACATGGTAAGAAAAAAGGGTGATTTACAATAATTGAAGGAAAAATAATTATTACATAACAAAATACATATAGCAAAATAAGTTTACATAGAAATTTTAAATGTGATATTGAGAAAAATACATGGAAAATACATGAGAATATGAGTGAAAACATATGAAGGAGAGGTTGATGTTAGTGTTGAATTGGCATATGGCCCCTTAAAAAATGGACTCATTTAGTGAGAGTAATATTTTTCATATATAAGTCTTATTGTTCATTTGTTACATAAATTCCATGTGAAAAAAATTGACAAATACTAGTCAGCATGAATTGCATCTTGAGAAAATAGAAAAATACTAATGTGCATAAATTGCATTTTGGGAAAATGGAAATACACCTGGGTCTCGTTTTACGTGATAGATAGGTTCCTCAGAAAACACGCGCAAATGAAATCACGCAAAAATAGATGTAACTTACATTGAAAAAAGAGGGGATGCAGTCTGTGATTTTTCAAAATTCGCATAAAAGCAAAGCACCAACGTAAAATTACTTTAAAATTTGCGCAAAAAAAAAATAAGGAAATAAAATATGACTAATAAAAAATTTCAAATTTGAAAAAAATTGATACAAGACAAACTTTTTTTAACTATAATATTTAATTTTATTCAAAATAATATATTTTTATGCATAATTTACAGTACAGTAATTTACATTTTTTTATACACGGTTTAATTATTATAGCTATTTGCCGAAAAACATATTCGTTTGCAAACAACTAGTGCCAACTTCACACTCATGTTGTGTCAATGGTTTTCTGGTGACAACGTAATTAGTAATTAATCTTTGAGATGATGATTTTATTAATTGTTTATGAAACTAACAACTAAAAATTAAATTCTTATATTTGTCTTTAATTTTCAATTCCATTTAAAAATCAAATTTCACAACACATTATTTCAAGTCACCATAAGTAATTTTTAAATTGTTAATTACAATTAAAAATCAGATTTTAATTTTTAATTGTCAAATTTAATTGTGCCCACTGCTATTACTGACCTTTTAAAAATAAACTTGAGACACTAAATGATTAATAATTGATTACGTTCTTTTTTAAAAAGCAAAAACAGAATGTGATTTAAAATGCAAAATTAACATGCACAATGTTTGAACAAATTTACATTATAATTTTGTAAAATTTAATGTGTGTATACATAAAATGTGGAAATCATGATTTTAATTTCATTATTGCATAAAATCTTACTATTATAAAGCACTGAAAATATTGAAATTACTAAGTTGAAAGTCGAATTCCAATAATGTGCTACTACTTTCAATATAATGTAAGTGCGCAAAATTTATTATTTAAAGTAATAGCGCAATATCGGAGTTTAACTTCCGGTGAAACACGAATCGCGTGACTTCAAAATCGTGTTAAATAAGTCCGTGTAAAAAGAGACCCAGGTGTATACTAGTTGGTATGAATTGCATCTTGGGAAAATGGAAAAATACTAGTTAGTACAAATTGCATCTTGGGTAAAAATGGAAAAATATTAGTCAGTATAAATTGCAACTTGAGAAAATGGAAGAATATTAATCAGCATGAATTGCATCTTGGGAAAATGGAAAAATATTAGTCAGCATGAATTACATCTTGGGAAAATGGAAAAATACTAGTTAGCATAAATTGCATCTTGGGAAAATGGAAAAATACTACTTGGCATGAATTGTATCTTGGAACAATAGCAAAATACTACTAGGCATTAATTGCATCTTGGGAAAATGGAAAAATACTAGTCAGCATGAATTGCATCTTGGGAAAATGGAAGAATATTAGTTATAATGAATTGCATCTTGGGAAAATGAAAAATACTAGACATCATGGATTGTAATGGGGGGAAATGGAAAAAAACTAGTTGAGCATTATTATTATTATTATTATTATTATTATTATTATTATTATTATTATTATTATTATTATTATTATTATTATTATTATTATTATTATTATTATTATTATTATTATTATTATTATTATTATTATTATTATTATTATTATTATTATTATTATTATTATTATTATTATTATTATTATTATTATTATTATTATTATTATTATTATTATTATTATTATTATGTTTCAAAGCAAAACTTTATTGAGTCTAAAGTTTCAAGTGTGACCATGTGGCTGCAAATATATCTGGTTGAGCTAGGATGCTGTCTCTTTTTCTTAACAGTTCTAGTTTTATTGAATATGTTGCTGGGTGGCGTTGAGGGTTATTGGCAAGTGCAAAAGTGCATCTGGTGCACCAGTAGGCATAAAGGCTGTATGTTGCTGCATGAATAGCAGGGTTGTTGCCTTTTTTAAATGTATTTATTATTTCATCAATTGAAATGATAGCCTTTCTGTATGTGGTAAACATTGTGCGACGTATTGTTTCTAGGGCACTGCAGGAATGAAGAAAATGATCTTGTGTCTCTTCTTCTCTATGACATAGCCCACACATGGGGTCTATATTTGTATAGAATCTACGAAATCTAAGGAAATGGGTTGTGGGTAGAGCATTGAGATTAAGCTTAAGTAGAAAATCGAATAATTTTGGTTCTAATGACCATTTTCTGAATTGTTGCAGTAGTTGCCTGTTGTCTATTCCAAGAACTGATGGATGTAGATTGGGTGTCTGGTTTGGATGTAGTATATTGTAAATGTCCCAGTATGTATACTTGTTGTCATTATTGAGTGATATTTTGTTGTATATTGGCTTGAGTTCTTCAATCAGTGTGGATAGATATCCATATGAAGGGGGTGGTCTGTCTGTGGGTATTATACTGATTACACACTCCAGGTCTGGAAATCTTTTTATGGTTGCTGTTATTAGATTTACTGATTTCTGTGTGTAAAAAACATTGATTGTATGGAGTCCAAGTCCATTGCTATGTGGTGGTCTGCTCAGATTTTTTAAAGAGATTGCCACTGTCTTTCTCTTCCATATTAGTTTGTTACAGATTGACGAGATTTTAGATATGAATGTTTTTGCAAATTTGATTATAGGTGTATAGTATGTAATTTTTGTAGTTATAAGTTGATTAAATAGTGCTACCTTTGCATATATTGACAGGTATGACTTTTCAAGTGAGGCTGTGATTTTTTCAGCATCTATTTTTAATTTATTTTGAATTTTTTGCCTCATTCCATTGGTTCCAAGGTAGAATGGGAAACCAAGGAAAGCAGATGGTTTACCATTAAACATCTCTGTACAGTGCTTGCCTGTGTATATTGACCATGCTGCAGTTTTATTTGTGTTAATTTTTAAATTAAAATTTGAGGTATAATTCTTGATTATCTCTTGTAATATGGGGAGGTTCTTTTTAGAGGGGAGGAAAACGGTTACATCGTCCATATAGGCTATGCATGATATATTTAAAGCAGTGTTTGGAATTTGAATGCCTTTTATTTTTTTCTGTATCTCTATTAATAGAGGATTTATATATATTGTAAAGAGCAAGGCACTTAGGGGGGATCCTTGTGGGATGGATTGACTCGGTCTGAAGGCTGGTGATTTTTTTCCATTCAATGTGATGTGAATTTCATGGCTGAGTAGCAGATTGGCTATTATATATAGTAGGGATGGAGGTGTTGTTGTTTTTTTCAGCACGTCTAATAATTTGGCTATAGGCACTGAGTCAAAAGCTGCCTCAATGTCTAGTTGAACTATAATTGGTGCATATTTCTTTCTTTTTTTTACTACTTCAATAATTGTTTTGTACATTAAGGCACCCTGGCCAATGGATGATCCTTTTTTGGCATATTGTGCTGATGATAACACAGGGAGTATGTGTTGTTCTATTTTTTCCTTTATCACTCTTTCAAGAATTTTTATTCCTAAAGGTCCCATTGAAATTGGTCGTAGATTAGATAAAGATGATATTGCTGTTGGTTTTTTGTTAAATGGAACCATTGCAATTGGGTATAGACTTTGTATGTTGTAAATTTTTTGGGATATGTAATTGGCTAGATCGCACAGGTATTTTGCTGTGAAGTGACTAAGATGTTTGAACACAAATTTGGGAATTCCTTGTGGTCCTGGGTGACATGTGTTTGTTATTGTTGCAAGTTGAAATACAATGTCAGTTGTTGTTATTGGTGTGTCTGTTTCAGGGTCTCCAAATATGTCTTCATTTGGTATGTACACTCTCTGTTTTTGCAGTTTTTTTTTAAAGTGTTGATATATTGGGTTTATCATGTTATGTCCAGCTGTTATAGAGCCATCTATTTCAAGTGCCATAGGCACTCTGACTGTGGATGGGTATCCCAATGCCCACCGTATGTATGCTCTGGTCCAAGTATGTTGTTGTGTAAGGCATATTTTTTTCTTTTTTTATTGCTACATATTGCTTTAGTGTATTGCATGTATTGTTGTACATTTCTGTAAGTTTTTTAATTTGTGTTTGATTATCTGTAGTTGGTCTGGAAATGGTTATTCTTTTATGTAGTTCATCTGCCAATGCTAATAATCTGGTGGGGGGTGTTGAGTTGCAGGTAATATGATTGATGTTGAAAGAAAGTATATTGGTGAATGCTATATACTTTTGTACTGGATCGAGTGACATGTTTTGAAGTTTTTGGAGCATTATATATGTTTCTGAATATAAGAATTCAGTTGTTTGTGCTGGAAGAAGTATTCGCATAGTCTTTTGGAGGGCTATTGTTGTATTTTGTATTTTTGTTAGGTCGTTGGTGATGAACTGAGCAGCATGATCTGAGATTATAGATGGACAGAGTTCAAGATTAAAATAATGATGTAACATTGGTGAGTAGAAACACAAATCAATAAGTGACTTATATCTATTGTTATTAAAAGATATTGAGTTTGATGGGAGAAAACCCTCAGCACTCATAAGTGGGATTGTTATTTGATGGATCCATTTGGTGACAAAAGTTTGGTAGGTCATGTTGAAATCTCCCAGGAGTATTATGGGATTTGGTGTTGCTGTAAGCATTGAATTTATTGTTGCTATTATTCTGGAGATGATGACAGGGCCTGGTGGTATATATACAAATACTAGGTTAAGTGTGATATTTTTATGATGGAGTGTTAATATGATAAGATTAGAGTCAATATATATAATTTTAAAAGAATCGAAAGGGCAGTTGTGGGAAATAATTATGCCTGTGCCACCTGATGGTGATGATGATTGCCTTGAGCAGGCACAAAAACCTTGGCTGACTAAATATTTTGATGGATCAATTTGAGAGCTGCTGTATATTTTTGTTTCCAAAAGCCCCAGTATGTGTGGTTGTGTTGTATGTAACCATTTTTTGAGATCAAAAAGTTTTTTGGTGGCATTTAAGCCTCTAATGTTGAGAGATCCAATTTTTATCTTCATGTTTTAAATAATTTTTTAACAGGGTATTGATTTTTATTTTATTTTTAATACTAAATGTTTGTTTATATTGCAGTAGATGGATGCTGATACATATTTAAGACATTGTTGGGTTTATTATCAGTTTTTCTTTCATTTAATATTGCTTCAGACTCTATACAGGCAATTTGTGATGAAACCGAACAGGTGTCCATTTGTTGTTGGCTTACATCCATTTCTATTTCATCATTTTCTAAATTGTATATGTCTGATGAGTTGTGCTTTTGGTCTGTTTTTTTTGCCTTTTTGGATTCATGGTTTTTTGGTGGTTGACCTGGCTTTCTTTTTCCCTCTGGTGTATTCTCTTGAATAGGTGGAAGAGGGGCTTCTATTGCATCCATTATGTTTGATGCAGTTTTGTTTATAATTGTAGTTTTTTTTATTATTGGTATCTTTATATTATCTGGATTTATATTTTCATTATATAACTGTGTGTGTTTACTTTCTGTTTGTTGATTTTTACTTGGTACACATTTTGTTTTATTGAGATGCTGATCCTGTGATGTAATTGCTGTATTTTGTGTTGTGGTTTCTTGAGAATTATTTTCGTTTGAATCTTGGATTTCTGTGTTAGTTTTTGTGTTATTATTTTTTTGGTTGGTCTTTGGGATAGGCAATTCTGCTCCATTATTATTTTTGTTTGTGGGTGTTTGAACCTGTTTTTTTCCGGTTTCTATTATTGGGTTGCCAATGGATGTAGTGTTATTATAAATTTTATTTTCATCACTGGGTTGTTCTGGGGAGAGGATTTTAGTTTGTTCACAGTGATTGCTTTTTGTGTTATCGCACTGAGTTGCTAGGTGTCCTCTCTGTCCACAGCCAAAACAAAGTGGCTTTAGACCTCTTATGTGAAGAGAGAGTGTCGCTTCTTGATCTGTAATCTGTGTTGGAATCGTTGAGGCATCTACGTTTTTATGTAGTTTTATTTTAAATTCAAAACGATTACTACATATCGGTATAGGTGTGTCTTTTAAATATATAGGCTGTAGGGCAATTACTTTTCCAAACGGGTTTATCATTTTTTGAAAATCTTGTACGTTGTATTTAAGATAAGTATTTTTAAGCACTCCAGTAATTATATTTTTCCGGTTTTCATCTATAATTACGAGTGCGTAATTATCAAGTGCTAAAATAGTGGATTGAAAACGTTCTTTTTGCTGCTGAGTATAAAAATCAATGGTTATATATCGAGAATTTGGATGGTCGGCGATACAAGAGATTGTTTCCCATAGTGCATTTTGCGTGATTGCTTCATATAATAAAGCTTTTGGGAAACGATATAATGAGCATTGATTATCGGTTACTGCGAGTACTAACGAAGTTGGTGAAAAAAACCTGCGAAATGTTTCAAATAACGTACGAGGCACCGTATTACTGAAACGGTCCGTCACATTTTCAAGCGTTTCTTTTGTCCAGATTGCGGCTGGGGGTTGATTTTCCTCTCGAGTGTTTAGATCAAGATTTTTTATATCATTTGTGTTTGTTCTACGGAAGCGCGGTATTTGAGTTGGTGCTGTAGTATTGCTATTACTTTTAAGTACTTTTGCATACGAAATAGGCGATGTTGAAACTAACGATGTTGTTAATTTCGTATTGGTGCTTAATTCGCTCACGCTTGACTGGGCAGTAGCCATGATTTATTCTGACTCAAGTCAGTATTTTTTTATTTTTTTAAAAAAAAGATATTAAAACACACCGATATTTTTCAAAAAACACTATTAATCTATTATATAATTCGATTTTTCCTGTATTATGTTTGTTTTGCGAATAACAAGTTGGAACAAAAGTAAAAAATAAATACTTACATCGGAGAACTTAAGGATTGCTTCTTACCTCAGCAGAGATTTGCTGCGGTCTCCTATTATTATTATTATTATTATTATTATTATTATTATTATTATTATTATTATTATTATTATTATTATTATTATTATTATTATTATTATTATTATTATTATTATTATTATTATTATTATTATTATTATTATTATTATTATTATTATTATTATTATTATTATTATTATTATTATTATTATTATTATTATTATTATTATTATTATTATTATTATTATTATTATTATTATTATTATTATTATTCAATTTTTGAAACAGAAATTTTGATCTTATTTTACTTACAGAAACTTGGCTAAATAAAATTTCTGATTGTTCTTTTCTTGATGATAGATTTAGTATTTTGCGAACTGACAGATCTATGGATATTATTTCTCGAGGTGGTGGTACTCTGATTGCTCTTCATAAAGATGTTTTTTATAAAGAACTTTATTTTTCTTCTTCTTTTTGTGAATCTACATGGTGTGAAATTACTTTAAATCACAATTTTAAATTTATTTTGGGTAATGTTTACCTCAAACCCACTTTGTCGTTGTTGGAGTTTGATTATTTTTTGACATCACTTGAAGATTTTCTGATTGGCTATGATAATTTTATTATTACTGGAGATTTAAATATTCCGGATTTATATTCGGGTACTACTATCATAGATTCTGTCTCTTTTTCACCTAAAGCATTGAGAATGATTCGGTTTTGCAATTTGTTGAATTTAAAACAATTTAATCCATACACCAATTTTAATGATCACACATTGGATTATATTCTCAGTAATTTTCCTACAATTGAATGTTTAACTACTTCTTCTCTTCCTTTTTCCATTGACTTGCATCATCCTCCCTTAGAATTTTATATTAATATTAAATTTAATAGACTCTGTCCCTTTAAAACTATGAAAAGAAACTACAGAAAAGGAAATTATTTGGGTCTTTGTTTACAATTATCCAATTTTAACTGGGAAAATTTGTATTCTTCATCTGATGTAGATTTCTGTATGAAGATTTTTTGAACAATCATTTTGTGAACTAATTGACAAATACATTCCTAAGAAAATTTTTTTAACTAAACGTTTTCCTCGCTGGTTTTCAGTTTCTCTTAAAGAAATTATTAAAAGGAAATCATTTCATCATCGTAAATATTGGAAAACTAAGAACTTAAATTATTATAACAATTTTATTAATTATAGAAGATTGTCAAAGGTTATATATCATAGAGATTTTCAAAAATTTATACAAAATACTGAAAGTCATATTTCTGATAATCCCTTGCAATTTTGGTCTCTAGTTAAGGATTTAGGTATTACAAAAAAAAAATTACAGAATAATAATTCTAATCTAGTTGCTGATGATTTTTCTCATTATTTCTCAGAGCTTTTTAAACAATCTAATTCTTTTACTGATTTGACTGAAAATAATGATCTAGTTGAAGAAAGGATAACATTTGATTCATTTATTGAATCTGATGTTATTTTTGCTATTGGGCAGCTTAAATTACATTCTAGTGTGGGCCTTGACAATATTCCAGCTTTCATTTATAAAGGATGTGCTGAATACATTGCTTCTCCTCTTTTGCATATTTTTAATTGCTCTTTAGCAAATGGTACTTTTCCTACATCCCTTAAAATTGCTAAAGTTGTTCCTATTTTTAAGAAAGGATCTAGAGATTTGGTAAGTGACTATAGGCCTATTTCAATTCTACACACTGTTGCTCGAATTTTTGAAAGATGTTTGTATAATAAAATTATCTTGGATGTCTCTAAGGTTTTGGCACCAGAGCAGCATGGATTTTTGCCTAATAGGTCCATTGAAACAAATTTGCTAACTATTTTTGATCACATTTCAAATTCAATTGAGAATCAATCTAGGTTAGATGTTGTTTATTTTGATATGTCCAAGGCTTTTGATAGAGTTAATCATAAAATTCTTCTTCAGAAGCTTTGTAGGTTAGGTTTTTCTAAATTATTAATTAATTGGTTTGACTCTTTTCTTAGGGATAGAATGTCTTGTGTGAGGTTTAATGGTAAATTGTCATTACCTTATTATTGCTTCACTGGGGTGCCTCAAGGCAGTGTTCTTGCACCTTTATTATTTAATGTATACATTGATGACCTAAAAACATGCATTAAATTTTCACATCTTCTATGTTATGCAGATGATTGCAAAATTTTTAGGCATATTTATTCTATTAATGACTGTTTTTTACTTCAAAGTGATATAGATAATTTCTTGAATTGGTGTGAATATAATTATATAGATATAAATATGGATAAGTGCTCCATTGTCTCTTACTCTAGAAAATCTGAAGTCTTAAGGTTTTCCTACTATATTGGGGACTCTAAAATTATAACAAATGATCATCAAAGAGATCTCGGAATAATATTTTCCAATAATGGATCTTTTCATAATCACATTAATTTTATGGTGAATAAATCTCTTAAAATTGTAGGAGCTATTTACAGATATGGAAAAGCATTTAATAAATTTACAAAGATTAAACTTTTTATATCCTTAGTTCTTCCCATCTTGGAGTATGGTTCAATTATATGGAATCCTCATAACAGGACAGATATCATAAGAATTCAGTCTGTTTTTGACAAATTTGCAAAATTAAATAGTTTAAGTAATGAACACTATATTGATTTACTACTGAGACGAAAAACAAGAGATCTCAAACTTCTTCATAAATTCATCTCCCAGAATATTTCTGTATCTAATTTGCTTTCTAACTTAGGTATTAAAAAAAAAATTATAATACTCGTACTCATAATGTTTTTGAACTGAAAAATTGTAAATCTGATGTATTAAGATTTTCCCCTTTATTTCGTTTACCTAGAACTTATAACAAAGATTTTGGTAATGATGATGTTTTTAATTTGGATTTTAAACAATTCACTAAAGTCCTCATAAAAAAATATTATCCTTAATTTCATTTGATATATTGCCTTTTTATTTATTTGTGCATTTTATTGATTTTCTATTTTATTGGTATTATTTATTTTATTATTATTATTATTTTTTTTTAATGCTTATTTAGATTTGTATTATTGTGCAATCTATAATTGGCTAAATGCTGTTGATATGTACATTAAATAAAGAATTGAATTGAATTGAATTGAATTATTATTATTATTATTATTATTATTATTATTATTATTATTATTATTATTATTATTATTATTATTATTATTATTATTATTATTATTATTATTATTATTATTATTATTATTATTATTATTATTATTATCAATTTTTTGAAACAGAACATTTTGATCTTATTTTACTTACAGAAACTTGGCTAAATCAACAATTTCCTGATTGTTCTTTTCTTGATGATAGATTTAGTATTTTGCGAACTGACAGATCTATGGATAATATTTCTCGAGGTGGTGGTACTCTGATTGCTCTTCATAAAGATGTTTTTTATAAAGAACTTTATTTTTCTTCTTCTTTTTGTGAATCTACATGGTGTGAAATTACTTTAAATCACAATTTTAAATTTATTTTGGGTAATGTTTACCTCAAACCCACTTTGTCGTTGTTGGAGTTTGATTATTTTTTGACATCACTTGAAGATTTTCTGATTGGCTATGATAATTTTATTATTACCGGAGATTTTAATATTCGGATTTATATTCGGGTACTACTATCATAGATTCTGTCTCTTTTTCACCTAAAGCATTGAGAATGATTCGGTTTTGCAATTTGTTGAATTTAAAACAATTTAATCCATACACCAATTTTAATGATCACACATTGGATTATATTCTCAGTAATTTTCCTACAATTGAATGTTTAACTACTTCTTCTCTTCCTTTTTCCATTGACTTGCATCATCCTCCCTTAGAATTTTATATTAATATTAAATTTAATAGACTCTGTCCCTTTAAAACTATGAAAAGAAACTACAGAAAAGGAAATTATTTGGGTCTTTGTTTACAATTATCCAATTTTAACTGGAAAAATTTGTATTCTTCATCTGATGTAGATTTTTGTATGAGATTTTTTGAACAATCATTTAATGAACTAATTGACAAATACATTCCTAAGAAAATTTTTTTAACTAAACGTTTTCCTCGCTGGTTTTCAGTTTCTCTTAAAGAAATTATTAAAAGGAAATCATTTCATCATCGTAAATATTGGAAAACTAAGAACTTAAATTATTATAACAATTTTATTAATTATAGAAGATTGTCAAAGGTTATATATCATAGAGATTTTCAAAAATTTATACAAAATACTGAAAGTCATATTTCTGATAATCCCTTGCAATTTTGGTCTCTAGTTAAGGATTTAGGTATTACAAAAAAAAATTACAGAATAATAATTCTAATCTAGTTGCTGATGATTTTTCTCATTATTTCTCAGAGCTTTTTAAACAATCTAATTCTTTTACTGATTTGACTGAAAATAATGATCTAGTTGAAGAAAGGATAACATTTGATTCATTTATTGAATCTGATGTTATTTTTGCTATTGGGCAGCTTAAATTACATTCTAGTGTGGGCCTTGACAATATTCCAGCTTTCATTTATAAAGGATGTGCTGAATACATTGCTTCTCCTCTTTTGCATATTTTTAATTGCTCTTTAGCAAATGGTACTTTTCCTACATCCCTTAAAATTGCTAAAGTTGTTCCTATTTTTAAGAAAGAATCTAGAGATTTGGTAAGTGACTATAGGCCTATTTCAATTCTACACACTGTTGCTCGAATTTTTGAAAGATGTTTGTATAATAAAATTATCTTGGATGTCTCTAAGGTTTTGGCACCAGAGCAGCATGGATTTTTGCCTAATAGGTCCATTGAAACAAATTTGCTAACTATTTTTGATCACATTTCAAATTCAATTGAGAATCAATCTAGGTTAGATGTTGTTTATTTTGATATGTCCAAGGCTTTTGATAGAGTTAATCATAAAATTCTTCTTCAGAAGCTTTGTAGGTTAGGTTTTTCTAAATTATTAATTAATTGGTTTGACTCTTTTCTTAGGGATAGAATGTCTTGTGTGAGGTTTAATGGTAAATTGTCATTACCTTATTATTGCTTCACTGGGGTGCCTCAAGGCAGTGTTCTTGCACCTTTATTATTTAATGTATACATTGATGACCTAAAAACATGCATTAAATTTTCACATCTTCTATGTTATGCAGATGATTGCAAAATTTTTAGGCATATTTATTCTATTAATGACTGTTTTTTACTTCAAAGTGATGTAGATAATTTCTTGAATTGGTGTGAATATAATTATATAGATATAAATATGGATAAGTGCTCCATTGTCTCTTACTCTAGAAAATCTGAAGTCTTAAGGTTTTCCTATTATATTGGGGACTCTAAAATTATAACAAATGATCATCAAAGAGATCTCGGAATAATATTTTCCAATAATGGATCTTTTCATAATCACATTAATTTTATGGTGAATAAATCTCTTAAAATTGTAGGAGCTATTTACAGATATGGAAAAGCATTTAATAAATTTACAAAGATTAAACTTTTTATATCCTTAGTTCTTCCCATCTTGGAGTATGGTTCAATTATATGGAATCCTCATAACAGGACAGATATCATAAGAATTCAGTCTGTTTTTGACAAATTTGCAAAATTAAATAGTTTAAGTAATGAACACTATATTGATTTACTACTGAGACGAAAAACAAGAGATCTCAAACTTCTTCATAAATTCATCTCCCAGAATATTTCTGTATCTAATTTGCTTTCTAACTTAGGTACTAAAAAAAAAAATTATAATACTCGTACTCATAATGTTTTTGAACTGAAAAATTGTAAATCTGATGTATTAAGATTTTCCCCTTTATTTCGTTTACCTAGAACTTATAACAAAGATTTTGGTAATGATGATGTTTTTAATTTGGATTTTAAACAATTCACTAAAGTCCTCATAAAAAAATATTATCCTTAATTTCATTTGATATATTGCCTTTTTATTTATTTGTGCATTTTATTGATTTTCTATTTTATTGGTATTATTTATTTTATTATTATTATTATTTTTTTTTTAATGCTTATTTAGATTTGTATTATTGTGCAATCTATAATTGGCTAAATGCTGTTGATATGTACATTAAATAAAGAATTGAATTGAATTGAATTGAATTATTATTATTATTATTATTATTATTATTATTATTATTATTATTATTATTATTATTATTATTATTATTATTATTATTATTATTATTATTATTATTATTATTATTATTATTATTATTATTATTATTATTATTATTATTATTATTATTATTATTATTATTATTATTATTATTATTATTATTATTATTATTATTATTATTATTATTATTATTATTATTATTATTATTATTATTATTATTATTATTATTATTATTATTATTATTATTATTATTATTGAAACAAATCAATGTAATATTTTTAGTTGATAGATTTATATAAAATAAAAATAAACAAAAGGTGAACTATTAGTAAAGAAAGCAAAAATTCTTGTGCATGATGGTGTTTAACTGAAAGCAATAAATAGAAAATCAAAGACAGATCTGAGGCCAAATGAAATTCAAAAATCATTTACATCAGTGTAAAACAAAAAAAAACATTAAAATGAACTATTTTTAAAAAGCAAAAGAAAATAAATCATTGAAATTTAATAGGACATTGCAAAACTGTAATAAATAAAAATAAAATGTCCACATTTACTTTTGAATTAATAATTATAAAATTATATTAAATATTAACTTTTTGCTTATTTTTATTTCATACACATTTTATGGTGAACTACTTTTTACTTTATCATATTTTTTATTGTAATATATATATATATTTACTTAATAAATGCTTGTAGCTACAAATTCAAAAATAAATGCAGACATTTTAATTTTTTTATCATTTTTTTTTAAATTTCATTCACTTATAAATATTATGAAACTTCATCAAATGGGCAAACCATATACAATAACATCCTCTTTAATTTATATCAATTAATTTACTTTCCATTAATAAATTACAGGTACTTTATTTTAATTTTTTAAAAACATTTAGTTAGGTAATTATAGGGAATTTGAACCCAGTTTGTCATGCTCCCTTCAGCTATCTAATCTATCTCATAAAACTGATACACATGACCATACACATGTGAAAAAAATAAATGATCTCCAATGAACATATTTCATGCTGAACCAGCACTCATCAGTTGGTCCAGATCATTATCTCTCCCACACACACACACACACACACATATATATATATATATATATATATATATATATATATTATACCGGATACTCAATCTATTCTGAAACAGAGGGTGCCACCAGACCACTACGTGTCTGGAAAATTTGTTTACTGTGATCAGAATAGATGATGATTATGGTTTGCGCTGACTAGACTCAGGGAGAAACAAGAGATCTTAAATTGTTTAGACAATTGAGACAAAAGCACAAAGACAAACATCAGCCAAATTAAGTTTAAACATATTTCATAAATTTTATTATGAGAAAATAAATTATTAAATATAAGTGTATGACACAATAGATGGGGGTTAACTCAGGCATGTACCAGACATACTAAAGGCAAAGCTATGACAGACTGACTGATCTTCTAATAAACAAATTTAAAAGGGAGGAAGCAAATTTCATTCAGCAGAGGATTCACCTAAACATTGGTTTTCACTTTCAGATATTTAAACCCTATGCCCCTGAAATAGATCAAAGAATCCAGTGCTGATGAGCTGTTCGAGATCTAAAAATTGGTCAGACCTTGAATGTCCTTATATCAGTATGAGCTGCACCTATTACTACATTTAAAATAACGGTGATTGATCCACCTCAAGAACAACCAACAAACATGACTGAAATGAAGAAACAATTAAAACTGGTGAATCCCAGCCAAACGATTGGTGAAAATTACTTTAAAATTAATAATTAAAGATCCCACTAAGGGACAAGTAAATAATTAGAAAAACAGTTATGTCTGCCCAGTATTTAAAGAAAATAAACTTACAAACAAAGAGTACAAGCTCTGACAAATTTAAAGCACACATAATAAATACAAAAAGAAATCTATCAGAGAGTGCACATGAGTACGAAATATCAAAAGTTTAAATACTCTAGCAGAACGAAAGTATTGCTCACCTGTAATTTAAGAAAAGATAAATTTTATCTTCCTGCTGATGACTTATAAAATTACAAAGAAAAACACAATTCTAATTTCCGCCTTTAGAGATATTAGAAACGAAATCTCCACCTGCAAAAATCAGACAATAAAGTCGTCAGCCAAAAGATTTTTGGAGGTTTAGCAAGAGGGCAAACATAGAGTATAAAATTAATTATCGAATACTAAATAATTACAGGTAAGCATAAAAAAATATATATACAAGACTGCTAAAGCATTTACAAAAGCGAGGCATAAAATATAAAACTCATTCGTCACTCTCCAATAAACAAAACTGAAAGCAAATTGGAATTTTAAAACTAAGATTCCAAGACACACTACAAAATATTGGAAATTAGAGCAAATATTAAATATGAGGCTATATTGATTTAAGAATACATATTTATGATTAGATTGAGCGGAGATTTAATGAGAATTAATTTACCCTGGGAAGAATAAAAATGAAAATAGTTACCTTTCGGTAAAACAAAGTTCACATAGAGTGCGCACTTTTACTTAAGTTCATTTTCAGGTTCTTTAGGCAGCAAGGTAGATGTAGAGAGGTTCCAGATTCTTTTAGGTGTTCAAGGCATTGCTGGAGCAAACTTGGAAGTCAGGGGTCCGTCTTTTGTGGAGTTAGCAAGCCATTCGGGTGGTAGTAACAAGTATAGAATTTTTCATTTTGTTGCAGGCAAAAGTATTTAATCACAGCTGATGTCCTTTAAGAAATTAAATGTCCGCACTGATATAAATTCTCACTCGATAAACAGCTTGTCTATTAATGAACAATGAATTAACTGACACTCCAAATTTTCGGGGCTATTTATACGTTGCTCCATTTCCCGTGAAACACTTTACTTGTTGTCCAATTTCTATGCCTTAGGCAGGGCAAATATTAATCTCCCGCTCAATCTATCTAAGAATTCTACCCAGGGTTTATTGAAATGAAAACAACAACATAAAAATCAAATCTCCGCTATAAAAATTGTTTACAATAATCAAAATAAAAGCAACAGGAATGCAATTAGCTAGCCAGCTTGTTTTTAAATCAAATGGATTTAAAAACAGGTGGTATATGAAAACTATTTTAAAATAAATCGAAAAACATTTTTAAAAAAAATCCATTTTACATATAAACGCTTGTGTTTTGATACACGCATTCTTTTTAAATAATAATGAAAATTTAAACCCTAAACGTTTAATTAAAATTAAAAGCTTAATAAATTTCTTTTTTCTTTTTTTGTTTAATAACAACACCATTGACCTGGATTTCAATCAGGTTCAATATATATATATATATGTAATCAGTGCTCAGTTTATATTAAGACAGCAAATCTTCAAACTTTAATGAAAAATCTTTATTTCACTCCACATTCCAATTCTTCAGACATCCATACCATTGAAAATCTGATGATGAAATGTCCAAATCCCTTGTCATGCCCATGTTGACTTTAAGTCACTTTAATCACTCATGATAGAACTTTGTGCATTTAAATACATAGAAAAAAATAGGAAAAATATAGCTGAATCTGTAATATTTTCATATAGGTATACTTTATACCCTTGGAGTTTAAATGCAATTATAGGAAATTTGAACCCAGACTTTCATGCTCCCTTCAGCTGTCCAATTACCACATAAAATTAATACCTATGACCACACACATGTGAAAAAAATGTGTGTTGTTATATGTTTTGGTTTTATGAGAAACATTGGATTCTGAAGGGAGCATAAAAGTCTGGGTTCAAATCCTGTATAATTACATCTAAACTCCAGGGATGTAATGTATATCTGTATTTAAATATTACTTAGGTAATGTGTATTCATATAAAAATTTAATTGCTGTTATACAATTATGCATAATAATTGTGTGCAGCTAATTACTTTCTAATTAAATCTAGAAATTTGAAGTCAGACTTTCTTCCTTATAATGAAACATAGCATACATTTTCTTTATTTATTCATTAGTTGTTTCTCATTAAAAACAATCCAACACCAGAAGAATAAAAAAAACTTTAAAATGTATTTGTGATAAACTACATCCACCAATATGTGAGACTTACATACATACAAATATATTACTGCTAGTCATAAACACTTTATTTGATATATTATATGTTGTAAAGAAATTGTAAATGGAAGACAAATTGGGTTGGATATGAATTTAATTGCAAGTAAACATTATAGTTAACATATTGAAAGAATATATAGAATTTAAAATAAAAAATAATAAACAGTTGATTGAATCTCTAAAAAAAAAGAACTAGTTATGATAAATTAAAAAATATTTGCATTTTTATACAAAAAAAATACTCTTGAAATATCCTTGATATGAATATTTTGACTCACAGTCAAAAGCATAATAGGAATTTGTGTATATATAAGGGACTTGAATTCAGACTTTCAAATATTCCACAGATACCCCAACCATCTTATACAATTGATGCACATGACCACATGTATGTGAAAAATATAAATGATCACTATACATATTTTGTCCTGTACCAGCACCCATCAGTTAGTCCAGATCATCATCTCCCACACATATGTTTGGGTCAACTGATGAGTACTGGTTTAGCATGAAATATGTATACTGGAAATATTTATCTTTTTTGCATATATGTAGTCATATGTATCAATTGCACAAGATGGATTGAATAGCTGTGGAGAGTTTAAATGTCTGAGTTAAAGCCCCTTATAATTACATTAAGTTCAGTATGGACAATATATATGTATTTAAATATTATATATATATATATATATATATATATATATATATGATTACTATCAAGATTTTAAGTTCTGGATTAATTAAAATCAACTTTCAAAATTTCAATATAAGACTGAATCCATATTAAAGGTTTTTCAAATAAGAAAAAATTCAATAAGTATTTTATTAAAATATAATTGGAAGAAATATTAAAAAAGTCATAAATGACAACCAATCATACATTCAAAATTTAAATTATAGATTTCTCTTAATATATATTCTTTCATTCAGTGACATTCCAATTTAAAAGTTTATAGGAAATTAATCATATTTGCTCAGACTTTTTTTTTAAAAAAAGTTTGTGAATGGTTTCTTTGAAATGATTTCATCTTAAAATAGGTGATAATTGAAATAATAATAATAATTTTAATGATAATAATTTATAGGTAATTATTAAATTTGTCAAAAATTATTTATTTTAACAATGAAATCGTTTTGACAAATTAATTACAAATATACTGGACATATGTCACTGAATAATTACAAAAATTAAACATATTAATTAGTTTAGTAAATATTGGGGGGAAATAAACTCAGCAGAAATGATTTTACCAATGAGTGAATAAGGTACTGAATATATATGAAAGATAAAAAATAATAGAAGTATACAAATGAAATGTCAGCTCAAGGAATCAGTCAAGCAAATTTGAAATTCTAATATTAAAAATGAAATAGAAGATATCAGATATTGAAAATGAAAGTGAAAACATTATATATTAGATATTGTGTGAAACAGAAGTTAGATTATAGAAACAAAGTTAAAAACAAGAAAGCTTTCTATTCAAATTATTAGTTACATCATATGATAACAGTCAAAGCTCCATAAATCTTCAAACTGCTGTGAAACCAATTTCTATAAAATGAGTTTGTTTGTACAGGTTATCTTAATAACAGATTGAAGATTCATGGTGTAGTAAGTTTGGATATTACCATGTGATTTACATTATAAACCATCTAGCTTTGTTAAAATTAGGTTTATTATCTAAATAACATTTACGTGTATTGGAAACTAAAGCAAAAATAGCAATTTAAGAAAGAGTTATAAATAATCAGTATAACATCAGAACAGCCTTTCAGAGCCATATTATGCTATGAGGAATTCTAACATTTACAAAGCCTAAACATGAAATAATGAAAAAAAAATAGCATCTATGAAATACCACATGAATGGGTAAGAACATACATTGGTGAAAACACTCATCCCAATGAAAAGCACTTATAAGAATATAAATTGATGATTAGAAGTAGCAGACATATATGTACCAATGAATATATTTTCAACTGGGAAAACACAAAAGTATTGGATAGAAAAGAAACATTACAAAGAAGAAAATTTAAAGAAGCTATTCACATGTTAATGACAAACAATCCTATAAATCAACCTAGTGTGAATATACATAATGAATAGAAAACACTAATCAACTTTGCTCTTAAGAAGGAAAAGTGAAGAAATTAGCAGGAACCTCATAGATAAAGTATATAAAATTTCTACTGACTTTTCCTTTGGCAGGATGGTTCAGTTGGTTAGAGTGTTATTCTAAAATTCAATACTCAAAAATCTAATGGTTCAGGTTTGATGCCCATGCTAGTACTCTCACTAGCTAGCCCAGCAACACCTGAAGAAGAGTGGAGAATAATATCACTTGAAGCATTATGCATATAATAACCTGTTTGATGTGCTATTACTAACAGTTGAATGTATTTCCAATATTTAAATAAAGTTAAATTTTTCCAAAGACATTCAATACTCATATTAGAGGATGGAAAGAGACCAAACAATAAATACAACTAAAACGCCATCATCACAAACCTTCAGAAAAACAATATCGAAAACTGTTAGATAAAAACATTTTTCAAATAGTGGAGATTTATACAAAAAATAATAATTTAGAGAAATAGGAAATATGTATGATGAGTATAAAATGTATTTATAAACAGTAATTCTATAAAAATAATGTTTTTCAAGCCTTTTACTATATGACCCATAATATATTTTGTAATATTATCATGAATCAAATGTTTATAATAAATTTTTTTTATAAACTTGGTGTATATTATAAAAATAAATAAAATTAGCATATTTGATAATAACCTCTACATTTAAAGAATTTTGATATATAATAAATACTTCAGTTTCATTTATTGTTGTTTAAATTTAGCTACAAAAAATATAAGACTAAAGACTTCAAATAAAACAGATTATTTCAAAATTTTTAAAATCACTAGAATAGTTTGAATTATTTTTATTTAAAAATCGTACATAAATTATGCAAAAAATAATATAAGATAATATTTAAAGACATTATTAATGATGTTTATCTTCAATTAATTTATTAATTTTTACTTCAATAGAATGTTGCTCAACTTGGTGGAATTGATTTCGGAACTTGTTTTTTTTTTTTTTTTTTATATTCTAACTACTACTGAAAATCCACTTTGAGTCATATAGGCAGTTGAAAATGAAAATAACACTTACATTGTCTTTTGATTAAGATTCTGATACTCTTCTTTAATTTGTAATAAAAATTTAAGTAAGTTATAATTAAATAACTTTATTTCCTAACTCTTGTCCATTAATAATTCAATTAAATTTTCTTTCTCCGATAGAAATTGGAAAAGATTTCACAATCCATTAAAAATTTAACATGCTTGCATATCGAGTCATGACCCATTGGTTGAAAAATGCTTCTGTGGAATACTCAGAAAAGAAGAAATATGAAATGGAAGGCATGATAGATTAAACTTTGTAAAGTATGTATGACAATAAATATTTAATGTAAAAATAATTTCAAACATACAAATGTTCAGACATTTCTAAAGAAAAGATAGAGGTGTTATTTTAAAAATTGGCTGTATTTCATGCTTAATATGCTTTTAGAACAATGCATAATGAAAGCTATATTACATTACTATTATTAATGACATTGAGAATCTATATGTAAAATGACAGTTAATAATAGATCTTAATCAGGGTATGTGTTTTTTAAAAATAAAATTATGAATATACTAAAAGTGAGAATATATATTTTAATGTTCAAAAATGTTCATACCATGATTTAATTAACATAATTTAATTACTATAGAATTATAATTATTTTTTCAAAACAATAAAACAAAGGTAAACAAGTCTTTGACAAATTAAAGGCTGTTATATAAGTCATAAATACTGGCAAAATAAAATTTTTACAAAATGTGAATTTTCTAACATTAATTATAAAATAGCAATATCATATCAATTATTCATATAAAAATATATAATTCTCATACAGTAAATATAAAAAATAAGAATGCATAAATACTAAAGAAGTAAAAATATTTACTGTCACTCTGAATGATAAACTTAAAATAAACAGAAATATTACAAATTGAAAAAAAAAATTATAATAATGTAATTTCTCTGGGGAAAATATATTAATATAAGTCAAATAATTATCTAAAAAAGACAGTTAATAAGATACTTCATATCAATATTCATAAGAGTATCACACATCTTTTAATAATGATGAAAACAACTTTATAATACAATCATTAATTATATTGCATTGACACATTAAGACTTTTCTAACTAATTTAGATTAAGCTAGCTAGGATCATTAACAGAAAATAATATTTAGATATCCATTTTCCAATGATTAATTTAAAGATATCTGAAATTGCTTAAAATTTCTCAACATTATAAAAAATATGCCACATACCAATAAATTTAATTTCAACTCATAGTTTTGGCAAACTAATATGTAACTGTTAAATCATGAGAATTTTTGAAAGAACTATTTACATATATATTTTAACAGACAATGTAACCTCACAAAGCTATCTGTTATGCTAGGGCACCACTAGGCCATTCGAACCAGAAAATTTATAAAGGCAACAGATACGTATGGGTGAGGTTCAACTTTTATCTAACTGAAAGCTCTAGTCACTAGCTTAGAAAGAATCTGAGCTTAAAATATCAAATTATATATTTAAAATTTATAATTCTTAATTTTAAAATATTATTAATAAAATGTATAAAATAAGTTATTGCCAAAATTTAATTAAACAAAACATTTTATTGTTACACACAAGCATACTAATATAAACATCTGAAGATTTAAATTAATTATTAATATATTTGATTTCAATTAGATACACAGATGGGTACATTAATAGATTTAATACAATTTCAATATTTTACTAAGTGTTAATATGCTACATAGAATATGCATATAACTAACCCAATCATTTTTAATCTTTGGCTAAAATTTCATATTTAAACTAACATTAGCTTACTGACATACCAATGTGACCAATGCAAAATGAGATTATTAGCATAACACAATCATGCTAACAGGAATTTACATCTGTAGCATGATATCATAGGAAAATAATTAATCATGGTGGGAAGGAATGAGCATCTTCCCCATGATCATTAATAAAGTTCACCAATAGACAGAAATGATTCACTGCCCAATTGGTGATACAAAAATGAAACTATTTGCATATATATATATAGAGCACATAGTATCTTCCGATCTATTTCATATATATATATATATATATATATGAAATGCTCTGTAAATGATGATAGTAGTCTTTGCTGGTTTACTGTCCCAACCAGAGCATAAGAAAATCAATGGAAAATATGTCTAAGGCCATTGATAACACAATGGCTACTATTTGGCCATGCATTCTGGTGGGTATTATGTCCTGTATGCTAATATGGCACAAGGGAACAAATATCCAATGCAACTACACAGATTACCTTGACATAAAACATTCATACATCTCTCCATCAGCACTGATTCAACTATGAAACAATTAGGCCCAAATTAACAAACTTAAACTAACATAATCTTATGAATCTATGCAGTCATTTAAGCTTATTTTAAAGTTATTAATTAAAATGAACTTGAATGAAAATGGTAGCAAACACACACACACACACACATATATATATATATATATATATATATATATATATATATATATATAACAAATAATTTAAAATTTCACTTAGTCAGATAAGAGATTTCTTTTAAAAGTTAAGAGAACCTTAAAATTAATACTTGATAAAGTTTCTATTATATAATTAAAGTCCATATTTCATTTAAAACAAAAGTTCATACTTTCCATTGCTGCAGGTTTATTGAAGTCCATCTTTGCAGTCCTTAATACATCACATGACTCCATTTGAAGATCCTTCCATCTCATATGAATATTGTTCTTGGAAAGACAAGTTTATCATTTGCTGCTTTCTGGGAACTATCGCATTCTGGAAATTGCCTCAGCTGGTGAAAATATGGAGAATGTAATTTATTGCATGATTTCTACATTTTGGAGATCAACAATACATGTATAAAATATGTTTAAATAACATGCAATCAGCAAGAGCAATCCAAATCTAGCAAAAAATTTCTTTTTTTTCTTTTTATACCATTTTGAATTCTTATCATCAAATTCCAGAATTGATCTTGCCTGGCTTGGCACTGTTTTTAGTGGTGATGATGACTTTTCTCTGTGGACTCTATGTTTCTTTCCACCATTATTGGCCAGCTTGCTTTAGAGTGGGAACTCAAAATTTTATCACTAGTATTTTTTAATTTATCTCTTATCTAACTTTATGCCTAAGGAACTGTTGGCTATTATATCATTATAGAAAATCATTTCCATTCTAAGATTAAAAATAACTAATTAACAGCTTTTTAAAAAATTCTTTTATATTAAAATCAATCTTGTTTTTAGATTTTTAACTTTAAATAACTATATAATTAGTTTCCCTTCTGTGCATTATATATATTAATTTAAATAAAATTTTTATTAATTTATATATATATATTTCTATTTGTGGGTGATTTTATTTAGATCTTTTTTACTTTTATTTGGAAGTGATGTAATGCATATATGTATACCATTACAATTTTATCTAAATTAGTCTTTCAATTAAAAAGTAATTTAGACAATGTAGTTTTATGTAGCATTGTTGCAGTCTTGCAAAAACTAGTTTTAATTGCTTTGGTTCTACATACATGTTAGCTGGAAATTTAAATAGATTATAAACAGAAAATATTTACTAATAGAGCATATCATATATATGTATATGAATTCATAGTATTATTTCTGGGAGTTTCCCATGTAGTAAAAATATAATAGTTAAATAGTTAACATTTCAGTACAATAACAAGTACTTTCATCAGATCTTCTTTCTCTCAGAAATAATATATGAATTCATCATTTATCTGTAAGAATATTAGAATTAATATATATATATATTCTGTGCCCTTTTTATTGGTAAACTCTATCATAATACAAACTGGGAATAAATTTTAAGATGTATAATTTTAAATTTTATAAAGTTAAAAAAATGTTTAATTATTAAACTATGAAAAATAACAGCCATTTTAGTTATTCCTAGGATTTGAACTTGGACTTACTTAATTTAAAGTATTATAAATGCTAAATCTTGTTAACATATTTATTTTCAAAGATATATAGAAGATAAAATACTAAAGAACAACTTAATAATATCTGTTAAGAAGTAATTTTTAAATAATATTTAAATTTATAGGAGAGTTCAAATCTAATCTGATAAATGAAAGTATGCATTATATAAATGAATAATTATGTCTGCATGCATCTGGTATTAGTTAGCAATAATTATTTCTAGTTAAAAAATAATTTATTTTCTAAATTAAATAACTAACATTTATATCCTAAATTTTGTGATTATAAGTTCATAGGGTTGATCTCGAATTTAATCTGTACAGAAATAAAATGAAAATGGTTTAAATTGTAGTTTTATTGAGTCATAAAAGGTATTGTTTTTTTTGTATTACTAATAAATATTTTAAAGAGATAATATTTGTTTTTAAAAATAGTTCAGCTACAAGAAAGTCATTAAATATTCAAAATGAGAGATATGGGAAAATTAACCAATGGGAATGCACAATTTGAAATAAATTAGCATGCAGATGATAATTGTTGGGAAAAAAATCAGAGAAGGAAAACTTTAGATTAAAAATAAAAAGATTGGACAGATTGGAAATAAAAACCAAGTAACTGGGTTGGTTTAGTAAAAAAAAAAGTTTGCTGAAATCTTTTAAACATTATCATTATTTTAAAAAGACAAGTAACTAATTAATGATGATCATATCAAAGATTTCAAAGTTTATATTATCAAGTTTTCAGTAAGATACACATGCAAAACAAAGTAAATTTCTGCTGGCTAAACTGACAACCAATAAGTTTGCTAAGGTATCTTGGAATCATTATATTAGAAAAAAATATTTAAAAATTGGGAAGAAAAAGTTATATACTAATGCCAAAGTGTTATGTCTGAAAAGTTCAGGTTTTCAAATTGATAGAAATGTATTTTATAAGTGCTGACTTTTGAGTTAGTATTTTGGGTCTAGTTTCTAGAGTCCCAGTGCTCCAGTGAGGTGAGCCACAAGCTCAAAACCAATTGGTCTGGAGATAAGGACTTTCTGATAGAAATTCTAAATTCTTTCTCTTTCAGCACTTATAAAATAAAGCTTGATTAGAGCTATTGCTAAGCTCCATCTAGTGATCATTAAATGCAAGCTTAAAAGCAAGTTACAAAATTTATGACTTGTTTTAATTATTATTACAGGTGTACCTTTGAAGGCTTTTGTGATGCTATATTGCAGAGTACTATATGGTGAAACTGAGCTAAATTCAGACCCATATAGATTATAGGGCTGGATTTGAAGACATCTATGTGTCTGAAAAGTTCAGGCTTTCAAATTGATAGAAATGTGTTTTATAAGTGCCGATTTTTGAGTTAGTATTTTAGATTTAGTTTCTAGAGTGCCAGCACTCCACTGAGGTGAGCCATAAGCTTGAAACCAATTGGTCTGGGGATAGGGACTTTCCAATAGAGATTTTGAACTCTTTCTCTTTGGGCACTTAGAAAATAAAGCTTGAATAGAGCTATTGGTAAGCTCCATTGTGACACAATTAACCTAAATTGCCTATTGTGTTTGAGGCCAAATATGTAAATAAGTTGCTTATCAATATAATTAAATGTAATTTGGAATCAAAGGGTATTTTATTGAATTGAATTCAAACTACACTCAATAACTAAATACCATAATAAAAATGATAGCCTAACTTTAAATTTACTATAATGCTATAATTATTCAAATGGAAGTTAATCTCCAATAGTGCACTATTTGTTAAATATAAATTTCCACACACTTGCCCACTGATAAGAGTTTAAATAATACTGTAAATAAATCTATATTTCTAAAAAATATGTGCATAGTATATAATATTAATTTCTCCCAAAATGTTATACCCTGAATATGTATTCTAATTAGGTTTCAAAAGAATTAGATGTTTATTTAAATATCTCATGGTAAATGTAAACTAGATATATGGATTAGCAAAATTACAATCATGTGACTCAATGAATGAATGATAAGTGATATAATCTTATAAATAAAAAATATTACAAACTAAGTTTAATTAAGAAATAAATTCAAATTTTATTTTCATTAATAAAATAAAAAAATGTCATAATGTTATTAATTTATAATATAATTGGTTCTATTTATCATTTCCAACTTCTTACAGGTAACACTAAATAATTTCAATATTTCTACATGTGGAGGCAGCATTACTAGATACAACAATTATCATATATTTGATCTACATAAATATTAACAAAGATTATACTTTCTTAAGTCTGAAATTGCTTAGTGTTGAATAAAAAATTTTTTTAAAAATAAATCATGAATATGTTTTTTCAGGTTGGTGATTCAAATAATTTAAACTTAACTCCCCTAAATGTTACTTATTCTGACTAAATATCAAATATATTTCTAAAACTATTATCCTCAAAGTATTACAGCAACATTTCCATATACCCTTGCTGATTTACATATATATATATATATATATATATATATATATATATATATATATATACTGCTAAACAAAGAAACCAGCTAATATTTATAAACATAAATATCATCTACGCTAGTTTAGATGTACATCATTACTAATATTTTCTTAAACAAAGCAAACCTCTGCATACAGTAGTACCACCCTGTGCCAACCAGAGAAATCAATGAATGCCAGAAGGCTTGTGCATAAAATCCCTATCTAATGCCTACTCATCCAATATCCCCAGACTAGTTTCTGGCTTGTGGCCATCATCGATGAGGAGCTTTGGATCTGAGAGCACTGCACTTAGATCTCAGATCCAAAGCTCATTACTGATGATGGCCACAAGCCAGAAACTAGTCTGGGGATATTGGATGAGTAGGTATTAGATAGGGATTTTATGTACAAGCTTTCTGGCATTCATTGATTACTCTGGTTGGCACAGGGTGGCACTACTGTATGGAGAGTTTTGCTTTGTTTATAAACAATTATATGCTAGTATAAGAGGTAGTGATCATGTGATAATATTTTCTTAAAGAATGTTTATTAACCATTAAATTCACTTTCTCCTCAAAAAATATATATTATAAATATAAAAAAAAAATTACCCTACAATATAAAATTTTTAAATCTCTATAACCTTTGTTAAATTTAATCTTATTCATCTCAGGTTAATTCATTCGTACAAAATGAATGTGATGTACGCAATATAGTTTTATAATTATCAAATTAACTCATATAAATGTTTTTTCATACTGGCATGCCTCTGGAAAAAATACTGAAATATATTTTTATAATGAAATAATAATAAATATATATATATATTACATAATTTTCGAATTTGTTTTATCAAAAAATAATAATAATACATCAATTTTACAATTCTTATTTTTAGGCATTATTTCTTATTAAGTGCATGAGTGACACATAAATACATATATGGCTTTAACCTTAATATTAAGTACATTGAGTGCTTAATTTTACCATGAGAGGGACCTCTACAAATCTTAAAACAAGATTACAGCTTTATAAAGATAAGAGTGGTCATCTTATCTTCAACCGACTTTCTAATTATATGGGCAAATCTAAAGCATTTCTTATTATTTAAAAAAAGTTTGTAGGTCTTTTCATTAATGTTTGCCCCATGGTAATATAAAACACATGGGAAACTGTGAAGATTATAGAATAGGATTCATTACCTTTCAGAGGTGAAAATTTTAAAAGTTATTTAGTCTATTGTTTATGAGTTTTTTTGTAAGTAATGACAGCAATTTGATGAAGTCAATTAGCATTTTCTGGAAAATTTAAATAAGTTCTGTATCAATCGATTTAAGTATGTCTTCTCAGAATATTTGGTAGATTATTTTTAAATATATAATTGAAAGAAGTTTTTATCATGTCAGATGGAAAATTGACAGCGTAGTAGGAAGGTTAGTTTACCTATAAGCAATTTCAGATTATAGCTGTCCATAATTATTATTCCTTACACATAATAAAAAGTTACAAAATATAAATAGAAGTAAGCACTAGTAGCAGTAGACATTTTTGAACATTTTTGTGTGTTTTTACCACCTCCAATTGACACACCCGCCTTATGTTAATATTTTCGTTTATGGAATTACTTTTAGCTGCATGACAAAAATAGAACACAAAAAGTAAAAAAATATCTTAAGTAAATTATATTAAAAACATTAATAAGCATGTTTTATTAATTTAAATATTTATGCACATATATTCTATTACTTTTATTATAACTATATAACTAATAGTATTACACATTACTAATGTTCATTCTACTGCATTATTCACTTCATTATTGTATTTTAGCTGCTCATATAAAAATATTTAAATGTAAAACAAACTATAAATAATCTAAAGTAAGTGTGCCTGCTAATAAGTAAAATTGGTACATTCGATTTTTTTAAAACAATAAATATGGTATTATCATGATATCAATAATTTTATTTATACATTAACTTTATATCTCCTAATAATTTATTTTTTAAAATCATTTATCTTTTTAAAGTCTGTACTAAATCCAACCATCACATTATTCTTCCCCTTACTAAAAAAAATTATTTGACTTAATGGCAACTAAATGGATTATAATGTGGAAACAAAGATTTTCTTCAAGAAGTTTTTATTTTACAAGATAAAAAAACTTTATCTAATTTTATAAACAAGTACTTAAAATTATGAACTATAAAAAATGGATTAATATTAGGATAAACCCTATGACCATTTTCATTTCATTTGTGGTAAAGGTATATGTATCAGAACATGGGTTTAAACCATTCAATTTCCACTTCATTAAAAAAAAGGGCCTTTTTTTAATAAGAAAAAAAGAGAAAGAAATTTTCAAATTGTATTTTTATTATATTTGATTAACTATTTCAAATAGTATATTTACATATGTTCAAAACCCTGCTTGTTTAGATATTAAAGTAAAGGCATTTGGGTTTATTAAACTTTGTGAGAGAGAAAAAAGAGAACAATAAAGACACACTTATAACATTTTTTTCTAAAAGATAAAAAAAAATGTTTTTAATTAAATCTTTCTTTTTTGTATGTTAAATTTATCTCATTTATTAGCAGATACACAGATCTGTAAAAGATTAATCTGTTGATCTCTGTAAAATAACAATCATATTAATTGATTAGAAATAAAAGAGATAAGAAACCAAATATTTCAAAAAAATATTTGTTAATTTGTCTATGTGTTTATTGTTATCTCTCTTCTCTGCCTGCAATGACCTAGAGTGAAGGAATCTCACTCCCAAGCAGAAAAGTATAATAATTTGCTTCCATAAGTGACTGTTTAAAATTATTATTCATAATTGCAAGTGAATATTAGCTAATATTCCAATAGAAAAAAAGTAAATAATTTTACAGAGAAGTGGCCATTACAAATGAATAAACCCCATATTAATAAGTGCTGATTGCCAAATATTATGGGTGTGCTTCCAGAATGTCTTTGCCTGTTAAATGTTTTGTTTAAATAGTACTGTAAAGAGGAAAAGAAATGAAATACTTGTAAAACATGAAGTATCATAGTCAATGTTTTTCATGAGACCAGAGTAACAAACAAATACCTTATTATGCTAAATAATCTAAAAGAAGAAATGTATCAAACAAGAAAATGGATATCCTTGTTAATGAAAAAAAATACCAGCTAGTAAAACACAGAAGCATTAATTATGACATTTTAAAAATGAACCCAAAATATATATGCACGCATAACAGAATTATCAAGAGAGAACATTCGTGAAACTATAAATTGTAATAAATTCTAAATTCAAAAATGAGAGTATGATATTTTGCTTATTGAAATGTTCTTATTTCTTAATGTATGTGAATGTGTTAATTAATTACATCTTTCTTATTTGAGATTGTTTGTGTTTTACATCATTATGTACATACAATTTTTAAAAGAAGGTTTGCATTAACAACATCTTGAAATTATTGAATGTTACTGATATTGGGATTGTCTAGACATTGACTCGCTTTTAATGATACATTTTTTAATATTTATATATTATTATATCTGTCAAAGAAAATGCACTTTATTTCTACAAATTAAGGGAGATATTTTAAAATGTAAGTTATTTTTAGAAGTTTGGGGCTGAGATTTAAATGCTAATCATTTCTAAAACTTATAGTGTAAGATTTAAAAATGCTTTTGTAATTTTAATTTTTTTTTAGTATTATTAATTTGTTAATATTTATTAAAGTGTCTCTCTACTCATTCCTGGAAGCATTCCAAAGTGATTACCAACTATGTGTGATTCATAAAAAAGCAATTACCAAAACAGAGATAATGAGCTAATTATTATGGGAAATATTGGTCTACATAAAAATAGTAGTAATAATGAGGCTTAATTTATCACATGATATAAAATGTCATGAAATTAAAATAATCATTCCACCAGAATTATAGTAAAAATATAATTGAGCTCTTATTAAAATTATATATTGTGGTAAAATGATATTCTATATGATACATTTGATCATACAAATGGTGTATTGTATATGGTGTTAGAAAGAACATGTAAGACCTTCTGTCCAATTGGTACTATATATATATATATATATATATATATAACTGAGATCAGACTCATATAGATATCTAGCTTGCTAGGCTGAGTTTGAAGACTTTACCGGTCTGAAAAATTCACGCTTGCAAACTGATATAAACGTTTTGCATAAACGCTTGAGAGTCAGTCTTTAGACCTAGTTTCTATAGCTCTATCCTTCCACTGACGAAAGCAAACCAGCTTGAAATCAGCTGATCTGGAGGTGAGCAAAATGAAAGAGGTAGTTAATTCTGACTCCTTTTGCGTTTATGTAAAAATATTTTACACTTGTTTCGGCAGTTTTGGTAAAGACGCCATCTATTGATCATAAATAACAAGTGATAGCAGGTTACGTGACTAACTTGTTTTTATTTTTCATATATATATATATAAACCTAAAGACAGAATATTTTTGGAACACCAAGGAGTTTATGAAATTCCATGTTTTCAGTGCTCAAGAAGCTATGTGGGTCATTCTAATAGATGAATAAATGTCAGAATTAAGGAACATAGAAATGCTTTTAATCAAAAAATTAGCACATCAGTTTTTACTTCCCATTTTTTAGAAATTGGTCACAAACCTGATTTTGACAATACAAAAATAATTGCTAATTTGGAAAGATATGATTTAAGAACCATAAGAGAGTCAATTGAAATTTTAAAGAGACCTACTGGTTTAAATAGGGCTGACAAAGCACAACATATTCCAGCTATGTGGAAACCTATCATTTTATTTAATATTAACTTGAAATTAATAGGTGAAAAAACTGAGGGAAATAAACATTTTGATAAGCCTCATATTGTGAATGCTGAACTACTTCAAGTTGAATCTCACTTCTCTTCTCGCACTGAGTCACGTTATTCTTTGAGATCTAATGATTGTTCTTTCAAAAGTTAACCTTGATAATGGCGGTTGCTAGTCCATCGAAATATTGGATTGTAATGCAAAATAATACATGGTTTGAAACAAAAAATATGTTTTTATCTACATCATATAACCGTGAAAACGTTAAATATATATATATATATAAAGAGAGAGAGAGAGAACGTTCATCAACAAATTGAAAAAACTATTGGATATTTATTGTTTTGATACAATGAGAATGAAGGTTATTATTTTTATATGTAAACCTCATTAAAATAAATTGTTTAATAGAGAATTCTATTTATTTATTCATTCATTCATCAGCTGCTATTACATCAAGAATTTTTGAAATTTAAAAGTACATTAATAAAATTAAACTATTAGGTTTATGTAATAGTAATATTAGCGATTAAGCCAATGCACATGCGCTAATATTACTATTACATAAAAAACATATCGCTATATAAAATAATATCTCATTATATTAGGTTTATGATAGATTTTGTAGGCTATATATTTTATCAAACAGCATTTTAGACTGGAATGTTTTTTCAGGATGAATTGGAATGTGGTAAACATACAATTTCTTTTTTTTTTTGACCTGGTCAAGAAGATTGATAAGTTGATTTGGGCTGAAGAAGATAGATTAGTACTTTGGAGGAAACACAATTGTATGGGTCTGTAAAAAAAAAAAAATCTAATTCATTAATTAATTAATGTTTATATAAAAATAAGATTATGTGAGTTTAAGTGTTTGTTTGTTAAAGATTTGTTAATATTTATTGACCAAAATTTGACTGCCACATTTGAAAATCAATTATAGAAAAAGAATGAAGATTGGCCTATAGTGTTTCAGTTGCAGTTGAAGATATTATATCTAAAAAAATGTTCAATTAATTATTAAATATTATTTTAGATATGTTGATAATGTGCTTATTGCTGGAGTAGCCACGATTTTAATTCAGGTTTCAATAAATCTTATTATAAATTGTAAATAGTAGATATAACATCATAAATTATATTTTTTATCAAAAAAAACCTTGCCAATTATATATATATATTACTATTAATTAAATAATCCATTTTTATATATCTAAGCAAAGCCTTTCTTTATTTCTTAATATCATGAAATTTTCCGATTTTTGTTTTCGATATTCAGTGCCGGAAAGTGTTTTTCTTTTATCATATATATTCGAATGTTGCTCTGCGCGGTTTCACGCTAGAACTTCTTATTAACTCCGAACAATAAAGCCATATTTTTTTCTTTTTAATTGGCATGTTAAAATTATTTTAAAAACTAAATCCTAATAACTGTATGAAAAGTAGTAATAATCAATGTACACAACTGTATTTTTATACTTTAATTTTGTCTTCAATTAAGTGGTTTATTTTTAACCTATTATCTTATAACATTTGCTCTTTGAACCAAAAATTTAAAAAAGCAAATTTTTTTAAATATATTTATTATTAAATGTTTTCCAATAATATGTTTAAAAAAAGTCTTATACAAATTTATTTATATAACAGTTATTTGGGAAAAGATAAAATCTGTCTTAAAAGTATCATTAAGGATCTGAGTCGCTTTTAACTTCAAGTAAAGTTTAATTCACACCAACGATGAAATCGCAAACAAATGAAGATAGATGTGCTATTATCAATGATTTCGGATATTAACACTTACAATATGATATTTAACATAATACTATATTATTTTAAATGCTTGACTTTTGAAAAATATATAAAGTAAAATTGGAAATATGTTAAAATTTGACTAAGAACATTCTGAACTCTGGTTTCAACAGAAAAGAAATAAATGATTGTTTATGGCTTATTTTTTGTATAGTTTAAGACAATTTTGCTTCCATCTGCAGCTTTCCACTCATGAAAATATACATAGTTGTTAGAGGTGTCCCTGTTTATAGATCTAAATATTTAAATAACAATGAAAATTTTATGTATTGATTATCAATGAAATTAGGCAATCAATCAATTAAAAATTTGTATTGCATATGAAAACCACATTATTTTAGTAATAGTATTTGTGCCTGATCTATCCTTAAATTAAAAGGGATTTATTTTTCGTTTAGTACTCAAGATTAAATAAGAAGTGTAAATCAGATAAAAGTACTCTATATAAATGATAATTGAATCACAACTTCCTAAATATTTTGATATGTAAACAAACCTCTCCTGTAAAATGTTCTGAATAATAATTAATATATTTTCACAGACTTTATAAATATAAATAAAAAATTATTACAAAAATTTCTGCCTATTTATCTAAATGTATTTTAGCTATGATGTAACCATGTGAATAATCAATTAAAATCTGGTATTGCAAATTGAATTCACATTATATATTCAGACAGGCATATAGATAATGTGAATTTAGTTTTCAAAACTACTTTGTCTGGATGCATCTTTGCTGAAATATATTTACATATATATATAATTACAATAAAAATAATAATAATAACGGTAACAAACTATTATAAACAATCCTTAAATTCGCAGAAATACTTTCGGTTAATTTCTTGAACCTGAAAGTATTTCTGCGAATTTAAGGATTGTTTATAATAGTTTGTTACCGTTATTATTATTATTTTTATTGTAATTACAATTTTGTTTTAATTAACTGACATTTTATTTTTATATTATATATTACTGTAATGTCCATATTTACATTTATAAAGTGAAATCCTATGCTGATTTTGATATTTAATTTTCTACTGGAAAGGTTCGCTTTTTTAGCATAATATCTAAAAAGTTATTCTTCCAGTTTTCACATTCATAAAGCATTTATCTCTGACCTACAACTCTTGTATAATCTACAATATTAAACTACAAACAAAACCACTTTTGGTTTAAAACTGAATCAGAGAGAAGAAATATGATCACCAGATCATGTGATTTCAGTTTCAATGCCATTTTTAATTGGTTATTATTCTGATTCAAAATACATCTAGATAAATACATAAAAATATGTCATAATTTCAATATTTACATCTTCTCAATTAATATCTTTAACTTATTAAATTATATACATATTATGTAATATAGGGAGTGTATCAATAGCTCAAACAAGCTCTTAATTGATAAATCTATTAAGAGAAATATATTTAAAATCTCTATCTAGACCATGATAAAGATTTATATATATATTTCTCTTACCACACTTATCAATTAAGAGCTTGTTTGAGCTATTGGTACATTCTCTCTCTCTCTCTCTCTCTCTCTCTCTATGTATATATATATATATATATATATATATATATATATATATATATATATATATATATATATATGTAATAAATAAAGTTTGATATCTGTATTCGTTTCACAATATATGTAATATACAAATCAATATATATATCAAAATACAGTACAATTTATATAAATTATATTCTTTTAGAAGTACTTTCGACTATACACTTTGTAGTCTTTATCAACTATATAACGTTGAATAATCAAAACGAGACAACCCTTAACAATACCCATAGTTCAATTCAGATTTCCCACAATTCAGTTGTCTTAACATTTGATGACTGGCTGATTCATTAACTCTTCCGATTTCTTGAAATCAACATAGCCTCTTTTATTTTACGTTTATTATGACAACGTTCAATTTGAATAATTTTCATATTTTTATAATCAAATTTAAATCCATATTGACAAGATTTATTATGGTCAAATATAACAGATGATGAAGGTTTATTTACATCTGTTCCATATTGATTCTCTTTTTGAATTCTATTATATAAAAGCATATGTTCTTTTATTCTCTTCTCAAATGTACACTTAGATTCACCAATGTATTGTACGCCACATCCACATATCTATATATAATAGAATTTTGATTAAACTTTGAATTTTGAATTTTAGAATTATTAAGCAATCTATTTATACAAATAACATAAATAGATTGCTTAATAATTCTAAAATTCAAAATTCAAAGTTTAATCAAAATTCTATTATATATAGATTGATATGTGGATGTGGCATACAATATATTGGTGAATCTAAGTGTACATTTGAGAAGAGAATAAAAGAACATATGCTTTTATATAATAGAATTCAAAAAGAGAATCAATATGGAACAGATGTAAATAAACCTTCATCATCTGTTATATTTGATCATAATAAATCTTGTCAATATGGATTTAAATTTGATTATAAAAATATGAAAATTATTCAAATTGAACGTTGTCATAATAAACGTAAAATAAAAGAGGCTATGTTGATTTTAAGAAATCGTCAAATGTTAATGAATTGCCAGTCATCAAATGTTAAGATAACAGAATTGTGGGAAATCTGAATTGAACTATGGGTATTGTTAAGGGTTGTCTCGTTTTGATTATTCAACGTTATATAGTTGATAAAGACTACAAAGTGTATAGTCAAAAGTACTTCTAAAAAAATATAATTTATATAAATTGTACTGTATTTTGATATATATATTGATTTGTATATATATATATATATATATATATATATATATATATATATATATATATATATATATATATATATATATATAAGTGTAATAATGCTCAAGACTAAATGGGTTTATAAGTAACCATTATACATCATTCAACACTTAAACAATCCCAATATATATTCTTGATTGTTATCTATATTGGGATTTTCTAAATGTCATATATATATATATATATATATATATATATATATATATATATATATATATATATGTATATATTAAATCACTACCAAACTAGAGCATCAGACATAAATGCCCAGGTACACCACATCAACCTTAATTCTGATCCATGGCATATCATACATGGACGCCAAAACCCAAAACAATGGTAGCCAAATATACCACAACCTCCTCAACCTCACCACACAAATGTGAAAAGAATTACTAAGGGTCATCCAAATAGCATTTTTTTGTAAACTGTTGATATTCAATTTTATTTACTAGCACAGAGATCTATATAATTCAAACAGAAAGAATTTACATCTTAAGCATATGTGCAATAATGTGGTTATGGTTTGAGATTACTCTCAATACTCCGCAAGACATTATTGAGTTAATATAACAACATTATACCACATGTGCTTAAAGGGTAAATCTATTTTGTTTAAATTAAATCATTGATAGTTAAATATTTATTTATGTGATAAACATGATTGCAATATCAGTACTTAAGGTTATATTATAGAAAGTAATGATATTAGCTAATACTAATCAAAAGCAAAATTCTCCATACAGTAGTGCCACTTTGTGCTAACAAGAGTAATAAAGGGATGCCAGAAGGCTTGTGCATAAAATTCTTATCTAGTGCCTACTCATCCAATATCCCCAGACTAGTTAGGCACTAGATAGGGATTTTATGCACAAGCCTTCTGGCATCCATTGATTACTCTTGTTAGCACAAGGTGGCACTACTGTATGGAGAATTTTGCTTTTGTTTACAACAATTCTGTGCTAGGATGAGATGGTGATCATGTGATGTTTAGTGGTTTAGCTAATACTAATATTAAAAAAATTTAATACTATAATTAAATACCATTATTATTATTTATTTCATTACCTTAATTATGTAATACATAGGGTATATAAACACAGACTTTCACACAACCCACCGCTCACCATTCTATCTCATATCACTAATACACTTGAACACATATATGTCAAAAAGATAAATAATCACAAATATACATATGTCATGCTAAATCAGCAATCATCAGTTGGTCCAGATTATCATCTCTACACATATATGTGTTTAAGTATATCAGTGATATGAGATAGAGTAGTGAGTAGTGGGTCACATGAAAGTCTATGCTCATATACCCTATATGTTACATATATTGATACAAGTATATAATAAGCCTGTATTTCAGTTAATATATTAATTATTAGTGATAAGCAAATTTGTAGATGGTCAAAAAAATATCTATCAAGGAATTTGTAGTTTTTTTATATTTGTTGTTATTTAGAAAAGAGAATTAAAAAATGGTCTAACAAAAGCAATTTATAATGATAAAAATAATTAATAATGATATTTGAATTGTTCAATATTTGTATGATGTAAATCCTTCTAGACTTTAATATAACACGTTCTATAAGAACTTGTCAAAGATTAAGATAAATGTAGCAATTATTTGTGAAATTTGTTTTCTAGAGGAAAACTGTCGTACGTTGTTAGCCGAGAGGTATCACAGCCGCCATGCAAGCAAGTAGTTGGTTGCAGATGGTTGTGGGTTCACGTCCCGGCCGATGCTATGACATATGAAAAAAAAAAAAGTAGATGACAATAAATTTGTTTTCGTAGATATTAATCTTATATGGATTTGGCAATACAATAGGAAAGATAAAGTTATAGTATGTCATAATAAAGTTAAAGAATAATGGAAATAGAGCGTGGATAAGAAGAAAAAAATATATAGGTGTTTAAAGAAAAAATAACTGTGTTCTGAAGAAGATTGCTGGGGCAATCAAAACTGTCATATTAGTATGTAAAAAAAGCATTGTAAAAGTAATAAAGAACATAGAGGATATTAATATTATATTAGAACTTACTAACTGACAGAGGGTTTCATGATGCTAAATTTTATGTGAGATTTAAATGATGATCTTCTATTAGTGGAATTTTTAGATTTATTAATGAATAAATTAATAATATAAAATAGCTATACATAATAATACCTGCCCCCATTATATCAGTATTTATGCTTTAATATTAAATTTAAAAAATTCTGTGAAAAATAATATTATTGCATCAATATCAATAAAGAAATGATTTTTTCCCCTAGAGACTAATTTCATGTATTTGTAAAAAATGTTATGTTTCGAAATAATATTATTTCAGCAAATTAAATTCTATTTTGTTATTGAATTTTTACACAACTCATAGCTTAACTATTGTGAATATTTTATTTGGATATAAAATTTACTACAAAGAAATGTTAATATATATCATCTTCAAAATAATATCAACTTATGGATTATTCTAAAAGTAAGACCAAAATACAAAAGAAGCCAATATTATAGAATAAGAAGATTCTTCATTTTTTTTTTTTAAAATATTTTTTTTGGTTTGGAGTCAAAGAATTCTTTTATTTTTAAAACCATAAAAAACACACCAAAAAGCTTACGGGTTTTAATTAAAAATTAAAAAAAATAAATAAAAAATATAACTGATAATCAAAAGTTAAAATAATAGTGAACTATAAAAACATTAATGGAAATTTAGAAAATTTTTTGGAGGTGGATGGAATTAATGTTACCAAATTATTAGAGAATTTTTGTAAAGAAATGTACAGTTAATACACATAAATGTGTTTTAGAATTTATTAAAAATATTCTGATTGTTCAATGTTTGCATCTCTAGTGACAGTACTATCTTTTCACCAAAAGAGGTATTCATTGGTTGAATTGACAATAGTAAGTGTGAAGTCTTAATGCAAAATATCTCTAGTGATCTGGTGGAAGCTGAAAGTGACAAGAGTGTGTCTACCAATGATTGAATGAAATCATGATTTTTGCTTTATTATATATTTGATACTGCTTTTGTTATCTATTAACATGTCTTATTGTAAATGTTTTAGTTACATATATCTCCTCATATATTATGCTTATTATGTTGTTATTGTCAGATATCAATCTTATTAGACATTTGAAAAAATTTTGATTTTTTACAATTTTCTATTTCAAATATTCCAGTGGCAGGGGTAGGCATTTTAATTCATAACAGGGCACCATTTGAATCCTTCAACATTGTAATCTTGATCAACACCTGATTATCATTACCCTTCACCACACTGCTTTCACAATTAATATAATTTATATTTATTTATATAATAGACCAATTTTCATACATCATTTAATATGTCATATTAATCATCGTCTTTCATCCAACCATTTTCTACTCACCTGTTTGATGACTTTAATGAGCCTTACACTGAATTTGTGGCTAAATTCTTACACTCTATTAATTGTAAACTGATGAGTGGTGAAGGCTTCTTCACCAGTAATGCTTTCTCCTTCTATTCTTTGAAACATTCTACTCCCATTGATCTTTTATTTTATTCACCTGGTCTGCATTTTAAAATTAATCTTTCTTTGGAACTAGTAGTTTTTTCAGATTACCTGGCACTATCTGTACAAGTATATTTGATCTTTACACACAACCTGTTCTTGGCTACAACAATACAATAAGAGCATTATGAAAGTAACATCTTCAGAGGCAGGGATCTTGGAAATTTATATTTATTTTAAGAAGATAGACATTATTTCTCAACCTCTTACCATAGCTTGGTTTTTAATCAGTCATTAGACACTAAATTAGCAAAAATAATCACCCACACCTTTAGTTAAGGACCTTTGATGCTATTAATATCAAGTTGATAGCCACTTTCTGGGACCCTGCTTCTATTCAATCAATTTTGTCTCTTAAGCACCAATATAAACATACCCAATCTATCTTGGCTAAATATCTCTCTAATAAAAAGGCTAAAATCTTTCTGGTGCAACCTCATAACTGGTCAAAAGGCTACATCTGCTGAGCTTTATCTTATAAAAATAAAAAAAATCAATACTATCCTCAATTATAGTAGACAATCATCTAAGCATAGATCTTAACATGTTACCTGCTATTTTCTACCACTTTAAATCTAAGTTGCAAAATGTCAGCTGTGCAGAACTACTGGCTTCTAATTTAGGTGAAGGTCATGGAGTGTCATGGTATCACAAATTCTGATGTAATGCTTAAGATGAAATCTTTACACGAGAACATTCACCCTGGTCCTCATATGATCCCTAAATACTTTCTCATGCATATGAGTTTCTTTACAGTACCAATCATTATGAATTATATCCAGTTTCCTTAGTTTTGTTTCTCAAGCAAAATATTATTACATCTCCTCTTAATAATATTTGTCCTATTTCTATGTACCTATACTTACCAAGATCATTGAATCTATTTTAAGAATAAGATTCAGCCTATAATAGTGCCTGCAATCACAAACTTTCAATTTGCTAAGGAGTGAGCTTCCACCTCTGATGATATCAACATTTTAAACTTATCATTGACCAAGTAAGATTTTCTAGAAAAGCTGGTCCCATAGTAGTACAACTAGATATTGCTTCAGCTTTTGATTCTGTCTGTACAGAAATTCTTATTGAATTATTAAAATTGCATAATATTTCCATTCCAATTATCTATAATTTAGCCACCCTACTAGGTGAATAGAGAAATTTTTATCACTCTTATTGAAAACATTATACCTGGATTCAAACCCCATAACTCTATTCAACAAGCTTTACCACTGAGTGCATTGTTTTTTATAACTTATATAAACCCATTGCTTTTGAAAATAGACAGATATTCATGTTCCATTGATTCATAAAGTGGTTAGGCATATTAAATTCATAGATTATCTTGTTGTATTCCTTCCCTCCAAGAAGTACCTCCTTTCACTTATTGTTATTCTGGAAAATTATATGACTTAATATGGATTTCAGTTTAATCTTGATAAATCACCCACATGGAGTATCATTACAGGTAAGAGTATTCTTTCTCCATTCACTGCACTGCCTCATAACTTTCTTGGATTTCCCATTTACAAATCTATGACTGCGATGAAAACATCCATTCAGGGTCCCATCCTTACATCTGCTGAACATATAATTAAATCCTTTTCTATAGTGTCCCTTTTACTACATGGAAAAGAATTGCTCATTAACATTCTGATTTTCCAATGATGACTTACTATATGTCAATTGTCAACTATATGAATGCTTTCAAAAAGAAGATCAACTAATTTTGTTCAAAACTATTTTGGAACAAAAGAATGATAGCAATCAGAACCTTACAAAAGCATGCCAAAGATGATGGTCTCCCTCTCCACTCAATACACACATTTTATTTTCAGAGGTCATTTAATACTATTTCTAAATTCATTTCTGTTATCCAAATATTATGAAATTTACTCTAGTCAATCCTATCGATACACATCTACCCTGTAAAGTTAATTTTTTTCATTCCTTAATCAAACACATAGCTTCTAACATTGACATTGATGTTCAGACATTTTCCAGAAAAATAGTCTTTTGGGAGCCCTACAATGTGGTTCATATGACTAGCCAACCTCATTCTTCTCCATCCATTCTTAACATCACTAATAAACAAATAATCAAAAAATTCAAATTCAGGTACCTAGAGCCAAAATATCTTGATTTTGTTATTAAAATTAATATGGAGGCTATACCTACTAGTCATTTCTTATCACAGAGAAGGTCCTTTACTAACATTGATCCAGCTTGCTCTCTTTGTCATCAGACTGAAGAAACAATACACTGTTTTCTATTCTGATGTCCTGCTCTTCTCATATATAGAAGCACCATAGAGTCAATTATTAAATCTCATATTTCTTCTAATCTTAATTCTTATTGATAATATAAAAATAGGTTTTTTCCCCTTTAATTTGAATGTCATCTTTGCTTCAACTCTACATCTAAGAAATTTCAATTACTGCTTTTTAATAAAATCTCAAAAATTAAAAACAGAGACCAGGTACTTGCCCCACCAGACATTGTTAATGCTACATGGAGTCTGGTACCAACACCATTCTAATATTTATTTATATTTTCTTTATTTACTATTATTAATTTTAATGTCAATGCTAAGTATGTAAATAATGTATTGTTTGTAATCTATAAACATTGTAATAGTCTATCCTATGTTGCTAATTGAATTCAAACCAAATTTTCTATAAATGTAGATTAAAAAAATTTGACACAATTAAAATTTGTTTTAAAAGTATTACAAGAAAACATGAGTCACTCTTTACTAAAATGTGTTCATAGCTTTATATTTAAGTAGGGATTTCAAAGCAGAACTTCAAAGATGGACAAAATTTAAAGACTTGATAGATTAAAACTGTGAAGACAATATAATTATTTGCTGATGAAAGTCACATTGTATCTTATTTTTGAAATGTTTAAAGTCATTTATGAATCTGAAATGATATTATAATCCTATCAAATCAGATAGTGGTACTGATGAATATAATAATAGTGATGCTTTGAATAGATGTAGAAAATTGCTTCCATTTTATTAACTTTAAAAACGAAAAGGCTTAGAGCCTTGAGTGAATATTTTGTGAAGTTTTAAATACTGTGGGAAAATATTTGCCTCAAAATTATTAAAATCTTTTGAGAAATATATGGTCCAATGAAGCAGGTTCATTAGAATTTAGGCTGATTCTACTGTTCTACTTTATAAAAATAAAGGAATATAAAGTCTTTTTGAGTAATTAATGATTATTATCAATTCTATTTGGTATTGCAAAAGTATTATGAAGAATCTATTGACTAAATTGCTCTCCATCATTGCTGATTGCTGATGATAGATCATGTGATCCCTAAAAATTAAGAAATACCAAAATATGATTTCTATTATATTAGTTAAATTAGAAACATATACTGTGATTAAAGTACTGATAGTATGTTACATTTATGTAACATTTGAATCTTAAATAATTATCTACAAAAATTTATTCTGATTATTCAGCTTTTACATGTTAATATAATGTTAAGAATTATTTCTATATAGAAAGTCAAAAACATTTACTATTAAAAAAGGATATGTATTATATTTTTTGTAATTCTTATTGCAGTAATTTTTAGAATTGTTTATAGAAGTAGATGTTAGAACATAAGAATCAATATATAGATTAGATAAAGAAGTTGTTGACTTGATTTTTTTTTTAAAAAAACTCATTTTTAGAGTTCCTTGAGATATAATATACAGAAGATTTTCTATTTTTGCAAACAAATGATCATTTATATAATATTTATTAAATCTTTTTAGTGCAAATGATTGCTATAAAATATTGGTTTAGAAATTAATATTCTAAAAACTCAGGTGTTAACTAATGATTAAAGAAAAATCCTAATCTACTTTACATTTGGATAAATCAATAAAATATCAAGTCTCTATTTTAGCAGCATAATTTTTTCTTCATACCTTTATAGTCCCAATTGTAAGCTTCAGTAATTAATAAGATGACAATTCTGGATAGGCATAAAGATATAAAGAAAAAATTCTATTCCTAGTTTGACTTGAATATTTATCAATTTAAGAATATTTTTGTCATTTCTTAATTACTAATATTTTGATACTAGATTTTGAAAATTATTTGGATTTTTTGGTTATGTCATTATGCCTATTTCTGTGACAGTTGCATGATTATTTTGATAAAAAGTGCAAATATTTAACTGCATTGAGCAAATTAACTGGAATGGTTAGTATTGATGATGTAGGATGTTTAGTATTGATGATGTAGGATGTTATATAACATCTTTTAGTGTTTGCTTGTATCAGCAGTGATTTTAAGCTTTCTCTAGAATCCAAAATAGCAGAGGATATATTCTAAATGGATACCTAAATATATTGATGGATTATTAGCATAAAGAATAGATTTAACTTTTGAAATATGACATGACTCAAATATGTTGTTAATATTAACTAAAGTTTAAAAATAAAATATTTTACCATAGTGGCACAATCTATTTAAGGATGTTATGCTGCCACTCGGTGTTACTTACAAGTAATGGAAATATTTTATTTAGGAATGGTCTGTAATATTTTTAACATAGTATGACATTATTATAAAATCAAATACTATATCTTCAGCTTGCTGGTTGTGATGACATTCAAATATGCTGATTTGACTTGGTATATGAATAACCTCACATGATCACCATTTTTTATGCTTACTCAATCTCTTTTTCATGGAAGCAAAACTCTCCATACAGTAGAACAACTAGTGGAAGCCAGAATGATCAATGGATGCAGAAAGATCTGTACATAAAATCCCTATCTAGTGCCTATTCTTCCAATATTCCTAGACTAGTTTCTAGTTTGTGGCTTTCATCAGTGAGGAGCATTGGATCTGAGAGCACTGCACATAGATCTTAGGATCTAATGTAAACCTCCAGCAGCTCACTTTTATTTTTTTAACTAACTATAAATCTTTTATGAGTCCAAAATAAAAACACAATAATGTTTTCAAGCTAAGGTCATTAGCTTGTATAGTTGTATAGATCTGAACTCAATTTGGCATCCATACTTTCTAGTATCCTTGGTACTTTAATAACCATAGTCACCACAATCATATAAACCATCAAACATCACATGATCACCATTCTTTATGCTTACAGAATCTACTTTTCACAGAAGAAAAATTCTTCACACAGTAGCACCACTCAGTGCAAGCCAGAGTAATCAATGGATGCAGGTAGAGATTTTATGCACAAACCTTCTGCATCCATTGATTACTCTGGTTTGCGATTGTGCTACTGTATAGAGAGCGCTATTGTATAGAGAGCGCTACTGTATGGAGAGTTTTGTTTATAAGAATAACAAACAGACTACAAAGTTAGCATTATTTCTGTGTCTTAAAAATGTTTTTTTTAAATTACTATCAATGATATATGTTTGAAAATAAAATATAACTGAGAAGTATAATTCAGTCCATTATCATTATTTTTTTTTAGAAAGAAAGGCTACAGAAGAGTTTAAAAGAGCATGTGACACATATCTTGAAGTAATAATGTTTCTCAGAATGATTTATATAATCATTGAAAAGCTAATCTTTTATTTTCCGTTTTTTTTTGTTATCGCTTTATTTATTTTTAGTTAAAATGGCCATAATCATTTCTAAGTAGTTACTATCATATATATGTATAAGAAGAAAATACCAAAAAGTAATACAAATAGCGTTTACTATGAAATTTATACGAGTTTTTAGAATAAAATAAATTATCAGAATTTTTATTTAAACATATATAACATTATTACGGAGGAACCAATACCAAATAAACAAATGGTAATAACAATTCACAAGTCATATCTCATTGGAGTAATTTTAAGACACAAATATTGTAATAAATAAATACCTTGTACAGGCTTAAACCTGCATTTATATATGTAATATATGCGGGGTTCGAACTCAGACTTTCATACGGGTCAGCAATATGAGATGGCACTGAGAGTCGTGGGTCATGTGAAAGTCTGAGTTCGAACCCCGCAAATATTGCAATAGTCAATTACGGTACTGTGGTATTAGAGCTGCGACATAAAAAATTATAATCGTTTAATCATTAAATTAATTAGGTTATTAAATCAAAAACATATTTTAAAATCTACATTAAAAAAAAACAATTTAACAAAAAAAAAAATACGAAAAGCATTAATGTGAAGAATAGTTAAAATGCGTGTTTAAATCAAATTGAGTGTGTGTTTGCACGTGCATATTCTGCATAATCTATTTTAATACATTGTATAGGCTTACACCTGCATTTACATATGTAATATATGCGGGATTCGAACTCAGACTTTCACACGACCTACAACTCTCAGTGTCATCTTATATTGCTGACTCACCTGATCACACACATGTTGAAAAGATAAATAATCACCAATACACGTATTTCGTGCTAAACCAGCAATCATTAAAGTATGAAGATTGGTTATCTTAATATAAAGCTGAGTACTAATTGTATATATGTGTGGAGATGGTAATCTTAACCAACTGATGAGTGCTGGTTTAGCACGAAATACGTATATTCGTGATTATTTATTTTTTCAACACGTGTGCGATCAGGTGAGTCAGCAATGTAAGATGGCACTGAGAGTTGTAGGTCGTGTGAAAGTGTGAGTTCGAATCCCGCATATGTATTAAAATAGATTATGCAGAATATGCACGTGCAAACACACTCTCAATTTGATTTAAACACGCATTTTAATTATTCTTTACACTAATGCTTTTCGTATTTTTTTTTGTTAATTTTTTTTTTTTAAATGTAAATTTTAAAATATGTTTCTGATTTAATAATCTAATTAATTTAATGATTAAACGATTATAATTCTTCATGACGCAACTATATATTCTCAGTATTACGTATTTAACAATAATATTTATTAAAATTATTACAATATGTGTATATGATTGTGTAATATTAAAATTAGTAAACGTAGGGTTAAAATACCCACATAACCAAATGTAAAATATTAAAAAAAAGGCAAACTTTATATCAAATACACATTAGAAAAGTTTAATGCAGCAATGCATTTTAATCATTTAAAATATTTGATACATCAACTTTTGATGGACCAGGAATCCATTAAATAATTTATATCAGTGGTTGGAATTTTAAAATTTAGTGGAAATGATCAAGATGTTAAAAGCTGTTGATGATCAACTTGAGGTCATTTTTTAATCACAATTTCCATTATTTTTAATGTGAATCTTTGCAAAAAGAAAAGAGTGAGGGAAAACATCATCAACAAAATGTTTTTATGCTTGCTTCTACACTCTTTTGTAAATAGTGCTTCAAGTAATGGTTTTTCAGAGTAATTGCTCCAGCAAAAACGAACAACAACACATACAATGTGGACTACTTTGCATCCTAAAATGTCTGTTCAAATACTATATAGTTTAATGTTTGTTTACAGTTTCTCTTTTTTAAAATTAAAAGTTTTTATTTTATGCTATCGTTTTTATAAAAGTTGTAATAATAATAATAGCATTATTTTAGTAGTACCGTCAAAAAATATTATTTTTAGAAATAAAATGTATCTTATTTATTATCATGCCTCAAAATTAAAAATATTACAGATAATATGCACATAGATTATATTAAATTTGCATATTAATGTAATTAACCTATTCATTCAATATACTGAATGTTTACTGTAGTAAATAGAGGGATTTGAACTTAGGTTTTTCATTCTGTATTTATCCTCCATTCCATCCCAAACAACTAATACACATGACCACACACATATAAAAAAGACAAATGATCCCAATATATGCATTTTCTGCAGAATCAGCACTCATCAATTGAGTCAAATCATAGTCTCCCACACATATATACAATCAGTGCTCAGCTTATATTAAGATAGCAATTCTATAAGCTTCAACTTTTCACCTTTCTAATAATTCAACCATTCATTTGATTGAAAATTCAATGAAGATGTACTCAAAGCCATTGGTGGATTTGATATTGCAGTCACACTCATTTAGACATTACATCCATTTCATTGAAAACTAATAATAGAATACTCAAATCCACCAAGGACTTTGAGCATTCTGTCATTGGGTTTTCAATAAAATAGTTGTAATGTTAAAAGTGTGAAAAGATTGAAGCATGTCTATAAAAGTGTAAGGAATTGCGATCTTAATACAAGCCAAGCACTGATTCTATATTGTGTGGGAGATTATAATTTGTCTCAACTGATGAGTTTTGGTTCTACACAATATATATATATGAAAAACAAAAAAAGCAAGTTAAACTTGCCAACGCTTGTATTTATGATCAACAGATGGTGTTTTACCAAAAACACCCTCAAAGCATGTTTGTTTACATAAACGTCAGAGTAAGCATTCACTATGTCTTTTGTTAGTTCCACCCTCAGATCATGATTTCAAGCTGATTTGCTATCATCAGTGAAGGACAGGAAATAAGAAACTAGATCTAAACACTAAACTCTTTATGAAACAATTTTTATTCAGCTTGCAAACGTGAATTTTTTAGACATGTAATGTCTTCAAACTCAGCATAGCAAGCCAGATAGCTATATGGGTCTGATATCAGTTCAGTATAACCACATAGTAGAAGCCTCTGCAATATATATCATTGCAAGAAAAACTTCAAAGGTACATTTATGAAAAACAAAAAAGCAAGTTAAACTTGCCAATGCTTGTATTTATGATCAACAGATGGCGTTTTACCAAAAACACCGTCAAAGCATGTTTGTTTACATAAATGTCAGAGTAAGAATTCACTACCTCTTTTGTTAGTTCCACCCTCAGATCATGATTTCAAGCTGATTTGCTATCATCAGTGAAGGACAGGAAATAAGAAACTAGATCTAAACACTAAACTCTGAGCGTATAAATGCTGAGTTTAGTGTTTAGATATAGTTTCTTATTTCCTGTCCTTCACTGATGATAGCAAATCAGCTTGAAATCATGATCTGAGGGTGGAACTAATGAAAGAGATAGTGAATGCTTACTCTGAAGTTTATGTAAACAAACACGTTTTGACGGTGTTTTTGGGAAAATGCCATCTGTTGATCATATATATATATATATATATATATATATATATATATATATATTGGGGATTATTTATATTTTTTACATGTGTGTGTCCATGTATATCAATTGTTTGAGATGAAGTGGAGAATAAATCTAGACTGAAAATCTTAAATCAAATTCCTCTATTTCATATTAATGATAAAATATTATCTTAGATCTTAATAATGTAAGTCTTATTTATTTTTGTGATGTAACTGATTATCATATAGCATTGGCAAAATGTGAGACTCTGGAATGTAGGTCCTATGATTGATTACAGCATTATCATTTTTGGCACCCAAACTTTTTACAAACTCTCAGGCAATAAAGTGATTCAAATATTAATTTATTAGCATAGAACATTTTAAAATTTTGATGTAATTCTTTATGATAAAAACTAAATTCAATTGTGTTAATTAGATAAGACATAAGATATTTTTTTGTAATGTGGGATCAGGTTTTATAGTTTTTAGTGCACTTTCATGGTGGCATTTAAATATCCAATCCTTACTTATATACAATTTTTGTTTTAATTTTATAATTACTATGCCACTAATATATGACAGATGCTGGTGGTTATTAAATCCCTAATCACTGTTGTCCTGCTTTAGATCTTGTAACAGTAATCCAACTTCCTGTTGGCAGCCATCTTTTATTTCTCTGTTTAACTATCATACTATCAATCCAAAATGAAAATCACATAAATTTCTTCAATCTAAGTGAACTTGCCTGTATAGTTATCTAAATCTTAACCAGTTCATTATTCATATATTACAGTGTTCTTAGTTTTTAACAACCATAGGTGCCTCTATTCTGTGGCCAGGCTTGATATAAAATACCAATAAAGTGTTGTAATATTATGTCATATGACCAGCCTTCAATATTGCTCCTAACTAATAAAATCCAAAAGCTAGAAAATAGTCCAGGGATATTGGATACTATTAGAAAGAAATTTAATAAGTGCTATCGTCTGACTTCTATTACTTATCAAATAGTACATTAAGTTGTCATAGCAGTGATGAAAGAAAAAAAAATGCTGCTGAACAGTATTATTCTAAGTTGGTCATGTGGTAGAGTTATGTGATATTTCATTGGTTCAGATAAAACTATTTGCTTAAAACTTCAATTAGACTTATAATACTTCTCTCATTTAACTTATTCCCTAGCCATTCTTATATGTAAGATAAAGTAAGAATAAAAATGTCTTGGCTTTCATTGTTTGTTACTGTAATGCAAATAAGGTTCTGCCTTATCCCCATTGTTCTATTCAAGAAAATGTGTTAAAGTTTTTTGCTTTGCAATGAGTTCTTAAAAAGTTGTTTTACCTTTTTATCTCTAATTAATACCATATTTGATATAACATGATGCACTAAATTCAACTTCAAACAGTCAGTAAGTCAATTTGTTCCATTGGAGACCAGAGAAATGAAACCCCAGCACATAATATTTTTATAGCTGTACATATATAGTTAATTAAAGTTTATAAAATTAAACCATTTACTCAATTTCCAGAAATTCAAATGGCATTTTAACAAAAAGAATAAAAAGCCCACTGCAATTTTGAAAAGAGAAAATCTCAGCTATTATAAATGAGATATACAACACAGCATGAAAATTAGATAAACTAAAATACTGATGAAATCTTCACAATCCCATGCTTTTCTCACAAAGGTTTTGAGAATTAGATGCCGAATCTACTAAATATGCAAACATTAAGATTTCTTCAGGATTAAACCTTGCTCCTTTGAGCCTTAGAGACTATGTAAACATAAAATGTTGAAAGTGGGTTGGTGCAATGCCTGATAAAGAAACAATTTACGGAGTCACATATGTTGAATACCAATTCAATGACCAAATCATTCATCCATCATCAATAAATAAACACCCAACATTCAAAAGCTTCATTCGCTATGCTTTTCTTTTATTTTAATTTAAACATGAATATTTTTACATATATATCACCATCATTATTTCAATGAATGTCTATAAATTAATATAATTTAATAATCATATTTTTATACATAAACATGCCATGTTTTTTATAATTAAAAGAAGTTTTGTGTAACAAATACAAGTATTTTTGTTTATTTGAGGTAAAGTTATATTCAGATTCCAAGTTGTTTCACCATTTTATAGTAATGCCCAATGAAGCTCAATCAGCCTAAGATTCAAAGTTGGGTCACCATTTCAATGCTCAGGATAGGGAAATTATCAGTATAAAATCATAATTTTTAATTGAAATAAAAATGAAATTGTAGATAAACAGGAATTGATTAATGAGTAAAGCAAATAAAACCAGTTTAATAACTATTAAATATCTAGTTCTCTCTATAACATTTTTTACATAAAATACATGTTAAACATATATAATATTTACTAAAGCAATAAACCTAAAGCATATGCAATTGAAAATGTGGAGGTAGGGGCCTCTACAGGTTTTAACCACAAGCTGACACATTGGAAAAAAAGAGGGGAACCCAGAGGGGAACCCCTCCCTACTTCAAACTACTTTTTATATAAATAGGTGAAGCTGAAGCAAGTAAGCTTGTGGTTAAGAGGTCCCTACCTTCGCATTTTCAATCACATATGCTTTAGGTTTATTGCCTTAGTAAATGTTACTTACATAATCAATGTGTGTTAAATAAATTTATAATTACATATATAATAAGTTATTTATTTATATAGCATTATGTTTTTAATCTGTAGTAATAATTGTGGATCACTCCACTACACATGCACTAGAAAGATTTAAACATTTAATGAATACTCTCCTTTCCAAACAAAAGATAACTTCTTTTGAAAAGATAGAATGAATCCACTCTATCTTTTTAACCTATATGTATAGACAAATCTTATGCATTGGGAAATGAAAACTTAAAAATATTAAATCACTTTCAATTCCTTTTAATATGTTTTAATGAATGATGCTTGTGAAATTTTTACAATTTATAATACATGATTTTTAGATGAAAAAGACTTTATCTTATATTTGGAAAGGAGAGTATTCATGAAACGTTTAAATCTATCCAGCATATGGGTCATGTAATGATCCCTCATTATTATTACAGGTTAAAAACATAGCATTATATAAATAAATAATGTTATATATGTTTAACATTTCATCTAATAATGATGTATCATAAATTGTAAAAAATTTGAAAAGTGTAAAACATAGTAAAATGAATTAAAAGTGATTATTTAATATCTTCACACTCTCATTTCCAAATCTTTAAGATTTTCTTATGCTTACATTAAATTGATAGAGTAGATTCATTCCATCTTTTCAAAAGACTTTATCTTGTGTTTGAAAAGTAGGGTTAAATGTTTAAATTTATCTAGAGCATATGTAGTAAAATGATCCTTAATTATTGTTATAAAATATAAGTATAAGTAAGATTTTGGCTACTTCTCCTTCATGTATCTATGGTATTTGCAAATTCTTATACTATCACTCTATCAGTCAGTCTAAGAGTAAAGTGATGATGATGGTTCAAATATATTATGGATGTGAGCAATATCTTTAAATGTATAGCACTGCAGCCACTACACTATAAATTTATGCTCCATTATGTATTCTTTATATTATATAGTTCTAACAGTTTTACATGAGATAATTAACTACGATACATCACTAACAAATTAGCTTTTAATTACCACACATACCAAACAATAAAGTTTAAAATAGTAAATGTCTATAAAAATAAATGCATTCAAGTAAATAAATTTTGAATAGAAGAAAATATTTTAATAAAATAATATTTTTTTTAAAAAAAAAGTGAATGCTAAAAAGAGTTTGAATATGGCAGAAATGAGCCTTTTACTACACAGTACACCAGTTAATGATTTAGCTATTAAAAAAATAACTATTTTATATTCGGTCTGTGATTTTATTAAATAATGAGTTTTAATATACAGATTATACTACAAATATAAAATGAAAATGTAAAATATTTAACTGAAAGTATATACACAGGCAATATATTTCATATGGTATTTACAATAAACCTATTCTATTATAAAATTATAAGTAAGACTAATAAATAATTTTAAAAATGCTTTATACTTATATTATTAATAAAGTACTACAAAATTAATTATTGATTGCACTTAGATAAAATAAAATTCTTATCTAGCATTGATTTTAAATCTTCAGCTCCAAAAACAATATGTGTAAGGTTTTAACTATGAGTTTTGGGCACACACACAGAAAATCATTTCTAGGTTACTTCTGAGTATTTAATTCACTATTCTTCTGGATGAGTATGTCTGTCTTCTTTTTTGAACAAATGAGTTCTTTTACTTTCATGGTATTTTATATCACTTTGCAACTGTTTACAAATTTTATTACTTTTATACTTTATATAGTTATCAGTTCTATGCATGGTTTGAAACAGGGTCATCTAGAAGTTCCATTAAGCTTTCATTAAATAGATTCAAAGAGATTTCAATTCAGATAGATTTCAAAATAAGCTTACATTATAGCATTCCAATGCAGATAATATATTTGTTTAAGTCTAGTACTCCATTTTCAAATTTTCAATAATATAGTGAAGTTTTTTCATAATATTATGTTAGTAAGTTTCTTCTCCTGCTTAAAATATTATTGACTTTTTAAACTTTATGAAGTTTAGCAATTCAAATACAGATCTCAAGGTGGTTTGATACAGATTGAACAATTAAAACAACGTGAATGAAGTTGCTAAAGTAATTGATTTCTTCCAAATCTATTCTAATTTCTGCTGTTGAAAAAAAAACCTTAAATACCTTTTCAATTCATGATCTTTGATATAATTATAAATTTATTAAACGCACATTGATTACGTAAGTAATATTTACTGAGGCTATAACCTCGATAATATGCATGTAAAATGCGATAATAGGGACCTCTACAAGTGTTTTAACCACAAGCTTACGCTATGGAAGAAAAGAGGGAAACAGTATAAACCATATTTTTAATAAACTATCAGGATTACTGCACCTATCTGTGTTTTTAAGAATAACAACTTAATTATGACTCATTACTTTTTTTCTACTTTTTTTCAAAATTAGTTAAATAACTAGTGTTTGACTGAACTTTTGTTAAGATTGTATTTTAGTTGTACTTATACGGTGGACTATTTTCATCATCTAACATTAACTAATAAACATCACATGATCACGTCCTCTTATGCTTCTGTGTAACTGTTGTTAAAACAGGCAATATATATATATATAGTGTGCGGTAATATATATATATAGTGAGTTTTGCCTGTTCTAACATTAACTATTGAATGTCTTTACAAAATATTTTAAATTTTTATTTAAATTTTTTAATTATATTCAATTGTTAGTAATAGACAAAGGTTAGTATATACACAATGTTTTAAGTGGTATTATTCTCCTTATTTTTTTCAAGTGTTTCTGGTACGATGGTGACAATACTAGCATTAGAATTAAACTTGAACTTTTAGATTCTTGAAAATTAAACTTTTAGATAATGCTCTAACCAACTGACCTATTCTGCTAAAGGCAATAGTCAGTAGACATTTCATATATTTTCCTCCTGATTTCTTTATTTTTTCTAAGTCCAGAATTAATTAGTGATTTCTAAACATTCTACATAGTCACATTAGTAATCTATATGTTTGCACTCTAAAAGCACATCAGTGAAGCATAACTCCCAAAGGCACTAAGTTAGAAAGTATTGAAAAATAGGTTCACTGATGTGCATTTAGAGGGCAACATATAGATTATGAACTATTAGTGAAGTAGATAAATTAAGTATTATAAGTCACATTAGATTGACCAATGGGATTATTTGCTGTTATCATGTGACAGATACTTTGAATTTTCTTCTTTTATCTTTTTTTTTTCTAACCAATATTTTTATATTTTCCACTCTAACATATTCATTGGTATATACATGATCTGCAAGTTTAGACACATCTCTTTTCTAATGATTTAATGATTAGTTTGCACACTTTCAACTGTTTATCAATGGAGTGACTTGACTCACAAGTACAAATCCTTCCACATTCACATGGTATTTCATGGATGTGGTTTTTGTTTTATAGCATTTCAAGTTTAGATTTTGTACAGAAGTTTTATATGATGTTAGATTGATTGCAGATTTTCTTTAATTTGCATGCTATTATGATATTTGATGGATACCACTTCTTTTGCTCTGTTCAATAATGATGGTATAATTCCATGTTTTGAATTTATAGTGCGATTTGATGTATATGCTAAGTATTTTATTGTCTGTGTGGGTTTTCTGTAAACTGTAGTTTTGATTTTGCCATGACAGAGTCTTGTCACATCTTTGATTATGAATTTAATTTAAGGAAATATGTTGTTGATGTGTGTTTAGAATGTCTGTAATAGTGCTTGATCATGTCACCATACAACAAATGTATTATCAATATAGTGAAGTGAAACTTGGGGTAACAGCAGTGAGTCCATAGTCATCTCTTGATTTTGTTGGAAGAATTTTATGTTATTTAAAAATATGTTGTTGTTTTGCAGAAACTTAATAATTCCTTTATTAATAGAAAAAGTTGTTCTGGTTTGTAAGTTATTATCACCATTTAATCTTTTCATTACCAATAAACAATGTTTCATAATATTGTACATTTGTGAATAAATTTATTAATAAATTGATATGGAAAGTTTGCTCACAAATGTACCATGTCATGAAGCATTGTTTATTATAAGGAAAAAATTAAATAGTAATAATAATTTACAAATTACAATAACTTTTCCTATTGAAAATATAACATTCTGCATAACAACATGCTTTCAATACATCATAGAATTCTTTCACCAAAATTAAGGAAGAGTTATATGATAACCAATGTGACTTGTGATTAGCAATATTTACATGAAAGAACTTGAAACCATAACCACAAATACTACTCCATATCTGCATAAAGTTTGTCTTCACTATGTTGATAATACACATGCTACATGACCACATGATGGAGCACTCTTACAAACATTCTGGATACACATAAACAACATATCTCTTTAAATTAAATTCACAACAGAGAACAAAAATTGGCATTTTAGATGTTCTTGTTACAAGATTCCTTCATGGCAAAATCAAAACTATAGTTTATAAAAAAACAGCACATACAGGAAAATGCTTATCATATGCATTTAATCACATTAGAAATACAAAACATGGAATTATATTATCACTATGGAGCAAATGAAAGAAGTACTTATCCATCATCTATCATTAAATAAACCTTAAATAGACAACAAAAAATAATAATAAAAAAATTATTGGTACTGTAGTGTACTCATACCTACTAGTAATAGTGAAATAACCAAAGAAAATCTGTGATCAGTATAACATCAGAACAAATTTTCAGAGCTATACTATACTACAAGGAATCCAAACATTTATAAAGTCTTAACTTGAAATGCTATAAAACAAAAACTGTGTCTACAAAATACCATATGAATGTAAAAAAATTATATTTGTGAAACAAATTGCCTCATTAAAAAGTGATTGAAAAAGCACAAACTCATGAATAGAAAAGAGAAAACATATGTCAATAGAATCAGAGAGTATATGTACCAATAAACATATAAACAATTGACAAAATACAATAGACAGAGAAAAAGAAAATTCAAAGAAGCTGTTCACTTTACAAAGGCAAATGATTGCATGAGTCAATATAATGCGACTATACTTATTGTCTGGAAGCCACTAATTAAATTTGCTCTTAAAAAGAAGTGGATAAAGTAGGAAGAACCTTATAGTAAAGATAAGTAAATGAAATTTCTACTGTCTGTTGCATTTGTCAGAATGGCTCAGTTGATTAGAATGTACCTTAAAATTTTCAATATCCAATAATCTAATGATTCAGGTTTGATTACAATGTTAGTACTATCACTGGTTGTGCTAAAAACACCTGAAGAAGAGAGGAGAATACCACTCAAAATGTGTTTGTATTAATCTGTGTTGTGTGTTATTATTAACAGTTGAATGTAATTGGAAAATTTAAATAAAGTTTAAATTTTTTTAGATATTCAATATTTAATATGATAATGGAAATAGTCAAACATAAACTAAATGCCCTGTAATTAATTTACAAGAATGGAGAGTGATGGGTCATCTGAATGTTTGTGCTCATATACCCTATATATTACATATATAGACACAGGTATAGAATAAGCCTGTGTTTCAGTTATTACATTGTAGAGATGTTTGCCCATCCTTGCATATGTATTAAATGGATTATGTCCTGTACATGTGGGGTTCAGATTGACCTTAGGTCACCATGGGTGTGACAAGAATTTCGGCCTCAAGGTGGCCTTCGAGCATTCCATCATCAGATTTTCAATTGGATGGATGGTCGAAGAGTTGGAGTGTGTAGTAGATTGGAGCCTGTCCATTAAAATGTGAAGATTGTCTATCTTAATATATATCTGAGCGCTTATAGTATATGTGTGTGGGAGATGATAATCTGGACCAACTGATGATTGCTGGATAAGCATTAAATATGTATATTGGTGATTATTTATCTTTTCAGCATATATGTGCTTGAGTGTATCAGTGTTATTAGATAGAGTGGAGAGTGATGGGTCATCTGAACGCCTGTTCTCATATACCCTATATATTAAATCCAGTAAATATAAATTATGAAGAAACTAATCCTCTTACAAATTAAAAGTAAAGCTGAATTTTTTTTTATTTTTGTTCTTTCTTTCAAAGTAAAAACATATTTCACATCCAACTTTTATTTTTTTGTTAAATTGCATAAGTCTATTAAAATTAATTAAATTTAACCTATTTTGTGTTTTGTATACTAAATTTAATATTTATTCTCTTTCAGATATTCCTTTATTTAAATTCTAATTATTTTTAATAAAGAAAATGTTCATTTATGTCAAACAAATTACACAAATTTATTTACTATTGGCTTAACTTAAATAATAAAATATGTATACTTGAATGATATATTCCACCTTTATTGTTAAAAGAAAGCTGCTTGACAACAATATAAAATTGTTGATTGTTATTGATATTTGGATAGACTAAATGTTTACTGGTTTAAAATTATATATATATGAAATACAAATAAAATGTCTATTAATTAAAACATATTGTAATATATAACGGTATTAAATATAAGACATTCACTTTGCAGAAGTACTTTAAGAATTAATCATGAAAGTCCTTCTGTGGATTGAAAGATTGTATATTTATATTTAATACTGTTATATATATATATATAACAAATATTTTACTTGATTTATGTACGTATACATATATAATTCAATAATTTTTTAATAGGTATAATTGTTTAAATATTTTTAAATATGTAGAAATTTAGTGATCCATGAATATAGTATATTGTGAATGCTTTTTGTATATAAAAGGAGATTCTCAAGCCTATTCCCTCTTTTAATGCAGTCCTAGTTCTTATATAGAGGCAATGCTATTACAGTAAATTATACATGTTTAAGGAAACAAAGATTATACGTTTTCCTACTTTCTTTACTCTACATAAATTCTTCAACCACAGTTGAATGTTATAATTTAGTACTTTTTAACAGATGTAATTGTTTAAATACTTTTAAATACATAGAAATTTTTGCTATTTTTAGTTTAGAAAAATCATAATCAGATCTTAAGACACAGTGACTAATAAATATTGTATATTGTAAATACATTATTCCCAAAATGATTTCCTCTACTAAATGTGGTTCTAGTTCTTATATATTATTATATGTTTCCTTAAGCATGTGTAAATTTACTGTAGTAGTTTTTTATCTATATAAAAACTAGAGAAGCATTTAAAAGAGGAAATCTCCTTTTGAATGAAAAAAGCATTTACAGAATACATCTGACTATGATTTTTCCAAAATTGAAATAACATAATTTCACACATATTTAAATATATATACATTCCATGTATTTCCATTAAATAAATTACTGATTACATTCTTAAATAATATTTCAGAAAAATGTACCAATATTACTATAAGCTATGAATATGATATACATGACATATTGAGAGTATGATAAAGATACTTTGATATTATTCCTATGATGTATTATTCCAGAGTCATTTGTGTCTGATAATATTTATTCAAAGTTTTCTGAAGGTTTGTAATGATGGTATATTATAAGATGTGATATGTTGGACTATTTCCATCATTTAGAGTGAATGTTGAGTGTATAGAAAATTTTAAACTTTATTTAAACTTTCCAAATACAAACAACTTGTTAGTAATAATGCACAAATAGACAATAAAGGTTAGTAATTACACAATGTTTAGAGTAGTATTATTTTCCACTCTTCTTCAGGAAAGATTAAAAATAGACATAACACCTGAAGAAGAATGGAGAATAATACTACTCAAAATGTTGAATAATTACTAACCTGTATTGTCTATTTGTGTGTTATTACTAACAAGTTGTTTGTTTTTGGAAAGTTTAAATAAAGTTTAAAATTTTCTCTACATTCAACATTCACTCATAAATGATGGAAATGGTCCAACATATCACATCTTAATGTGATCCTTTTCTTTCCATTTTAGAAAATAATAATATTAATTTATAATATAAATTATTTATAATTTATAAATTGTTATAAATTAATTAATTAATAAGAATAAATAATAATTAATTATTTATAATAATTAATTAATTATAAATTTATAAATAATTTACAGAATATATATTAATTACAGAAATTAGTGATTATCTTTGCAAAGATTCATATATGTCTTGAAAGTTGATTATATAATTATCAACCACTTACTATATATATATATATATATAGTAAGTGGTTATATACTTAGTATATATATATATATACTAAGTAATTAAAACACTAAAAGTAATAAGGAACAGATTATATCAGATTATTCCAAGGACTGTAATCAAATTCTTTAACACTATTACCATTTCACTTTGGATACCTACAAATTCTTATGCCAGTTTAACCACTTTACTCAGTATAGTGAATATTTGAAAGCTAAATGTTACAATGATATCTTCAAGTCTTTGTCTTTAATTTTATTTATTTATTTTATTTTTAAAAAGATAAACAATCACATTTAAAATATATTTATCACTGTGATGAATTGAATTATTTATTAATTATAATTATTATTTATAAATTTATAATAAATTATTAATAATTATTAATTAATTTATAATTTATAATAAATTATTATTTATAATTTCTTTATAGTGCTACTAATATATAATATTAATTTATATTAATTTATTAATATAAATTTATAATTATATAAATTAATTTAATTATTAATTTATATATATATATATATATATATATATATATAAATTAATATATATATATATATATATATATATATATATATATATTAAAACTTACTTAATTCCAATGTCAATAACAACCAACAATTTCAAACTGTTGTCAAAGCAACCTCCTTCTAATAATGAAGGTGGAATCCCACCTTAATTAATGATCTAATATACTTATATAGACACTAAATATTGCAACTTGACCACAGAGATTGAAATTATTGATACACAGAGATTTAAATAAACATCTTTAAATAGGTAATAGTCAATTATAACATTACAAATTGCAATTATAAATTTCCAATTGCACCCAAAGTATTACCTAAATAACAGATGTAATAATGCTCAAAGCTAAATGGATTTGTAAGTAATTATTAAAAACCAATCAACACTTAGACAATACTAATGTCAATAACAATCAAGAATTTCAAACTGTTGTCAAGACAAATTCCTTTTAACAATAAAGGTGAAATTCCACCTTTATTAATGTTCTAATATATTTATGTAGACACTAAAGATTGAAATTATTGATACAATGAAGTTTAAATAAACCTCTTTAAACAAGTAGATGTAATCTATTCCAAATAGAAACTAATAAATAGTCAATTATAACATTACCAACTGCAATTATAAATTTCAAATTTCACCCAATATATTACTTAAATAATGAGTGTAATAATATTCAAGGCTAAATGGGTTTGTATGTAATCATTAGAAACTTGGCAACACTTGATAATCCCAATATCAATAACAATCAAGAATTTTAAACTTTTGTCAAGGTAACCTTTTTTTTTACAATAAGAGTGAAATCCCTCCTTTATTAATGGTCTAATATATATATATATATATATATATAATAATTAATATATATATATATATATATATATATACATTAATTATTGTATAATAAAAGAATAAAATATTAATGGTGAAAATTATTACAAAACACAGAAGTCATCATCTTCATCATCAACCATTATCAATTCACTGCAGGATGAAGGTCTCTCCAAGTTTACTCCATCTCCGGTCTTTAGCTTCTCTTCTCCACATCACTCCAGCACACTTTCTTATTTCATCCATCCATCTCACATGTGGTCTTTTTCTGAGTCTTTTACAATCTCTTGGAATCCAGTTTAAGATTTCAATTGTCCATCTATTATCATCTCTTCTAGTAATATGTCCAGCCCAACTTTACTTCAATCTTTTAACTTTTTCAATGAGGTCAGTAATTTTTGTAATCATCTTCAATTGATAACTATTAAAAACTACATTTAGAAGAAATAAATGGCTTCTTCATGTTACATTCAAAGTTTCATGAATTTTCTATCTATTTAGCAAAATTATCTCTAATTTTTCTTTTATTATAGTTTGTTTTTTCATGAAAGGTCTTAGTATTTTCTAGATTCAAATTGAAAGTATACTCACGTGTTTTTCCTGATCAAATAAAACAGATACTTCTTTAACCATTTCTTAGTACTACATGTTAATTCATTTATATATAAAGTCCTGCCTTATATAAAATTTTATATACATTATTACTATTTGGGTTTAAAGGTAAATATATATTTTTAATTATTTACTATTTTTGAGCTGGAAAATCTTCAGATTCTTTATGAGAAAAGAAATCATAATAAAAGAAAGTTCAAAGAAGTAATTTTAATAAATAGATAAAAGAATTCTTTAATTAATACACAAAATGCGACTATTAAAATTCATGAATCTTAGGAGATAATGATGATATTAACCTTCCATTAAGGTGAAATTTAAAAGAATAATAGTTGAAGTCTATTATGAAAATAATTAAAAATACTTCTGCATTTTGTAATAGTTTCTTGTAGAATTTATTTCCACTGCTAATACATTATTGGTGTTGTTGTTATTATCATTATCATCATTATTATTAGTTATTTTTACTACTACAATTATTATTATTATTTTATCATCATCATCCTCATTATTATTATTATTATTATTATTATTATTATTATTATTATTATTATTATTATTATTATTATTATTATTATTATTATTATTATTATTATTATTATTATTATTAAGTTTCAACAATAGTAAACTTTATTGATCCTTTTAGTTACATAGTATTACAATGCCATAGCAAGATACATGTTGAATCTTATTATTGTCAGTTCAATTTCAAGTGCTACAATATTCATTTTTTTAAAGGTACATATCTATCTTTCACATGATTCTATCCACTTTAGAAATGTTAATTAATCATATTATTGTCCAATAGGAGCATAATCTGGGCCATGCTTTTTAACTTTGCTGTTTGTCTGAGTAGGGACCAAGTGGCTGCATAAATATCTGGGGTGGTGATCTGTTTGTCTCTAACTTGAATTTTATTCAACTTATTCTCAAATGTGGTTGGATGCCTTCTGGGGTTATTACCCAATATGAACACACACCTAGTGCTATTATTATTATTATTATTATTATTATTATTATTATTATTATTATTATTATTATTATTATTATTATTATTATTATTATTATTATTATTATTATTATTATTATTATTATTATTATTATTATTATTATTATTATTATTATTATAATTTGTCATTTAAACTCATTTATGTATTTATATATTTGTTGTGGTGCAATACTGTAATTGGCTTTATGCTGTAGTTTTTGTACGGTAAATAAATGAATTGAATTGAATTATTATTATTATTATTATTATTATTATTATTATTATTATTATTATTATTATTATTATTATTATTATTATTATTATTATTATTATTATTATTATTATTATTATTATTATTATTATAATTTGTCATTTAAACTCATTTATGTATTTATATATTTGTTGTGGTGCAATACTGTAATTGGCTTTATGCTGTAGTTTTTGTACGGTAAATAAATGAATTGAATTATTATTATTATTATTATTATTATTATTATTATTATTATTATTATTATTATTATTATTATTATTATTATTATTATTATTATTATGTTTCAAAGGATAAACTTTATTAGTATTCTAAAAGATTATACAAGTTACAATTGCCAACATAGTTCTTATACATAAATTGGTTTCACAAAACTACATATGTAAAATGATTTGATCAGTGATTGTATGTGTTATCAAACTAGAAGTCTTTAAGAAAAGAAAACAGTTCAACAAAGTCAATGATGATCACTCAATCATACAATTATATACAATTAGATATACTTCAATTAAATTAAAGCAGTGATGCATCTAATTTGTGTCAGTTGACTTCAGAACTGGCACAAAGATCCATGTTAGATATAGTTTTTTTGTTAGTGCTTTTATATAAGTTCTTGTATATTCCAGGTGTCAATGTACTTAGATTGATCTGTAATCTTCATGTCTCTTTCACGTATGGTTTGCAGTTTATTTCTGAATGTGTTTGGATGTCTTCTGGGATATAATTGTATATGAAATTACACCTTGTACACCATAAGGCATAGAGTAAAAATGTGCAGATTTTTATTTCAGCAAAGATACCCCTTTTAAAAGAATCAAAAAGGGTTTTCATATTGATTTTTTTATCCTTGAGTGAAGTGCTAATAATTTCACAAATGTTTTCTAGACTTGGGCATGAGAAAAAAAGGTGGTTTTGTGTCTCCGAGTCCCTATGGCAAAGATTACATATATCATCTATATCTTTATAGTTTCTTTGAAATTTCAAAAAATGTTGTGTAGGTAGCGAATCCAGATTTATCTTTAGGAGAAAGTCAAAGAATATTATTATTATTATTATTATTATTGTTGATGTTATTATTATTATTATTATTATTATTATTATTATTATTATTATTATTATTATTATTATTATATTATTATTATTATTATTATTATTATTATTATTATTATTATTATTATTATTATTATTATATGATCTATATAACTTGTAAATCTTTTGAGTAATGAATTAATGGTTTTTACATTTATTGATATTTAAGGAATTTCAAATAACATTTTCAATATTTCTATTTTGGAAAAATAAGAAGGTAAATTATAGACAACATTATTTTTAACATTATATATAATTTCAAAGTGAATGATAAAGAATTACTACTGAATGAAATTACTTAGAAATGAAATTAACAAAAGTTATAAGTTGAATTATTGAATAATAAACATAAAATAATGTCCCATTGTGCTTCAATCAGAGTTAATTAGAGAGAATAAAATCTTTATATACTTTTACTGATAAGAAAAGGTACTGCAAATAACAAATTATATAATAGGTATGCTAATAGAAGAGCTATGAGTTTGAGCCATAAACTGTTAAAGCATCTAATAATTTTGCAAGAATTTATAATATGACAAAGGAATAAATAAAGAAGAGTTAAGATTATTCAACAGCAGTAGCAATCCTAATTTTACTGTTACCTTCTTATATGTATCACAATGATCAACTGTGTTACTATAACTTTTATAAAGTTTTATAAACAAAACATAGCAGTCAAGCGTTGTTAGCCGAGAGGTCAGCGCAGCCGTCTTGCAAGCAAGCGGTTGGCTGCAGACGGTTGTTGCAGGTTCACCTCCCGGCCGATGCTTTGACATATGGAAAAAAAAAAACATAGCTAAAAAATTGGAATGGAAGAATTTATTTTATGTGATTTACATACAGACTAAAGCGGATATATACATGTATATAATATCAATAGAATATAATATTCGCAATTTCTATTTCATTTTATAAAATCATGTAAAGAATTTATGTGAGGGGGGGGGCAGAATGTGAAGATATAGTACATAATAAAAATAAGAATTTTATGTGAATATATATTGCTTGTGAATAGTTTCCATCAGTTTTATTCTAAGTGTCAAAAAAAAAAAAAAGATTCTTTTCTCTTTCCTTTCTTATAATTTCATCCATTCTTTCTTTTAAATTCAATTTTTAAGCAAAAAAAAAAAAAACTTGAAAGTTTTAAATTTTTATTGACTTAAAATACTATATGAGGCAACTAACTTTCTAACTTCATTAAATACTTTGAATTATTGGTTTATTTGAAAATCTGACAAAATTTATAAAATTTCACTTTCTGTCATAATCTATAAATTTCAAACTTTTGCAATGTTTTATAAAATATTTTTTCACTATATATGTATGTATAGATATACAAACAAGTATATTCAATTAAAACTTTTCATTGTCAGATAATTAAAACTCAATAGTGGAATATCTTATTTCAAAATCGTAGAATTTTTACAAATATATATATATATATTATAATGTTTTCACAGTTATATGACATAAACAAGGTGAACACGATTTCATTCAAAAAATACTTTGCTTACATATATATTTTGAGGATATGATGTCCCACATCACATATTTAATTTAAAATGATATAAAATTAGACTTTCATGTAATAATGAAGGATTCCAATCTCTTCTGGCATTCAGTTAGTTTAAATTAGAATCAAGCTTTTAATTCCAGACATAAGGCTTTTTGTTTTTCAGTTTATCACTTTCTTCTTCTTCTCAAAACACTACTAGAACGTAGTTTTGACAACGGTTTTTTTTGTTTTCTCTTATTTTACAAGTCTCCATGAGGAAAATTTGTAAGGCCATTTTTTCAGACAGTTTTATTGCAATAATAATAGTAACCAATAAATATCATGACCACCACCTCTTATGCTTGTGTATAACTCTTGCTAAAACAGGCAAAACTCACTATACGTATTGCCACACACAGCAAGCTAGAGTAATCAATGGATGCCAGAAGGCTTGTGCATAAAATCTCCATCTAGTGCCTGCTTTAGCTTGCTGTGTGTGGTAATACATATAGTGAGTTTTACCTGTTTTAACAAGTTATACACAAGCATAAGAGGTGGTGGTCATGTGATGTTTATTGGCTTAAAACCAATCCTGTCTAATAGGATAGTCATGGCTATGGTTATTAAAGAAACAATCACATCAAAATGTATGGGTGCTGAACTGAGTTCAGACCCATATGACTATATAGGCTGAATGGGCTTGGATTGGAATCATTAAGGTGTTTTCAGTTTAAGACTCATAATTTTATAGTTAAGTGGAGATAAAAGGTGGCTGCTGGAGGGCTGCATTAGATCCTAAGATCTAGCTGTAGTGCTCTCAGATCCAAGGCTCCTCACTGATAAAGACCACAAGCCAGAAACTAGTCTGGGGATATTGGATGAGTAGACACTAGATGGGGATTTTATGCACAAGCCTTCTGGAATCCATTGATTACTCTAGCTGGCTGTGTGTGGCAATACATATAGTGAATTTTGCTTGTTTTAATAATTGTAGTATTAAGTGTCCATCTAAGTTTAGCCATTGCAAAATCATGAAGCTGATTCCCAGCTTTAAAAATAAACTTTAATATTAACTAACCTATCATTGGATTTCCAACTTCCAAGGAGATGTTTTTAGATTTGATGTGAAGTAGTTTCCTGGTTAATGTAATTGGAAAGAGCACATCTACTAACTTAAATTGTTTTAGGCAAATCCATTTATACTATGATTATTTTTTGAAAGCAATATTAATTACTGATAAACTTTTGTAAAGTTCTTTATATCAGTCACATATGTTCTGATGCTTAATTCATACTTTCTAACTACTTTTGTTTCTTTTTTACACTGTACTCCATGATATTTCTATATATTATTTATAAATTTCCTTATTTCAAAATTAATTAAAATAAAACAAGTACTCTAGCTTTTCTCCATAAATAATTTTCTAATAAAATTTTATTGATTTCCCACATTAACAAATGGCTTTAAATTATCTTAGATTTTTTTTTCTTGTAGGGTTTGTTATTATTTTAAATTTACCTAATCAATTTTTCTGACATCTTTTGATTCAAATTTATTTATTTTTCCTAAATTATTTTCTTTCTCTAGAAAATTCTTCCTGTAAACTAAAAGGGTTTTTTTTTATTTTTAAGAAATTTTAAAAAAAAAATTATTAATAAGTATTGAACATTCTATACACATGTAGACACTCATTTGTTCTTTAAATGTGTGCTCTTATATTCTATTGAAATGGCCTTATTCTTCCTCTTTCTCTGTCTATATTAAGAGTGAATAGCCTATGTTGTAATAAATCTCTCTTTTTTTTTCAGACCATTACAAAATGATTAATAATCATTTCAATATGTATTAATTATTAAAAACACCCTCTAATATGTTTAATATATCTAACAAATGTGTGTAATTACATGTTTAAATAGATAGTAAAAATTAATTCATTTATATGCTTGTTTGGAGTTTGATTAATAAGCTTTGTTATATATATTACGCAATTTTTAAATATCTTATTGTAAGGAAAACGTCTTAATAATATATCTTTACCAAAAAAAAAAAAAGTGAAATAGATAATAAGCATTAAAATTAAAAGGTAAACATTTCCCATTTTTCTTTCTTTTTATAAATAGCTAATTAACTATTTTAGGATCACGGCTATTTAATTTGACTACTTATCACTTGATAAATAAATAACTTTTATCTGAATTCAAACCCAGATTGTGGACATAGATAAAAATTATAATAGATATAAGTGGAGTAATAAGGACTATATCATAAAGCTCTTTTATAATTATAAATATCTGAAGACCATATAGAGAAAAGTTTTCATAAAGTCTGTTTTTTATTTTTTAAACTATATGTGCTCAACCGACTTTCGACTATTACAAGTCATAGACTTGTTACGGATATGCTTAAAAAAAAACATTAAAAATATTATTCAATCCACTAATTTTTTTAACGAAACTTTTATTTTACCTCTGAATCAAAAATAACATAAGAAATACATTATTTTTTGTTTCCAATGTTTCAACTAAGTGTTACAAAATTTTTTAAAGATATATAATTAAGTATTAGTACTAGCATACTTTTATATATCTGATAATATATATATATATTATTTATTACCAATATATATCTGATATATATATATATATATATTATTTATTACCAATATATATGTAAATTACTTATGTTAAAAGTGCAAAAGTTATTTTTATAATAAAAAAAGATTCGATAATTAATCAAAAATTTAAAAAATTAAAAAAAAAAACAATTTAATTATATTCTTTTTTTTAACCTTATATACATTAAACATGGTAATAATGCTACTTCTATTTCATTTTTCAAAAATGTTTTATCTTTTAATTTTAGTAAAACATTTATTCGGGATTCGAACTAACTTTCACACGACAACTCTCAGTGCCATCTGGACCAACGGATGAGTGCTGGTTTAGCACAAAATACGGATACTGGTGAATATTTATCTTTTCAACATGTATGTGATCAGGTGGGTCAGCAATATAAGATAGTACTGAGAGTTGTCGTGTGAAAGTCTGAGTTCGAATCCCGCATATTATATATATATATATAAATGCAGGTGTAAGTACTGTATAATGTATAAAACCTTTATTGTAAATAAGTATAAAATAGAAGTTAGTTGAGTAATAGAGATAATGTAAATATTAAAAAAAGTAGTGCTAAATCAATTTTTGGATATATGTGTATCTATAATATATACTTTACAAGTGTAATTTAATAGATTTATTACTGTAATTAAGTTATAATTAAAAATAAAAAACCGTATATTTTATTTAGTTTGATTTTAAATTTGGAAAAACTTAGTTTCAAAATTAATTTCTTAACAGTGACAAGTTAATTAACATATTTGTAAAAATATGTTTGCTATAATTGAAAAACAAAACAAAATAATTAAAACAAACATGTTTTGTTTATATAAACATTTTAAATTATAACAAAATACAACTAACAGGTGAGTCAAACAATTTAATGGCTGACACAATTAAGAGTTTTATCTATTAGCAGAGGAGAGTTACTTTTGATTTGAATTTAGAACCTAAGAATTATTAAACGTCAACACTTAGTCATGATAAGAGAACAAAAATATTTGGAGAAGAGCCTATAAACTATAATACTGATAAACCATCAAAATTTTCCAAACAATTTTATTGCAGGATGATCAATTCTTCCATGAAGCTACATGCCAAAACTACTCACTAAAGTAATTGCACTGTTTCTTTTAAAATATTTATATTTTAAAATTATTCTAGTATCTATATATATTTAAACTGCAGAATATATGTATACAATATTACAATTCGATGTGTGTATTTCTTTAAATCAATATACTTAATCTTATAATTGAATATTTATAAATACAGTAATCAGATATATGTAAAGTATAATTTTAAAAATTTTATTCACTTAGGAGCACTTTCGACTATCCTCGTAGTCTTTGTCAATTAACACTTTGAAAGGCTAATTTTCCCATAATTCCCTGTTACTTGACAAAGACTATGAGAAAAGTGCTTCTAAGTGGATAAAAATTTTAAAATTATATTTTACATATATCTGATTATTGTATTTATAAATATTCAATTATAAGATTACACACACACACACATATATATATATCATTTAAGTAACTTTGATATTTATGTTTGTCTTTTAAACAAAACCATAAAAATTTTAAGAGTGGGAAATTTTATACTATGAGCTGCTTTTTAAGAGCTAAAAAACAGAATTTTGCCTCAGATTTATATTTAAAGTAATTCAATATAAAATTTGCCATTCAATTGATTAACTTATTTATCTTTTTATTATGTGTAATTATAAGGGATTTAAACACAGATTTTCAAACTCCCTTCAGTTATCCATTCTATAATTGATTTAAAACTGATTAACTATTTTATTTTATAAATCAAAATACATTCAGTATTACTAATATGGCTTTTAATTATAAATCACATCACTTCTTGGCTGAGATGAGAATACTAAGAAGTGAATTTTGTTTTATTGTGATTCTAAGAAATAAGAGAAATACGTATTTATTTTATTTTATTTTTTGTTTAACACTTTCATGGATCATTTTTATTATTCGACAAGTGAAGTAAAACTCTGAAACTTTTAATTGGTTTTAATTGGTCAAGTGACAAACTCTTTGATAGAAATATTTTCATCTTTTAATATATATTAATTTTAGTTTCATTTTCAAAAATTATATTAATTATTTGTAATGTTAGGAAAGTAAACGAAAGTTATTTCAAAAATATATTTTTATTTGTATTTTATAGAAACATTCAAAAGTGGAAAAATCAAAGAAAACATTACGAGCAAATTAGAAGCATTGTAAATGTCATTTAAATCCCTCCCGGATTTGCTGTTACGAATTTTTTAAGAATTTTCTAGGAAAAATCTTAACGTTTTTCTCAAAATAATTATACTTTCAGCATATTATTACCAAAAATACATTATAATGCCAGAAAAATATTCTAAAACATTAATCTTTGTTTGAAAATCAAATAAACAGCTTGGAGCAATCTAACTCTTGACAAGATGTCAAAAATTGCTGCTACGGCTGGTTTTTTTTTCAATTTACAATCATGTAAAGTATACAATTTTTTTAATAAAACCTTACTACTTTTGTAAAATAACTATATTTTTATTAGAAATATTAGATTTTATGAAAATTATTTATAATATGCACAAAAAATAATAAAAAAAACACTCTAAAACATATATTTCATTTTCAGCGGTGAAAAAATATTTATCGAAATCATCAGCCAATAAGAATTGAGAATAGATTGAGAATAGATTCTCCAACCAATCAGAACTGGCCTTCTTCTTTTGTAAACTTTAAACACTCCTAGTATTGATTTTTTACTTGTAAAATAATTCAAAAGAGGGCAGCATCTTACAGGCCTTAATCTAAGCTCAAAATCTAGAGTAAATTTATCATTGTAGCTTATAAAATGGCTGAATTAGAGCAATCTAAAGGTGACAATGCAAATTCTATCATGATTTTCCTATTTAATGTTTTGTGAAATAATATAATTTATTCAAATATTATTTTTTAAGTCTTATTATGATTAAATTTGTATTTTTTAAATAAAATCTTTGTATTTTTTGTTAGGTGTATTCTCATATTGATCATTGTGATTTTATATTTTCCATGATCTGTAATTCTGTGATAAGAGTATGAAATAGGCAAGTTGTTTATGCTTAGTTAACATCAGTAGCAAACTCTCCATAGAATAGTGCCACCAAGTGCATGCTTTAGTAATCAATGGATGCAAGAAGGTCTTTGCATGAAATAGTGATCACATGATGTTATGCTTGTTTATATTCATACAAATCGATACTGAATTGTATCACCTGAAATAATAAGCACACTAACAGCAATAAAAAATTACATTCCTCCTAAATTAGTGCAATCTTAAAACATGACTTATTACAGTCAAAATATCATCATCATTAGTATCTAACATAAAATAACAATACACTACTTGACACCGTTGTTAATTCATATATAATAATAGTGCTTTATAGACTTCTACACTGTATTGTTGTCAAAATTGGCATCCTTGGCAGGGATAGACAATCTTACACATTACACTATCACATTAAGAACACAAATAAGATATACGCATACACCCCATTATAATATATAATTTATTACTGATAAAATTTAGTTCACATTAACAATAGTCTTAATGATTGTGATCCAACTAGATTTTCATTTGATAATATATTGGACTATTTTCATCATCTATCATTAAAAGTTGAATGTATAGAATATTTTAAACTTTATTTAAATTTTTTAAATATAAACAACTTGTTAGTAATAACACACAAATAGACAAATCAGACTAGTAGTTACACAGTGTTTCAAATAGTATTATTTCCATTTTTCTTCAGGTGTTGATCTGACCAGTGACAATATTAGTATAGCAACACCTGAAGAAGACTGAAGAATAATACTTTTCAAACCATTGTGTAATTACTAACCTGTGTTACCTATTTGTATGTTATGACTGACAAGCCATTTGTATGTAAAAAGTTTAAACAAAGTTTAAAATTGTCTATATATTCAACATTTAATGATAGATGACAAAAATAGTTCAACATATTATCACATCTAATATACTATCATCACAAATCTTCAGGCAATCTAAAATTTTACTTTTGTGTATAACTTAACTTTGGATATCATTTACCAAGAGAATAAATAAAATTATTATTATTATTAGAATTACTGCTGAGTATATTAATATAAAAATTTGAATGTATATTGCTTTCAAGAAGGCAAGTGCTTTCATGAAGACAAAATGAGGTGATTGGGTAGAAGCATAATACAATCAAACAATGCATAGTTGATCATTTTTTGATATGTTGATGTTATCATATGTTTAAATCCATTGTATTCTAATATTTTTATTTAGAACTAAATGGTAGATTCTTCTGAAATTTGACTCTAAGTAGATTATCATAAAGTAATAAAGCTTCTTTCATCATCAAAATTGACAGATTGTGATTAATCAATCGAAATTGCTACAAATATGCTTAAATGTTTATATAATTGCAATTCACCACATATAAATAATTTAGTACTTTATACTCAATAATCGATATTAGTATTTGGTAGTTTTAGCTTTTAACCATGTTCTGATCAAAAAAAAAACCAAGTAGTTTATTATATGAACCCTGAATCTTGGAAGATTTTTAACTTAAGGATCTCTGCCATTAAAATCCTCAAACATCACACAATCTTCTAAAAATTAATAATCTGACTTCTTTTAAAATCAAAAATTAGAATGGACAGATTCAAAGTCTTAATATATTATAAAATTATGTAATTTAATAAGTTTTAGACTAATATTAAAAATAGAAAAAGAAAAAAAAATCATTAGCAATTGACCCACTACTAAAAAAAAAAAGAAAAGAGAGAGAGTAGCTTATAACTAATAATCACACAACATATCATTGATATTTGAATACAAATATAATTTATATACTTGAAGTTTATATGTAATTATAGGAGATTTGAACACATACTTTCAAGCTCCCTTCTGCTATCCATTCTGCTCATACAACTGATATGCATGACCAGTCACATGTGAAAAAGATAAACGATATCCAATATATCGATTTTGTGCTAAAACATCACTAATCAGTTGGTTCAGATAATCTCTCATATATATATATATATATATATATATATAATTAATGCTACATTTATATTAAGAAAGGAAATGGTATGGATGGCTGAAGAGTTGGAAGGTGCAGTAGATTGAAGCTTGTCCATTAAAGTTGGAAGATTTGCTATCATAATATAAACCATGTTCTGATTATAAATATATGTAGGGGAGATGATATTCTGGGACAACTGATGGGTGCTGATTCAGAACAGAATATACATATTGGAGACCATTTGCCTTTTTTACATGTGTGTGATCATACAGATCGGTTTATGAGATAGAGTGGATTGCAAAAGGGAGATTGAAAGTCTGTGTACATATCCCCTGTAATAACATATCATTGAAAAACTTAATTAAATGGAAAATCATTTAAATATATATATATATATATATATATATATATATATATATATTGTACCCTTTTGTTTAGGTTAGAATGGATTATTTCTAATAATTTACTGGAAATTTTTAAATTTTAAGGTTAAATAAGGTTTGATGTATGTTATGTGTTAATAATCTTTGAATAATTTAGTTAAGGCAAGTACAATAATTGATGTATAATATTAAGTTGATATTTGTATGAAACAGCTAACTAAAAATCATTATAAGATTGTATGATTGGGAGAACTGGCCATAGGAAATACTGATTTAATAAGTTTTATAAATAAATAATTAGGGTAAATTTTAAAAGTAATGCTTTAAAGTTAAATGAATAGATTGTTCAATAAAAGTAATTGTATTTAGTAGTTACATTTTAAAATATTTAAATTAAAAGTGATAATGTAGTGATTAATGTGTATATTCGATTTTATAATATTAAAATAATTATTTTAAAATTGTGCTATAATAGTGATTATGTAATATCAATTATTTCTTTTAATTTTATTTAAATTATTAGCATCTTGTTTAGTTTTGTAAATCATGTGACACACACCTGTGTTTGAAAATAAAATAATATTATCTGTTATAAATGTTAAATTGTATTTTTAAAGTGAATATAATAAATGAAATCAGATTTATGTTTTTTGTTGAAAATAAATATGTTAGGTTTAAAATAAAGGTAGAAATAATAATAAGTATTGAAATGTGATTTTTAAAAGTTATTTTAAAGTATTTATTAAGTGTAAATAAAATATGAAAATTAATTAAGAATTGAATAATACAATAAAAATAAATATTTAATAAATTATTATTAGTTTTAACTTTTAACCGGCATTCATTATCCAGGGTAGTTTGGGTAAGGATTGTTTAGTGGACCAATCAGAGGTGGAATCAACTTGAGTATTTAAGAGCTGTTCAGATTTTGGCAGACTATTATTAAACTATTTTTTCATGCTACCGATGTACTATTATACCATTGTTAGTATTTCTACAATTTCGGTAAAGTAGTTAGTAGTGTAATAATCAATTTTATTTAACTTCAATTTTATAAAAGCACAGTAGTTTATTATTACAAGATCATGATATGGAGATAGGAGGCTAAAAATTAAATAATTCCTTGCTTTCCAATCTGCTTTGTTCAATTTATCATTAACTTAAACATGAAGAAGTCATCACTAAATATAAAAGGATTGATGGAAATATTCCAGTGTTATTATCATATAAAGCATATAATTTTGCCTGTGTTGATAGGTCATATTAGTTTATGACTAAATTGCATAAAAAGAACATCATGAAGAAAATATTAAAAAAATTTCATCAAAAGATATAAAGTGAAATGATATAGTATATTTTTATGAAGAAAATTTATTTAAAATACGATGGGAAAATGTTTTAAAAAGAAAAAAAAACTTTTAAATTTGACCAAGCAATTATTTTAGAATGTTGAGATATTTCTTTCTGAAGAAATATTGAAAATATTTTAAAACTGGAATTTTTCCTAGAAAATATAAAAATTAAGATCATTTGCAAATATGACTTATATCATATTTAAAAAATATTCCAAGTTAGTAATTAAAGTATGTTGGATATACAGAAAGTTTCTGAATTTATTTGGGAAAATAATTTAAGTTATTAGCAGATATTGGAGGAAGTTTATTGTTTGTATCAGAAGACATTGAACCTCAGTAAATATGGAAAAGTTACAAGAATTTGAAAAATTATCTTGACAAAGAGTATTAAGAGTATTTAAATTAAATATTTATCTATCAATAAATGCTTAAGTATCTTAAAATTTTTGGAGATAAGCAAAATATTAATTATATTAGTTTAAATCTTATAGAATAAAAGTAAATGTACCGTATTTAACTTGAACCGTCATTTTGGATTATATGTTGCAACATTAAGAAGTGGAGCATGCATGATTATTGACATCAAAAGTGTGTTATTAATGTTTTTACCAGGAGAAAAGACACTTCCTGTAATGAACTTATGATTGAGAAAGAAACATTTTATTGCAAGAAAATTTAATGGAGATGTAGTAAATATAATTTAACTTATTTTTACTAAAATTTATAATAATGCTTATTTATAGAATAGAGATAGCATAGGAACATAGAACATTACATTATTTACTAACTTAGTAATTAAATTTTTATTGTAAAAAAAAAAATCTTTAATAATAATTTAAAAAAAAAAACTTAATATATTTTAAAGTGTGATAATGTGGAATAAATGATAATAAAATGTTTATTTAGATCGTGATCCAGAAGACATCACTAAGTAATTGCCAATAAAAATTACTTATGGTAATAATGAAAATATTTATGATTTTATAATGTATTTTATGATTTTGTGTGGATGTATGAATGCGTATATAAAACATGATACCTACACATAATTTATCATTTGTTTAGTTGTTTAAGAATATGCATAAGTTTATTGATATCGTAAAGATATTTAAACATAAGGGAAATATAAGTTTATGATTCTGTTATAACTGAACTGAATGTTTTATTTTTGAGTAGTTTAAAGTATTAAAAATATGATATTGAAGCTGATTGTTTATGCTTAAGTTTGAGAATTACCAAAGAATGAAATAATCTTGTCTTATTAGTTAGTTAGACTGTTATTCTAAAATTGAATTTATTTGTTATTATAGAAATGAGAAGATGAATTTAGCGATGTAAAGTGATGAATTTTTAATGCTAATATTTTAGTATTAGGTTATATAAGACCAGGGTGATATTGTATGTAGGGTTTATTTATATGGGAAGAAGATTATACTATATTGATGATTATACAAGTATAGATAACATAGCCCTATATCTTGTGTATATTCATGGGAGTGTTTATTTTCTATGTTAAAGTTTAATGTGCCATAGTGCTGAATAAATAGCCTGGACATTATATTTGGTAGTAGAGGTTATTATATAAATAAGTCATACCTCATTTTGTGTACCCTGTGCCCAAAATGGTTAGTTGATAAAGGTGTTATTAAGTTGAATTTATAGTTTATCCCATATGCCTACTAGTTTATGTGTTATTGAAATTTATTGGATTACATTGTGAAGGATGGTAGTTTAAAATTGGAAATAATAAATGAGTTTGAAAATACAGAATTGTTATTAAAGTGGATAAGATAAGTTATGTTGCTTAAAGTAAAATAAGTGTAAAAAATTATAAGAACATAATTTCATCAGTGAAAGAATCATAAAACTTTTATATTTAAAAATGATAATTATCTATTTATTTATTTTTATAAAATAAATGATTGATAATTAAAAGGCATTTATAACAATATTATTTACTTATTAAGAATTTTAAAGACATACTTTGAATGCATATTTTTTATTTACAAGTAAAGGTAATAGCTGAATCATGTTTAATGAATGTAAGTAGTCATAAGTTTTACAAAAGTAATTTCATAACAACACACTAATGCATACATTATATTTGAAGTTTAAAGTAATAATTAGTAAGTAGCTTAGTTTTTATGGTATTTCACATAATTATTTATTGAAGAATGATTATACAGAATAATAATTTATTTTTTAAACTAAATAACAAGAATAAAGTCATAGTAAAAATAGTACCTTAAATTTTTAAAACTTATGGAATTAATAAAATTTACTAACTGTAATAAAAAATTATATAATAATATTTTGAAAATAAAAGCTCATTTAAGAAAATGTTCTGTATCTTATATTTTAGATCATTTGATTTGTATTAGAAAAGTACCTGAATATGAATAAATAGAATTCTATCAGAATATAAATAGTGTAAATAATTTTATTGTCAAGTTTGTTAATAAAATTGTTAAACTTGTTTTATAAGTCTTGGTGTTGACTCAATTTTTTCACATCACAATTACATAATTACAGATAATTATAATTAAGACATAATATTTGCACATCATAAATAAAATTTTTATTTAAGAGTTATAATGTTTTATTGATATGTTTTATTTAAGAAATTTCACTTATGATATTATTATGATGGTCATAAAATAGCCATAGAATATTTACATTGAATTATATTATTAATGATTGCCACATATTCTCAGATTATAATATCATACTAAACATGTTGACTTAAGATGACATATGAATAAGAGAGGGTTATATTGCATTTTTATGATATGATATACAAGAATAACATTATAAGTGGAAAGATAGGAAAGTGAATTATAAATTAAAGATTAGTATTACTATTTTGTTATTATTAGTATTATTAAATTGTAGTTAGGAATGATATTAAATCCCTTATCATACTTGATTACAAAAGTTATAATTAATTTAGAATTATGTTAAGAGAACCTGAGATAATTTGAGTTCAATTAATTTTAATAAAGATATTCAGATTAATTTGTTAAGAGTTGTGTACTTAATTAATTTTGATTAAAGACATAAGAGTACTATAAATATAGTATTTAAGTAATAGGAGTAGGGATAGTATTCTTATGCCATTAAGGTAATATCCAGTGGGAGATTAACTTAATGTATTCGCTCTGCCACTTGTAAACTCACTTCTGAGTCTAATGATTTGATTAGATATTTATTTATTTCATTTTATAAAACAGAACTATATAATTATTTATTAATTAAGCTAATTTAATGATTAATATTCTTAAAAAATATAGTTATTGTTAATTTAGATACATTTTAGATAAACATAATTATTTATGTGAACTAGATCAAGTGATTCTAATTACATATTTCCTGGAAGTGAGGGTACAATATATATATATGAAAAACAAAAAAATGCAAGTTAAAACTTGCTGATGCTTGTATTTATGACAATAGATGGTGTTCTACCAAAAACACCATCAAGCATAGTTTTTTGTTTACATAAACATCAGAGCAAGCATTCACTATCTCTAACTTTAATTTCCACTTTCAGATCATGATTTCAAGCTATTTGCTATTGTCAGTGAAGGACAGGAATAAGAAAATAGATCAGACCCATGTAGCTATCTGGCTTGCTAAGCTGAGTTTGAAGACATTATGTGTCTAAAAGATTCACACTTGCAAGCTGAATAGAAACTGTTTCATAAACGCCCAGAGTTTGTGTTTAGATCTATTTTCTTATTCCTGTCCTTCACTGATGATAGCAAATAGCTTGAAATCATGATCTGAAGGTGGAAATTAAAGTTAGAGATAGTGAATGCTTGCTCTGAAGTTATGTAAACAAAAAACTATGCTTGACGGTGTTTTTGGTAGAACGCCATCTATTGTCGTACATATATATATATATATTATGATGATCAAAATGATATTAATATCATGGTATTAAACCTTATTATTGGTTCTCTAGTTAATTTTCTTTATTGTTTTTCAATCAAATTTTTCACTCCATTTATTCTGAAAATTGCTTGAAAAAATGTATAAGGAATAAATAATTAGGATTTTCATAATATATTTTTGTGTCAGTGTCCTACTTTTTTTCCCAATAAAATAAAAAGTGGTGTATATGCATAATGTAATCTATATAAAAAAAAATCTAAAACTTTATCAAAATATAAAATATATTATAAGAATCTAAAACATTATATCTATGAAATATTTATAATAAATATATCAAAATCCTAAATATAAAAAATATGTAAATACTTGAAACCCTAACTACTTGAAATATTTCAGTATATAAGATATAAAACTTTCAACTTATGAAATGAACATACATTTGTGAGTGAGTATATAAACTTCTAAATATAAACTATAATATTTAAAAGATATATATGTAATATAAATAATAATTTAATTCTTCAAATTTTTAAACACAAAAAGTATAAAATGTACAATGTAAAGCGTATGTATATATATATATATATTATAACAGGGCTGAGTTCAAACCCTGTTCTAAGTCAGAGGGTAAAACTACTGAGCATACATATCTAATTAAATCAAAAGTAATATTAAGTAAATTGTTATTTTTCTTTTTCATTGTAGGCTTGTATGTGAGCGCATATATATATATTTAAGTAAGTAAATAAAAAGAAAAAACAAAAAACAGATTGAAATATAAGAGGGATGGGGGATTATATGGTTTGTGCTCTGATATTTATTTATATGTGTATTTATATTGCTGCATGAATGAGTTTCGTAAAAAGGAATAAAGTTATTTTCATTTAAAAAGAAATATTCTAAGATGGTCGATTAAAGGAAGAATGTTACAAATTATAAAAAAAATTAATTAATTGCAAAGAAAGGACCCAAAAAGTTGCAGATCGCTATCTTGAGACAAAGACATTTTAATTAATAAAATAAAATGTTAAAAATAACAGACAATGAACGGTCGAGTGTAGATCGCAAGGCAAATTGGAAATTCCTAAGCATAGATAAAAGAAACAAAGAAAAGAAAAACTATTGAAAAGACTTTTGTTTCACAAACCACGTGGTTTAATGAAAGAAGAAAGAACAATAATATAATTAATTAGATTCGAGAAAGCTGAACTGAGAGGACTTCTAGAGCTGTGACTGCCACGAGCAGGATTGTAGGAAAAAGTTAGTAAAAAGAAAAAGATAATCGAAAGATCATGAACAGGCTGGGGTAGAAGAACAGGCCAGGCTATACCATCCATCCTGTGAAGATACTACCATCCCTGTCAATGTAGGAGTGAAGCCCTTCTTAAGCTATAAAAAGAACAGCATTCACCGAATGCCATTGATTGCCTTATGGAAATTGATCAAAGAAAGAAATTCTTTAATTTTATAGTGCAGCACGAAGCCAGTGGAAAATTGCTAATAATCTACACCTGGGTGAGATTAACAAGGTAAACCAAACATTTTTGTAAGTGATAATAACTATTTTGAATGAAAGCACATCCTATTAAATAATGCGTAAAAGGGTTAAAGTAAATGAAGAGAATGTTGAAATAATACCCTGTATAAAGATATGCCTTAATAGACAATGCCTGATTGAAATTGTTTTCAAGCTATGATCTGTATTTTTATGTATTGCATTTATGAATTTGTGCAAGTGTATTTTACATGCGGGTTATTTAATTATTCGGGCACAAACCAATATCCAATTACGGGGTTTTATGGGTTTTGTTTTTATTATTTGTTTTATATTAATAAATACTAAGTAGTGTTATACATTTAATTGCATGTGTCTGTATTAATTTCTTAGAATATTATTAAAAAGCAAAAAAGTAGGAAAGCAAACAAATCGTTCATGCACTACATGCGCATTTTATATGGGCCCTCCACCTCTTTCCCACAGTCAACGACTACTACCCCTGAGTGAGCTAGCCAGAGATACAAGCTCTAACCACCAGAAATAGATACTCATCCTCTCCCAGCATAATTCTTATTTATTCGTAGGTAAGATTGGTGGTTGAGGTCATTATTGATGCTCATAAATATGCTGGGCGAGTAATTAGAGTACATTGCAAAACCAACCACATATATATGTGTTCATATTATAAATTTTTATTAAATAAAAGAGCAAAACTTAGGTTTGAAATACATAATAAACGTATACCACATATATATGTGTTTATGCCAGAATAAACCGTTACAATGTCATCCAACATGGGGCTTTCGAAGAGGGGAAAGTAGGGGAGGGGGATAGAATATATGTTAGATAAGACAGTCTACTATGAAGTTGCTTTATATGTTTTTTTATATAAAAAAGGAAAGAAATACAGTATAAGAGCTATAAAATATAGCTTGTGTAGACGAATTATCACTGGTAGTTTTATTTTGTCTGTATTGAAAGTAATTAGATCAAATATAGCTTGTGTAGACGAATTATCACTGGTAGTTTTATTTTGTCTGTATTGAAAGTAATTAGGTCAAAATCACATTCGAATGAATATTTTAATATATATGTATGTATTGAACAGTCCATGGAAATTTTGTTGTTTGATTCGAAGAGAAATAATATTATATATGTGAGGTTTATTTTCTGTTTAAGAGTTTTCTTATTGTGTTAAATGTTTAACTGCTTCGACATGTACAAAAGTGAATAAATAAAACTTTTGTAATTTTTTATTTGATATAATTAAGAGTGATTAATTTTAGAAAGCAGTATATTGACTACGTTCTATATGAACTTGTATATATATATATATATATATACATCTAAACAATACATACAAATTTTTTTTTTGGATCCGTTTCATATATGTGTATGCGATTAGGAGATTGATATTTGTGGAACAGTTACCCATAAAAAAGCATATTATAAAACACTGCTAGTGCTAGAAATCTGGGAATTCATTTTGAACAAGTTAATATTTTTGTTTGATAGGCAAAGTAACAAGGAAATACTAATCATCTCAGTGAAAAATAGAAAGAAACAGATTAAGGAATAGGGTGGAAAGGGCTAGATAGAAAAATTAGACAGAGGACAAAGTACTTCGGGGATGGAGTCCAGGTCTGGTGCATCTAATATAGAAATAGTAATATAATATCTAAAAAGGGAGTCAGATGGAAGGGGTGAAAATAAAAACATACAGAGGGGAAAAGGAGGAGTGGCCAATAGAGCACATTAAAAGCCTACAAAGATATTTTGATACCCATGGAATACCAGAGAATGATAAAGTAATAATAGCATGCCACCAACTTGAAGAATATATGCTGAGGCTTGGTGGAATTAACTTTTACACCAGCCACAGACATTCCCAGATTATAAAAAAGGGTTTGAAGAAGGCCTTCTGGAGTATGAGCTGCAGGAGCACATTAGAGTACAGTTAATGAAGGAGAAGTTTCAATAAAATAATGGAGAACAATATGTACATTTTTTCAGGAGACAGGTGGCCACGCTAAAAACACTAGAAGCATGCAGACTGTCTGAAAAACAGATTCTAAGAATAGTGGGCAGAAATCTACTGGAGGAAATCAGCTGTATGATAGAAATAAGGAGGGAGAAAACAGTGAAAGCGGTAGATAGACTATTTAGTCAGATGGAGGTAAGTAAACAGATGAGGCAAATTTATGAGCAAGGATTGAGGTCAGGGGAGCAGACAGGACTTCATGAAATAAGGAAAGGATATGGACAAGAGAAAAGGGAAATAGGAAATTTAGTATGTTCATGGGAAGACAGAGTCCCAGGTTATGCATGTCAGACATGCCCCAAAATTCACACAACAGTGGATCAAATCGAGATTGAGGCTCTTTTGGATTCGGGTAGTCAGGTTTCAGTGATAGCTGAAAGACAATACCACAGAATTGGGAAAGAACAATTGGATATACCTACCCTACCATTGAAATCAGCTCATGTCACAGTGGCCAATAACCGAAAAGCCAAGATTGAGTCCAAACAAATATGGCTAGATATTAAAATTGATGGAGAAAGCTGTCCGCATGTCTTTTTGATAATGAAAGACTTGATATGCGACATTTTGTTACGGTCAGATTTTTTGCATAAATATAAATGCACTTTAGATTATGAAGGCAGGCAAGTCATGTGTAAAGGGAAGGTAGTTGAATTTCTGAGTGAGGGTTTATATAGGTCAGTCGGGGCATTGTGCACAGTGGAAGACCGTACAAATGACATCATTATGGAAAGGGTACGAAAGGCAAAGATGTCCATGGGAAGTTGGGAAAGCACATTGATGCAAACATTGCAAGAATACCATCAAGTTTTATCTGACAAACTGGGAATAATACCGGGTTTTGAACAAAGGATTAGAGTAAATGAAAACAAACCGTTTAAAGCCAGGTCATACCTTGTTCCTTATAAATATTGAACCGAAGTGAAAAAGCAAATAGACCAGATGGTGGAATGGGGCATTGTTTCAAAATGCTCATCAGCTTACTGCAACCTATTGGTGGTCATGAGGAAGAGAGATGTTACAATCAGGCTGTGCCTTGATGCAAAACAACTGAACAAAATAACCGTTCCTGATTGCAATGCTCTGCCACCCATACAAGTACTTCAGGGAAGATTCAAGAGAAAAAGCATATTTTCAACATTTGACTTGACTGCTAGTTATTGGCAGATCAAGCTGCACCGAGATGACTGTAAGTATACCACGTTTCGATATGAAGGTTATTCATATCAGTTCAACCGAATGCTGTTTGGCTTAATTAACAGTGGGGCTGGATTGCTACAATGTTTGGATCAGGTGTTATCCCCTGAAGTAAAAGAAATGATGTATGTGGACAATGTGTTAGTGGCATCAGACACCATAGAAGAGCATATAGGGCATATAACAATGTTTTTAAAGAAGTGCAAAGAAAAGGGGATTAAAATAAACTTAAAAAAGTACATTTGCTTCAGGAAGAAGTTATGTTCCTAGGTCATATGTGTGTATTATGTTTTAACCAAAAACTTTGTACACTCTTGTTAGGATCAGAAGTCATTGTGGTCACTGACCACAAAAGCTTGGAATTCGTTAACCATAGTTACTTAACCAATAGTCGGTTAGTATGCTGGAGTCTATACCTCCAAGAATATAACTATACAGTGAGGTACTGCAAGGATCAGAGAATAGAATGGCAGATATTCTCATCAGGAACTCTATACCTTTAAAATCTCAACATTTTCAGACAGAAAATTTATATATTTCTGGTGTGAGCTCGGAAATGGAGGGGGTTGAAAATGACCTTAGACAGCTGGCTCCATGCCAGAGAGAAGATGCCCAATTGAAACAGGTAATTGAGTACATGGAGGATGGGGAGACCAAGGTTGTAGGTTGGTATGAACATAGGATTGGACATTGTAAATTAGAGAGATCCATACTTTAATATAAAGTCATGAATGACCCGGAAGAATGGAGGCCAATCATATCAAGACAGATGACCGAGACAGTGTTGACTTATGTCCACCAAGCATATGGGCACTATGGGGTGTGGAAGACCAAACATTGGCTCAGGAAATGGTTTTATTGGCCTGGTGTGCATGCTAAAACAGTTGCTGTCCTTGGCCAATGTGAAATTTGTCAGAGAGCCAAACCAGCAAACAGAAATTATGCAGCCCCAATGACATCCATAATACCAAAGAAACTACAGGAGATGGTAGCAGTGGACTATTATGGTCCATAGCCAGCATACAATAAAAAAGTATTTGTTGGTGGTATACAATTTGTTTTCCAAATTCGTGGCTGCATACCCAATAGCTCAAGCAAATACAAGGAACACGATACGCATATTAAAAAAGGAACATTTTCCATTAGTGGGGAAACCCCAGATTATCCTCTCTGATCATGGGACTCCATTTACATCTGGAGAATGGGGAAGATGGGTACAGAAATCAGGGATCCAATATATAATGACATCCATCTAGAACCCCCAATCAAACCCATGTGAACGAGTGATGCGCGAGCTGGGTAGATTGTTCAGAACTTACATTTCCACCAACCATAGAGGTTGGGTCAAACAAATTAGTGAGATACTCAACTATAAGAATTGGGCAGTAAATGAATCAACGGGATTCTCTCCTATACGGTTCCACTGCGGCCATGATGCTCCTCAATTAATACCAGATAATATGTCAAGAAGTGAGGAAAACTCAGTAGATACTGAAAGTGATCAAAGACAGGTGTATCACAACCTTGTAAGAAAAAACCAGAAGTGGAATAGAATGCCAGTGAGATACCATAGGTTCAAGGTGGGTGACCGGGTGTTGATAAAGACACCAAATGTAAGTGAGCCAGGGAAGTTCACATGTAAAAAATTCAGTAATTTGTATGAGGGTCCATTCACCATTGTGAGATGTCAGGGAAATCATGCATTTTGGGTAAACACTGGACAGGAAATAAAGAGATCATATAATGCTCAGTCACTCAAACCCGTATCGTCAGAGTAATAACTAGAATTATTTTGGTGTTTAGGAGTGAGCCACTTAAATACTAAAATGGTATTTAAAGGCTTTCAAAGGGGGGTATCATAACAGGGCTGAGTTCAAACCCTGTTTTAAGTCAGAGGGTATCAGAGGGTAATACTACTGAGCATACATATCTAATTAAATGAAAAGTAATATTAAGTAAATTGTTATTTTTCTTTTTCGTTGTGGGCTTGTATGCGAGAGCATATATATATATATATATTTAAGTAAGTAAACAAAAAGGAAAAACAAAAAAAAACATTGAAATATAAGAGGGATGGGGGATTATATGTTTTGTGCTCTGATATTTATTTATATGCATGTTTATATTGCTGCATGAGTAAGTAAATGCAATAGTTTCATAAAACAGAATAAAGTTATTTTGATTTAAAAAGAAATATTCTAAGATGGTCAATTCAAGGAAGAATGTTACAAATTATAAAAAAAATTAATTAATTGCAAAGAAAGGACCCAAAAAGTTGCAGATCGCTATCTTGAGACAAAGACATTTTAATTAATAAAATAAAATGTTAAAAATAACAGACAATGAATGTTCGAGTGAAGATCGCAAGGCAAATTGAAAATTCCTAAGCATAGATAAAATAAACAAAGAAAAGAAAAACTATTGAAAAGACTTTCGTTTCGCAAACCATGTGGTTTAATGAAAGAAGAAAGTACAATGGTATAATTAATTAGATTAGAGAAAGCTGAACTGAGAGGACTTCTAGAGCTGTGACTGCCACAAGCAGGATTGTAGGAAAAAGTTAGTAAAAAGAAAAAGTTGATAATTGAAAGATCATGAACAGGCTGGGGTAGAAGAATGAGCCAGGCTATACTATCCATCCTGTGAAGATACTACCATCACTGACAATGTAGGAGCGAAGCCCTTCCTAAAGCTATGATAAGAACAGCATTCACCGGATGCCATTGATTGCCTTATGGAAATTGACCAAAGAAAGAAATTCTTTAATCGTATAGCGCAGAATGAAGCCAGTGGAAAATTGCTAATAATCTACACCTGGGTGAGATAAACTAGGTAAACCAAACATTTTCATAAGTGATAATAACTATTTTGAATGAAAGCACACCCTATTAAATAATGCAGAAAAGGGTTAAAGTAAATGAAGAGAATGTTGAAATAATACCCTGTATAAAGATACACCTTAATAGACAATGCCTGATTGAAATTCTTTTCAAGCTATGATCTGTATTTTTATTGTTTTGCATTTATGAACTTGTGCGAGTGTATTTTACATGTGGATTATTTAATTATTTGGGCACAAACCAATATCCAATTACGGGGTTTTATGGGTTTTGTTTTTATTATTTGTTTTATATTAATAAATACTAAGTAGTGTTATAAATTTAATTGTATGTGTCCATAATTAATTTCTTAGAATATTATTAAAAAGCAAAAAAGTAGGAAAGCAAACAAATCATTCATGCGCTACATGCGCATTTCCTCTCCACCTCTTTCCCACAGTCTATGACTACTACCCCTGAGTGAGATAGCCAGAGGTACCAGCTCTAACCACCAGAAATAGATACTCATCCTCTCCCAGCATGATTCTTATTTATTCGTAAGTAAGATTGGTGCTTGAGGTCATTGTTGATGCTCATAAATATGCTGGGCAAGTAATTAGAGTACATTGCAAAACCAACCACATAAATATGTGTTCATATTAAAAATTTTTGTTAAATAAAAAAGCAAAACTTAGGTTTGAAATATGTAATAAACATTTACCACATACATATGTGTTTACGCCGGAATAAACCGTTTCAATATGTATATATATATAAATATTTGAAAACCAGACACTTTTCACAAACCTGGGAGCTTAATTGTAAGTATAGAGGATTTGAACTCAGATTTTCAAGCACCCTTCAACTATCCACACAGGTTACCTCATACAACTGATACACATGACCACACACATGTAGAAAAGATTTATAATCACCAATATACCTATTTCATGCTAAACCAGCATTCATCAGTTGGTCCAGATTATCATCTCTCACACATATGTATAATCAATGCTCAGTTTATATTAAGATAGCAAATCTTTATACTTTAATGGACAGGCTTCAATCCACTGCAACCTCCAACTTTACAGCCATCCATATTTATTGAAAATCTGATGACGAAAACTCAAATCCCATGCTGATGCCAATATTATTGCCATGTCCATGTTGACCTGAAGTCACTTTGACTCTTCATGTATAGGACAGTATCCATTAAATACATATAAGATGGATGGATAGGATACAAGCTTGATATATAAATATTTGAAAACCAGGCACTCTTCACAAACCTGGGCATGTCAATAATATTGGCATCAGCATAGGATTTGAGTTTTTCTCATCAGATTTTCGATAATATGGATGTTTGAAAAGTTGAGGTTGCAGTGGATTGAAGCCTGTCCATTAAAGTATGAAGATTTGCTATCTTAATATAAACTGAGCATTGATTATACATATGTGTGAGAGATGATAATCTGGACCAACTGATGAGTGCTGCTTTATCATGAAATATGCATACTTCCGAATTGCCCAGAATTTTGAATGAGGAAGTGAGACATGCAATTAAATTTATGAAGAAAGGAAAGGCTCCTGGTAATTATGGAATTATAATTGATATATTAAAAAACAGCAGGTGAAGAAATATAATTTTTTTTAGCAAAGTCTAAATGATAAAGATGTACCAGATGATTGGAAGAATGCAGTATTAATATTAATATTTAAAAAAGATGATAAAGAAGATATTAGAAATTACAGACCTATCAGTCTTTTATCAGCTTTATACAAAATGTTTACTAAGATAATTACAACTCGTTTACAGAAAACACTAGTTTTCCACCAACCAAGAGAACAAACTGGATTTAAAAGTGGTTTTAGTACAGTAGATCATATCCAGGTATTGAAAGAAGTTATAGAATATATAAATGAATATGAGTTGCCATTATGCTTAGGATTTGTAGATTATGAAAAGACATTTGATTCTATAAACATTTCTTCAGTGATTAAAGCATTGGATCATCAAGGTATAGATCCAGGATATTGTCATATTTTAAAGAATATTTACTAAAATGCAACAGCAACAATTAGATTACATAATGACACTGGGAAAGTCAACATTGAGAAAGGTGTAAGACAAGGTGACTCCATATCTCCAAAACTTTTTACAGCAGTGCTGCACGAAGTATTTTGTGGATTAAAATGGGAAACTAAAGGAGTGAAAGTAAATGGTGATTATTTAAGTCATTTAGATTTTGCAGATGATGTAGTTGTTTTTGTAAATAATGCTTTAGAGCTACAGGAAATGTTGCAGGAGTTATTAGATGAAAGTAGGAAAGTAGGACTAAAGATAAATGTTAATAATACTAAAGTAATGTTTAATAGATTGTCTCAAAATATTAAAATAAAGATTGATTATGATGAGTTAGAAGAAGTTAACAGTTACAAATATATTGGTCAGATTATTAATAGAGATGGAAACATAATGGATGAAATTAATCATAGAATTAACTTGATTGGAGTGCTTTTGGTAAAAATAACTTGATACTAAAAGGAAATATGCCTATGTGTTGAAAAGGAAGGTTTTTAATAAATGTGTTTTGCCAGTTCTTACTTATGGATCTGAGACTTAGACACTTAATAGAAGGGCAATACAGAGACTCCAGACCACTCAAAGAAGTATGGAGTGATGCATGTTGGGAGTAACAAGAAGAGATCGAAAATGCAATATATGGGTAAGAGAACAAAAAGGTATTACTGACCTCATTGAAAAAATTTAAAGACTGAAGTGGAGTTGGGCTGGACATATTGCTAGAAGAGATGATAATAGATGGACAATTGAATTTTTGAACTGGATTCCAAGATATTGTAAAAGACCCAGAAAGAGACCACATGTTAGATGGATGGATGAAATAAGAAAGTTTGCAGGGGTGATGTGGAGAAGAGAAGCTAAAGATAGGAAAAGATGGATTGAACTTGGAGAGACCTTCATCCTGCAGTGGATTGATAATGGTTGATGATGATGTGATATATATATATATATATATATATATATATATATATATGTAAAATAAATAAAATGTCCATTAATTAAAAACAAAATTGTAATTATAATTGAAATAATAAATTTAACAGTTTACAAACTATTACAAACAATCCTTAAATCTGCAGAAGTACTTTCGGTTAATTTCTTAAACCTGCCTCAACTGCCATTAAAAAAAAAAAGCGGAAGCAAACATCATCAATTCAAATCCCACAAGTAAAAAATATGAGATTCGTGGGATTTGAATTGATGGTGTTTGCTTCCGCTTTTTTTTTTTTAATTTAATGGCAGGTGTGGCAGGTTTAGGAAATTAACTGAAAGTACTTCTATGGTTTCATCAAATGAGAAAGCTCAAATTTCAAAAAAGTGAAATAATAAATATATATATAAAGATGTCGCATGTGAAATTTATAAATGAAATTTTAATAAGAGCTAAAAATAAAGGTATTAATAGCTATGCATATTATAAATTATATACCTCATCAGCTATTTCTCCAAGGATATTTTCGAATATAAAGCTACTCAGAGAAAATAATCCATTGAGATTTATAGTTGATTTTGGTGGTGCATATCATTATCAAACATGTAGATATATTGAATCATTAGTACAAGATATTTTAGTATTTGGACAATATACTGTTTCATCATTGTTTGATTTTATGGATAAAATTAAGAATATAAATATAGGATTACAAGACACACTATTTGTACTTTTGATATAAACAAAATGTATGGATCAGTAGATAGAATAGAGTCAATTAATATTATTTATAATGTTCTTGTTTAAAAAATATAAAGTCTAATATTATAAATTTTATTATAAAAGTATTACAGTTTATTGATAAAAATATTTATGTTAATTTTAATAATGAATTTATAAAATGAGTTATGGTTGGCCAATGTGTCTACCTACTGTGGCTCAAATTTGTAATTTTGTTATATTGACTTATGAAAGTAAAATCTTAAAGCAATTGAAATATTAAAAAATTAAAATATATTATTCATATGTGGATGATGTGTTTGTTTATTTAATGAATTATATCAGATTAAGGATTTTAAGTGGATTAATTAGACAAGAAAAATACAATTCCATAAAATTATTGGATATTAAAGATATACATAAGGAATACAATTTGGATTATTTTATGTCAATAAAATCAATTGAAACTAGAGGATTTATTCCATATGAATCAAATGTATCTTTCTAGTCATAAGTTGTTTGGATTAAAGTCATTCTTCTTTTGAAATGAAAAATTGTGCAAATATTCTAGTGATAAAATAAAAAATGAAAATTATTTGTTAATGATTTGTTGAAAATTGGTTATAATGAAAATGCTATTACTAATACTATTAAAAAATTTAAAGAGTCAAAAATATAATAAAACTAAAAATAATATCAAAATGAAATGGATTGCAACACTATTTGATTCTGATGAGCAAGTTAAGTTTAAGAGGAGAATTTATAATGGTTTATTTCAAATTTCTTTTTTCTCAACAATTAATACAAATAGATGAATTAATAACTCTAAAAGCCAAAATTCAAGTTTGAATCAAAATTGTATTATATATAAATTAATATGTAAATGTGGCTTACAATATATCGGTGAAAATGTACATTAGAAAAGAGAAGAAAAGAACACATATGTTTATATAAAAGAGTTCAAAAAGAGAGACAGTCATAAAAATATTAAAATAATTTTTCATCATCTGTTATATTTACTCATAATAAAACTTATAAATATAGATTTAAATTTGATTATAAAAATTATCAAATTGAACGTTGCTACAGTAAATGTAAAATAAAAGAGGCTATATTAATTTCAAAAAATTGTCAAATGTTAATGAATCAGAAATCATCAAACATTCAAATAACAGAATTGTGGGAGAACTGAACTGAATAAAATTATGGGTTTTGTGAAAGGATGTCTCATTTTTATTATTCAACATTATATAGTTGACAAGGACTACAAGATATATAGTCAAAAGTACTTCTAATAAAATAACTTTAAATTTGTGTGAATTTTGCTGTATTTAATATATATAGATTTGAATATTTTATATATTTTGGAAAGAATACAGACATCAAACTTAATTTATTATATATATATATATTGCAAAGAAATTTAATATATATGTAATAACTTACTACTGTAGTTTACATATAATAAAAAAATATTTTTCCAATTTATTGAAATATGGTATGTGGTTTAAAAAATGCCTTTTTTATGAAAGGTCATTAAGAAATAGATATGAAAAAGACTCTGTGAATGATTTCTTGTGATTCTAACAATTATCTATTAATAAATAAGTGAACTGAAGTTGAAATTAACAATTAAATGATCCAAAAATTAATATGTAACTTAATAGATTTCACCAAAAATCATTCCTCACCCTAATGGCACAATATGACCTATAAATTAGAATTGATTATTATGCAAAAACAATGGAGATATATCAGGAAATTTAAAACATAATTTGATATCAAATTATCTTGTTAAAGGGATTTTGTCATGTCCTATAATTTACATTTAATATGAATTTCCAATGTGTGTGTCTTTATATTTGTTACATAAAATTTAATATATTTTTTAGCATATTATGAATATTTGGCATTTTTATTTATCTCCTTTTTCTGTTTTGTATAAATATTAGCAAAAGTTGTTTTGGGATAGAATAATTTATTACATTAATGTCATAAACCATTTTTTTTTCTTTTCCAATTTCTTAAAAGCTTTGGATGTAAAATAAATTTTATAAAATAAATTACAAACAGGAGTTTATTTTTAAGTCAATAAACAACCAACATTTTAATAAATTATTTTAATATTATGTTAAATGTATTTACTGGACAAAAAATGTGTTTCTATACATTAAGTAATTATCTCTATAAGTACAACAAGTATTATCACTTTAAATTTGTTTTTAAGTACAAAATGCTAAAGATATATAACTAATAAATTTAAAAACCATACATAAATATTTAATATTTAATAATTATATTTTATGTAAAATTGTATTAAAATTGCTAAGATTTTAATCATTATTTTTAAACAATAAGATTAAATGAAATTAAACTGCATATTAAATTATATTTAAAAGTTGTCCCAAATAACGCACATTTTATGAAACTCCTCTTTTTCTGAAGTGAAATTAAACTCAATTAATTGAATTTCTAGCTAAATTAATTTTAAAATAAAATAAAATATTAAGTCTTAGGCTTTTTTATTTAATTATCTACATTTTCGGTGTCCAATTCTTTTCTTTATATAAAATGATGTGATCAAAGCTAATATTACAATATCCACACACACACACGCATGCACACACAGACGATTACTATCATTTCCAAATGCTTAAGATTTGCCCATACATAAACGTTTGGGTCGAAAAGATAGATAGATTCATTATATTTTTTGGTAAGTGAGAGTATTTCATTTATAGTTAAAATCCACAAAGCACGTGTGCATTCGCTTAATGGCTAATTATTAATATTACAGTTTATACAACATAGCGCTATGTAAAATAAATATCTTATTTACATATCAATAATTTATCAAATTTCTTTTTTCTTTTATTTGCAGAAAACTGTGGATTACTTTTTTAATGCTATTAACATTATATTCTATTATTATTAATACAGAAGCAGAAAATTAAAAAGTGTATTTTTGTAGTTTGATTATATCCTTTAATTACATATATTTAAATATAACAATAAAAATAATGAATATCATGGTAATTAACCATTATATACAATCTTTCAATCTGCAGAAGTACTTTCAGTTAATTCCTTAACCCTCCTCAACTGCCATTAAATTTAAAAAAACCTAATAGTTAATTACCATTATATTTATTATTTTTATTGCTATTACAATAGTTTTTAATAAATGGACATTTTATTTGTATTATATATCTAATTATTTATTTAAAAATATTATATATAAATATAAGAAATGTCCAGTGATTAATATTATATAATACATCAAGATTAATACTCATACTAATGGTTCATTAAATAAAGAAAATACTCTCAATCCACAGCAGAAGACAAATTTTTTTAGAGAAAAGAATGGACTGTCTTTTCTCTTTACTTCAAATTTTTATATAGAGATTTATCTGAAGCACTTGGAAAGAAAGCATAAATTTTAAAATCAAATCTATTCCTTCATTTTTATTATTTTAATTGACATTTGTGAAATTTTTCAATGGTCAATACTAACTCGAGGAGTGATAATAAAAGAAATTCCTAATAGTTTGAGTATTAATATCAATGTATTATTACACTTGTGTAAAATAATTAAAAATATAAATAAAGACATAAAAATAGCTTTTACCAATTTATGCAATACTTATTAATTTTATGTTTTTTAATTGCTACAGTTGTATTAAATCTTCAAATTGTTATAAAAGATTACATACCCATGCACTCTATGTTATTTTCCCCAACAATGAGTAAACCTGAATAATCATTAGATCTTACCAATCCAGCAATGACATGCTTCTAGGTGATAAGGATGATGATGCATATTGCTTATTTGGGCTCAAGCATATAAATTTATAATTCTGAATAAATCATTATCAGTTTTATCTCATGTAGTGCTGGAAAAGCACAGCTAAAAAGATTTATACATCAAAAATGCTTAGTGAGTTAAAAGTGTTCCTGATGGAAGGATGATTGTCTTCAAAATAACAAAACTTATCAATAACCAACATACTAAAATATCAAAGATACTATACATAGTCGTAAATATACATTAAAGAAGATATTTCCAAGAGGAAAGGCTAGTAAATCCTAGTAGTCGCATGTACCCAGAATATGCACCTAATTTCTGAGGCAATAAAATATGTTAGGACTCTTGTCTCTAGACATATGTAATAAATGGGGATGAATTAACATACAAAATATTACTCAAGGAATATATCTACAATATCAGAGAGAGTAATTCTCTCCTTCCTAATAAATTATCTCAATTATTTCAATACAACAATAATGAGAGAGCCAAGCTCCATCTCCAAACCATCAAGGCAGAAATAAAATTAGCATACCTTGGATACATACAATGGTCTCTATAACATATATCACATATACTAAAGAGGAATTAATTCTAAACTCTGAATAAATATAATACTAAATTGATGCATAAAACTGATAAAGTAATAATACAGTTGTCAAATATAATTAAATAAATGTAGCTTTAAGCAATTAAAAGCAAGAAGAAATACATATCATTTTCATAATCATATAAGCATTAATTATAAAATATATTTCTCATAATAAAGAATAAAGCAATATTAAGTAAAACAACTTAATACTAAATCATTATATATCATATAGCATCAATAATGTTAATAAGTGGTCTGTCAGACATGATAGACCATGACACATAAAATATGCAAAAACAATTTATATTTAAAATAGCATAAATAATAATAAATTATAAATATATAACTTAAATCTAAGCATACAATTTTACCAAAAACCTCTTTTTTATATATAAAAAATATTAGTTCTTAAACTTGCACAGCTCCTGGTTTGATAGAAAATAAATTCAACAAGTAATTATGTCCTCCACATGCTGGTAATATAATACAACAGTCACATTTGCATTGACAGTGCTCTTTCTTCCAAAAAGACTTTGTATACATGCCCACAAAGAAAATATTAATAAATGAATGACCATTATTTCATGAATCATTGAAGATATACTTGATAGAACCACTTATCACATTACACTGATTTCACCTTCTATTGAAGACAACTAATTATTTTAATTTAGCAATTAACACACATTCTTCTTTTCCAACTTAAATAGGGTTTTCCAAGCACAATATTTAATATAGTGGTTTGCTCATAAACATTTCTTTTTAAGTTAAGTAAGCTTTTAAGTAATTTTTAATACAGAATTTTGTCACACATATCTCTTTTATAATTAAGCAAGTTTTCTAAATAAAACTATTAAATATAATATGGTTTATTCATATACTTTCATATAGCAGTTTGTCAAAAACATCCTTCACTAAATTTAAGCAATGTTTAAAGTAAATATTAAATATAGCCATTTCATAGAAGATAAGCATTTGTTACTTATTTAGCACTTAATAAAAGACAAATTCTATACTAGAATATTTCAAAATTATGAACATTAGTTCATAAGTCAAAGCACAAATGACTTTATCATGCATTTTCCTTTTTAGTCAATATGATAAATAACTATTTAATTATTACAATAATAAAAAGTTCATTAATGTCCACAACAAATTGGTTTTTTTAATTAGTTCTTTTAAATAAATTTATCTAGGACAACAGACAATAAAACATTTTTAAAAATTTCCGATGAATTATATTATCTTAACAAATTATAAAACAATGTTAAAACTGTTATAATTAACATTAAGATAAATTTTCAATAAATATGCTTCAAAATAAGAAATTTAAACAGCTCATAATGAATAAAATACTTAAATGAAATAGAATAAGTTAATCTGGATACATGTAATGCTTTAGCTTTAAAAATGCCTTCATTATCAGGAGATAATTAGTTAACATTTGCCTTCTAAATTCTTCCTTCAATATCAAATTTAGATCTTTAGATTAACTTCAGATGAAACTTAGTACCTGATAGAGTTTTACATATTCATTTTATTTTGGACAAAAGAAAAACTTATTTAAAAATGTATACACTTTACTTTTTACTTATCAAAGTTTTAAACTTTGTCTGCCAATTCTGATGGATAGTAGGGAAATAAACTTCTTTTCTTTTTCTCAATTTGCTCTTCTCCCCTTTTTCTTTGCTTACCCTTTGTTTCTGATTGCCAGCTTTTCTTCTGTTTTTGCTCTCCTCTGCCTCCCTTCTAACATGTGTGTGCACACTTTTATAGCTTGTTAACATGAATCATTCTGATTGTTATGAAACATCATTTCCTCTTCTCCATCTTTAAATTAACAGTTGATTGGTCTCTATAGTCTGAATCTAGAAATAGTAATAACAATAACCAGACAACCAAGTGATAGTCTTGGAATTTTACAATGATGATTATATTAGTAAAATAAAAATAATATTTTATTAACTTTTAAAGTTTTTAAAATTAAGTTCAAAGGTTCACTAATATTTTATTTTATTTCTTTTTTTTAAACAAAAATACTCTAGAATAATATTAAATATTACAAACTAAATGAATATTCCCATCAACAAATAAAATTAAAATTACCATTGCAAGCATGCACATTCTGACATTTGGAAATCATATATTTTTTAAACTATTTAATTTATTTTTTTCTTTAAATAGCATTAAACTAATTCAATTTAACTTCTAAACTCAATTTTCATACTATTATTTAAATAAATGGTCTGATTATCATCATGAATAAGTTTAAATGAAATACTTTATTTTAATTATGAAAATACACATTAACTGTTAACATTAAATTAAATTAATATTATGGTTAATTCAGGTACTAAACTAGAGATATTAAATTGTATTAGAATAATCTGAACTTAACTAATATTATAGCTACACTTTAAGTTTAAGTTATTAAAATCTATTTTAATTATAGGCTTAAAATATTTTAGCAAAACAATCAAATAAAATACCATATTATTTATTCATGAAAGAAGTACTTTAAATACTTTACTATTCAGATTTGCCTATATTTATTTAACATTTAATAAACATACTTTACAAAGATAGTTTAACTTAAAACTCCGTATAATTATTTTTTAGTTAGATGTCAGCAATAATTGAATCAACATGTTTTATTGAAAAAGCCAAGGGTTACAATATTAAAATAAAAACTTAAGTTCATAAATAAAAATAAATTTATTAAAAACTAAAAGCTAAAATTAAAAAGAGTTGTTTAATGTATATATATTCACTCAGATGAAAAACTTTAAAAGTATTTTTTCTTTTTGAAATAAAAAAAAAGTATTTGAATGTACTTTTTTAATAAATAAATAAAAAGTAAAGATTTAAAGATTAATATTTTTTTTAAAAGTAACATAAATAAAAATAGAAACAGATATTAATTAATTCCTGTAATCTCAAAATGGAAATGATTGTTCTTTTAATTAAACAAAAAGCCAACTAGCTCTTGGGGCTTGTATATATTTAAAAACAGTCAGATAGGTGATAGATAAAGAAATTAAAGATTGACCAATGGAAGCATCAAGCCACAGCATGGACCAAAAAAGAAACTCTAGGATTAGTGATGTCTTGCTTGTTGGATTCGAAAATTTTCTGATAAGAGGCTAATAAAAATATAAAAGGCAAAATAATTGTTGTTGGGGGGCTGACTATTAATCTACAAGGCTGACTATTAATGTACAAGCTGACTATTAATATATCTATAAACTAGCTGTGTTGCATGCTCCACGATCTAGGAGCCTGCAGTATATTTAATTTCCAGACAACCAGCTGATGCCTCCAGAAGACAGTTGATGACCAACTGAATGGCAAGTAGTGGCTCCATTTCAAAAGACAAACAATCTACAAGAGTGATCATGAAAATGGACAAAGCAGACTCCAGGCAATCTTCCATGGAAAATATGAACTTTTGTCATTATAGACTGTTTTAATATATCTTCTATAAGCAAAATAAGTTAAGCTTAACTTTAAAGGAACTTATCTGATTTAAAGAAAATTTCTAAATTAATTTTATGTATAAATTAGCTAAATTAATAATCATTTCCATTTTTCTTTCTTTAATAATTTCATATTAATTAAATTATTTGAATGTATTTAAATTTAAGTTGGCTGTGGACGGCTGTATAGATTCATTAAGTTTATGTTAGTTTAAGGGAGGGTTAACCTTGGGTTAGTTGTTTCGCAGTTAGATTAAGTTAATGGATTGGATATATTGGTGTAATTAGTAAATGTAATATGAAGATCCTCTAGGTGCAGGATCACCTTTATGCTGCACTTGGGAAACGTAATCCCATTCTTATCGACCATCAGAAGCAGATGTATTCCCTGTTCCTTGGGTCACCCCTTTAGCTATGGAATGAGATGGTAAGTCAGTAAAAAGGACTGCAATCCTTTCCTATGAAGTTTTCTATTTATTTATTTTGTTCTTCTCACCAGACAGATGTAACATTCCTGTACTCGACAAGAGACAATTTCTTCTGTATAATCATGCTGTTCAGATATGTATTCCTGACAGTATAGTACTGTGCTGTCATATTCATGTTGCATTGAATACATCAATATATCAGATAGATTGACTTGGTTTGACTGCGAACTTTTGGCATAGGGTTAAATAAGAGCTATAGAATATTTTCTTTTTCGAACGAATCTGTGTAGCATATCTATACTGAACATTATAAAACAAACTCTTATTAAAAAACAAACATTATAAAACAAACTCTTATTATCCATCTGTGTGAATTTATAAAATTTAAATTTTAAATATAAAAATAATAACAAATTTGAGATCATCTTCATTCCTCAATTTTTAAATATTTATATATGTGCCAATAAATCTTTGTGTGTGTGTTATTTCTGGCAGAAGCTTATTTATTTATTTTATTGAAATCTTTTTTATTAAAATGGTTCTTTTAAGCAAGTATTATACAAATTTCTGCATCTCCTTCAGCTAGTGGCATGGGCTGATGGTCATAATAAAATACATATGTAAAATTTGGATCTTAACAGTATGTATCTGCATACTATATAAATTTTCCAGGTTTGAATGGTCTGGTGACACCCTGTATGGCAGATATGGAAAGACTCAAAATCATCCTGACCATTATAATATATATATATATATATGTGTGTGTGTGTGTGTGTGTGTATATATATAGGGGATTTATTTGAACATCTAAGCTCCAAGTATGTGAAATATACTTGAATAACAAAATATTATATATATATATATATAATATTTAAATACAAGTATAATAACTTGTCCATTAAAGTTTGAAGATTTTCTATATTAATATAAACTGAACACTGATTGCACATATGTGTGAAAGATGGTGATTTGACCCAACTGATGAGTAATGGTTCAGCATGAAATACATATATTAGAGATTATTTATCTTTTTCACATGTATGTGCTTATGTGTAGTCTCTTTTAATGACCCGCACACACACACACACACACTTATATATATATAAAAAATTATATATATATATATATATATATATATATATATATAATTAAGAACATGCTAATGAGCTCTAAACAAGCTTTTTTTATTATTTTATTTTATTTATGATAAATGCTACTACAAAAGAAGGCATTCAAATCATTTTTATCTTGGATTGTCCCCATTACTATATATATATATATATATATATATATATATATATATATATATATATCATCATCATCATTATCAACCATTATCAATCCACTGCAGGATGAAGGTCTCTCCAAGTTTAATCCATCTTCTCCGATCTTTAGCTTCTCTTTTCCACATCACCCCTGCACACTTTCTTATTTCATCCATCCATCTCACATGTGGTCTCTTTCTGGATCTTTTACAATCTCTTGGAATCCAGTTTAAAATTTCAATTGTCCATCTATTATCATCTCTTCTAACAATATGTCCAGCCCAACTCCACTTCAATCTTTTAATTTTTTCAATGAGGTCAGTAACACCTGTTTGTTCTCTTACCCATACATTGCGTTTATGATCTCTTCTTGTTACTCCCAACTCCCCATCTCTTTGGGGTCGATCTCTGTGCCTGTATTAAGTCCATCAGTCCTATAGCGTAAAACCTTGTTAAAACCTCCTTTTCACCTGGCTTTTCCTTTAGTATCAAGTTTTTCTACCAACCCCAACCAAGTTTATTCTATGTTATTCCTCCTTATTCCATCTGTTTATAATCTGCCAAGGTGTGTAACGTTCTCTTCTAATCATCATAATCAATCTTTATTTTCATATTTTGAGCAAATCGATTAAACTTCTTTAGTCTTTTTAACTTTATCTTTAGTCCTACTTTCCTACTTTCATCTGATAATCCTGCAACTTTCCGCAGTCTGAAGCTATTTGCAAAAACAACTACATCTCTGCAAACTAAAGACTTAAATAATCACCATTACTTTCACTCCTTTAGTTTCCCATTTTAATCTACAAATATTTCTGCAGCACGCTGTAAAAAGTTTTGGAGTTGTCCCTTGTCTTACACCTTTCTCAATGTTGCTTTCCCAGTGTCATTATGTAATCTAATTGTTCTGTTGCATTTTTATAAATTTCTTTAAAATATGACAATATCCTGCATCTATACCTTGATGTCTAATGCTTTAATCACTGAAAAATGTTTATAGAATCAAATGCCTTTTCATAATCTACAAATCCTAACAGGCAACTCATATTCTTTGTCCTTTCTATAATCTCTCAATACCTGGATATAATCTACTGTACTAAAACCACTTTTAACCGCTGTTCCTGGTTGGTGGAAATCCTGTTCTCGTAGCGGTGTAATTATCTTGGTAAAATGTTATATAAAACGATAAAGGCTGATAGGTCTGTATTTCTAATATCTTCTTTATCACCTTTTTATTTCACCCCAAGATAATCTGCACATTTAACTGTCTTTTCTTCTGTTGTTTGTTTATTTTGATTGTTTCCTTTGTTTTGGTGTGTTTTTCCCGTATTTTTCTTTCAAATATTATATTATTACTCTTCTTCCGTCATCTACTCTTTATTTTAGCTTGGTATAACTTGCTAAATTTATTCTTCCTGTTCTTTTATATATCTATATTCCTCTTACCTGGGTTCCTTCTTCATACATTTATTGCCTCCTTCATTTAAAATTCTGGGCAATTTGGAAGTTAATAGTATAGGAGGTATTGTTCTTTATTACTATATATTTCTTGATAAATCTTCTACCAATTTCATGATGTCATTCTCCTTTTAGTAATAATTCCTCTTTTTTGTTATTGCAGATATAAATTTCCTACCAATACCAAAATGTTGTTTTACATTCTTAAGCTTTTATTTTCTTCTACAGCTTCCTTGCTAGTTCACGTTATACTTTCTTATATCTTTTCAACTCTTTTCCCCCATTTTACAAATTCGAGTATTCAATTCTTTTAATGCTCTTTGTATTCTTCATATTCCTTCTTTTCTTCATAAATTCTCTAGTCTCGTAGTTTATTGGTCATTGCTGTTTCTTTCTACCAGCTACTTTGTTGCAGTTTTCAAAGTGTATCAGTTTTTTCATATTAATTTCATTCAAATCTGAATCATGTTCAAAATCTACTAATACTTGAAACCAATTTGTAAGTTCTAATTTAAATTCATTAAATGTTTCTGAAGTTAGGAATATCAACTGTAAATATTGTTTTCTTAATATTTTGTCTCTCTAGTTTTACATTACATATCTTACACCTTACTAATCGATGATCACTTCCTGTGTTAAATTATTAAGACATACAATCTTGAAATATGTATTTCCTGTTAGTCAAAATATAATCCAATTCGCTGTACCTTCATTTGGATGCTTCCATGTCCATTTCCTTTTAACATTTTCTCAAAAAAGAATTCATAATATAAAGTTTTTCTTTTTCTGCAACTCCACAAGTCTATGTCCTCTCATTTCTACTACCATAACCAAAATTACCCACAGCCTTCTCTTTCATTTTTTTACCAATTCTAGCATTAAAGTCCCCATAACAATTTTAAAAGTGTTTACTCTGATCAAAAGCTTTGACATCCTTAAACTTCTACACTCATCACTATGAGATGTTGGAGCTAAACCTGAATTATCGCATTTGGTGTCGCTTTAGTTGTATAACTATTGCCACCTGTCCGTCACCATCCCCACAATATGTTCTTCCCTTTTATTTTAATGATCCTACTCCACTTGTTTTCCATATTTGTGCCTTTATAATAGAGTTATGTCCACTTTTAAATCAATTGTTCTTCACCTTTTCTTCTAACTCCAAGTCCAATAATGTCCCATTTAATATAACGTTCTTCTTCTAATTCTGCAATCTTCCTTCACTTGAAAGGTCTGCAGTTGTAAGTACCTAAATAAAAAGTTGTCATCAAGGCAGCCGGGTCGCAATCGGGTCTTAGCACCTTTGGCCCCAACCGCTGTGGTTGGTGACTTTACAGCCCTGAGAATAAGGCATGCTTTATTTTTGTCTGTCATAATGTTATATGTATTGGGAAAATTATCCTTACACAAACTTCATCCCCTTATAGGCACGAGAAGCGGTGTTTCTTGATCTTAAACCAGGGTAAAAAGCCATAAACTCACCAGTGGCTAATGCAGTTGGTGTCAGCCCCCAGTGTATACATATGAATAACACATAGTAATAACAGCGCAACGACAAGCTATGAGGGCTTAGATTGCCCTGCCGTCCTTTAAGCCTCCAAGAGAATCAAAGGGTCCTTTCAGTTAATAGCAAACTCCTTTCGCAGCCATGTCGCGTCTTTATTTTATCTGTTTCTTTTCGTTAAATCCTTCTATGTGTTTTAGTATCTCTTTTATTTTACTATTTTTGTCACCAATCAATTTACTTTCAAGTATACAACAACTCTATTCGTTCTTCCTTATTTGCACCAATTTGTCTTATAATTTAAATCTTTTGCTACTTATTTGTTTTGTAGTATGTCAGAAATTGCCTTCTGTTAATTGAGTCAGAGTTTGTTTAAAGTCTATATCGCCTTTAGTCTACCTAGAAAAGTTTGCTCTTTAATTTTGTATTATCTACTATTTGTTACTATCTGTTCTTTACCTTTTAATCTATACTATACCTGTTCTATTTATAATTTATGTGCAAACAGAATTCAGTTTACATGTTTCCTTGAACAACTATGGAAATATACCCGGCCTTTAGAAATTTTATTACAAAATTTGTTAATTATAAATTTTGGTAAAGGAATTAAAGTGGTTTCACCCCCCCTCTGTTGACCAGTTATCTTCCATCTCTAATAACATTTTTATATATATGATTATATTTTAAAATTGTTCTATAAAAAATTTCAAATTTTTTTGAAATTAGGTTTTCAGAGAGAAGTAGAGACAAAAGATTTATGTATAGGTATGGTTTTGTTTATTATCGGTAGAGGTGAAGAACCTCTCTAAAATCCAAACATAATCTCTTTGTGTAAAAAAAATTTTAAATACTCACATATTTTCCAAACAAAAATCTTTAGTTATATCTAAGAATTTGGTTAATTCTTTTTTTTTAAATTACCCCCCCCAAAAAAAAAAAATATTCAAATTAAAATATATCTTGGACAAAAAATAAACAAAAAAAAATATAAATTTTTTTCTTTGTTTGTTTTGTGGCTTTCTTTTGCTTTTACTATTTTGGAGAACAATATAAGGATAAATTATCAGTATCATTAACAACAACAAAAGTAAAGATATTTGAATACAGCAAAAAAATATTTCCAAAATATCGAGCCTTTGCCACTATTTTCTTCTTTATAATATATTTATTTTTTTTGCTTTTCTTATTTTTACTTGGATATTAAATATCTATTCCTTTAAATATTGAAATTCTGGAATGATAAAGCCCATTTTATATTTTATCTAATATTATCCAAGAATTAGTCTGAACTTAAATTTGTTGTGTTTAAAGGAAATTAGCTTTTACATAATGAGAATCTCATAAAATATAGTATTATTAAATATTTTAAAATTAATATTTTTATATGTTCCCTTAAATGAATTAAAATTAAACTGAAAGGGTTATAAAATATTTTAATGTGTTTATTAAAATCTAATTAAAATTTTTATATATTATTTCAAATACTATAAATATTTTCTAAATATAAGAAATTTTTTATAGATATAGATCTCATTTGAAACAAATAAGACAAATTCACAGGGTTTTTCATTGTATTTTTGATGTAAAGAATTTTTTCAAGGCTTACTAAGTTTGAATGTGAAAAAATCACATTTATTTTATATCTAGCATAAAGTCAGTAGATAAACTCAATTTAAACTCTCAATTTGGTTGAATTTGGTGTATAAAAATTAATTATTTATTTATATTTATTGAAAATAATTTTTATTTGTAGTAATTGAAATAATAAAATTGTTATTGAGTATATAAAAAATTATAAAAAGAAATATTAAAATTATATATTCTGGAATGTTTGTTTTTTAAACTTATGCACTATATTATCATTTCCCTCTCTATGATGTCAATCATTATTTTCAGAATAAATTGTGTGAAAATGGGGGGTAGAAATAGATTGCTGGTGAATAAATACTAAAGTGTAAAATTTTGTTTGATAAAAAAATTCTATATATATGAAAATTCTATTTAAAAATTATTTTTATCATTATCTTTGTAAAATTTTATGTATTTTAAAATTCTAATTTTCTATATATTATTTTTGTTCTCCCTAAAATTTATGATATATATTATGTAAAATTTAGATAAAAAAATTTATTAAATTTGAAATAAATTTGTTTTATATGAATATGCATTCTTTCTATAAAAAGACTACAAATAAGTATAGTCAAGTTTTTTAATATTAATAAGAATATATCCTAAAACATTAAGAATAATTAAAAGAGAGTAGTAACAAATATGAGACAATAATTTCCAATAATCTTCAATCAATAACTAAATAAAATAAATATAATTTTTGTAGCATTGACTTTGAGGAATCTTAAGTATTACTAATAAATATTGAATATTGTACTTAAGTAGTAAATAATTTTTTATGTGCTAGCAGGCAGAAGGAACGTAACTGGAATGTTGTAAGGGTGTTGTCTAAATGATTTTTGTTGTAGTTTATAAAATTTTATTTTAATAATAAAAATTTATATTGTACTATATTATAATATGTTAAATTTTTTGAAGATATGTAATATTGGAATATCAGTGATGGTAATTGTTATATATATTAAACTATTTTTTTTGTTATTTTATTGTATATGTTGTTTTTGTTTTACATTCTAATTAAGATTCTCAACATTTATGTATATTTAATACATCTTTAGTATTTATATAACATATTAGACTATAAATAAAGGTAAATTTCTACTTTATTGTTAAAAAGATTACCTTGAAATAGATTAAAATTTGATTATTGATGATATTAGTATTATTTAAATTATGTATTACATTGAATACCTATCTATTGATCATTATTAGTTTATTATCTAAGTAATAATGTTTAGAAAGTTTTAATTAAATTGAAAGTTATAATTGACTATTCATTAGTCTGCTTTAAACAGGTTATATTACTTGTTTAATGAGGTCTATTTAAACTTTTTGTATTAATAATTTACTATTGTAGTTGTTGCAATCTTTAATGACTATTGATTGAACTGATTAAGATTGTTAATGATATTGGTGTTTTTCAAATGTTTATTGATTTCATGTATTTATATATAGTATGTCTATCTAATCACATCAACATTAAAATCACTGAGGATGAAGGTCTCTCTAAGTTTAATCCATCTTCTGATCTTTAGTTTCTTTCACATACCCTGCCTTTCTTATTTATCCATCCATCTCACATGTGATCTCTTTCTGGGTCTTTTACAATCTCTTGGAATCCAGTTTAAGATTTCAATTGTCCATCTATTATCATCTCTTCTAAAAATATGTCCAGCCTTACTCCACTTCAATCTTTTAATTTTTTCAATGAGGTCAGTAACACCTGTTTGGTCTCTTACCCATACATTGCGTTTATGATCTCTTCTTGTTACTCCCAACATGCATCTCCCCATACTTCTTTGAATGGTCCGAAGTCTCTGTATTGCTCTTCTATTAAGTGTCCCAGTCTCAGATCCATAAGTAAGAACTGGTAAAACACATTTGTTAAAAACCTTCCTTTTCAAACACATAGACATATTTCCCTTTAGTATAAAGTTATTTCTACCAAAAGCACTCCAACCAAGTTTAATTCTATAATTAGCATTAAATCAGGATTGATTTCTGTTCAATATTTAAGCAAAAGAAAATATATTTTATTCTCCCAATAAAAGCTTAATTTTATTCTAAAAATAAAGACTACCCCATGTACCATTTTTAATTTGATTGTATTTATTAGATTGAAATAATAAAATCATTTTGCTTGTACATTATCTAAATAGTAAAATCTAGCAAAAGTGTTTCTTTTTAATTTCACTCTCTCGTTTTCTTTTTCCGGATGTCATTTTTAATCAAAATCATTCTTGATACATTTAATAGCATTTTGGCAGAAGTTTAAAAACTTTAATAAGAAACTACGCTTTCAGAAAATCAAAGAAGGTTCAATTTTCATTTTAGCTCAAATATTTTTAGTCTTAAAACAATTACTCTTCTTTTAAAATCACAGATTGCCTTGAAGATACATAAAATTAGTTTGACAATAATTTTATACAATATTGAATTTTATCATTTATCATTTAATAGCATTAAAAGAAAAAAGTCTTAGGAATTTTTTTTAACAAAACTTAAAAAAAAAAAAAAAAATCAATTTTATAGACGTAATAAAAAATAATTTAATAAATCAAGATTTCGCAATTATTTCGGCTATTGTTTTTCAAACATTTTAAATGATTTTTATACATCCATGTCAGAAAATCTTTAAGTTAAAAACTTCAATAAATTGATTTATATTTCAATTTAACAAGTGAAGGGAAGATGAATTTCGAATATTAAAGACACTTATTGTTCAGCTTATAATGAAATACAGACGGTAAAATATATATTTATTAATAAATATACACAATTACACAAATAAGAATAAATATGGCTAGGACTATAAATTGTTAGGTGATATAAATGACAATATTATTAACCATAATTGTAACAATAAACACAGTAGTATCAGAAAGAAGTGAATGCCACTGAAAATATTGAATTTAGATTTTTACTGGTATTGAATACTAAATGACTCGTTCTTTTTATGTTGTTGTCGGCAGAACTGTTCGAATAGTTTTTTCATTTGCTTGCATACTTTTGTTTAGACAACTGCAGATTGTTTACAGATTTAATTATCTATTGATATGTTGTTTACAAGCTTAATTATCTAGTGATACGTAGAAATGGTATAGTAATGGTGCAGGTGTTCTATAAGAAAGTTTTATTACTCATCTCCTCTATTTATAATTGTTGAAAATTATTATTTGCACTCTGTGATTATCAAATAATATATATCTGATTTTTTAAAAATTAAAATTATGCCTCTACAAGATTTTACTACAAACCTTTATGTTGACTACCAATAAATATTAATCATCCATGGTCTTTTTTTAATCATATTAAAATTACTTAAAAGCAAACTTGAATGAAAATATCATAGTTCATAACATCCCAAATCACAGTAAATTTTATATCTGGTTAAAACCTTGTTCAGATATATTTAGTAAAATTCACTTGGCCACATATCAATTAATAAAGTCTAAACGATTTATAAAATCAACCTATGATTTTAAAATCAGATAAATCATCTTGACTTATAGATAATGTAGATCCAACATTAAAAAATCTTATATTTAGTTTCTCTTTTAAAAATGATTATTAAATAGATCATTTTTTCTTTTAAAATTGAAATTTATAAATAATATTTTGGACAAAATGACAATATATTCAAGGAAAATTAATGAAGGATAAAAAATCTGTAAAAATTATGATTCAATCTTTTTGAAGTTATGACATGTGAATGGTAATTGGACAAAATTTATTTGAAGTCAATTTTGGAAATTTAAAAAAAAAATTTGGCTAAAATAAAAAATTTTATTTGACCTACAGAATCTTATATAAATTTTTCTTACACATTTTGATATTTATTAGCGATCTTGGTTTAACACCAATTCTGGCCAAAACAGAAAGATGTTTAAAGTTATTAAAAATGAGAATAGAATGCTAATAAATAGCAAAACATGTATGCAAAGATCATGCAATGTTTGTGGGTCCATTAATGTCTTATTTGTTTAACACCAACTCTGACCAAAAAATAAAAGTACATAAGATTAGTAAAAATCAGATTGTTTCATAACAAAACTGGATTTAAATCTATGGAAGTATCTAAGCAAATTGGCTTGGATTGAAAAATATTATAGCTTTTTTTTTAATTTGGGCTGGTAACTTGTACTATAATAAAAAAAGTACAAACTGGTTACTAGAGACATGTTGTATTAGATCCAAAATGTCCAAGTGCACTGTTCAAAAATTCTGAAGCTCCTCACTGATGAAAATCATAAGCTAAAAACTACTCTGGAAATATTTTGATAGGACAACATTAGATAATGATTTATTAAGCAATACAATATGCAATATGCTGATTATTAAAGCTTCACTAGATGCTATAAGTTTAGTGAGAATGAAAGAGAAATTCCAAAAATAAGATCATAGTTCATGTTGTCCAGAACAATCTGATTTTATTTACATGGAAATGAAGAACAGTCACATAATAAAATAATCATATTTGTTGACACTTTCTCAAAAACAAAAAGTAAACATATTCCTAAGACAGGAGAGCTTTATTAATTAATTAAAGATATTAATTAATAAAGATTAACACAGAATAAAACTTGAAACAAAATTTTTAATAGAGTATTATTAATGTAATAAATATTTTTATAGTGATCAGAATTTTAATTCTGGAGATTCAGTTTAAATTACACAATGACAATTTTAGAAAAAAAAATTTGAATGTTTGAGGGAATCTAACATCAAATTCAATTTCAAGTCAAGCATTGGTGGTCGAGTGGTCAGCACAGCTGCCTTACAAGCAGTTATCCCAGGTTTGCAGGTTCACTTCCTGGCTGATGCTTTGATACATGAAAAAAAAAAATTCAATTTCAAGATAAATAATGAAGCCCTGTAGTAAAGCAGGAGTTTTAAGAATTAAAACAAATTATTCAAAAATGATGTCAAAGTAAAAATTAAATATAAAAAGGATATTTTCAACAGATGAAAATTATATAAGATTTTACACATTAGAACAAAAATGAAATATACTCTGTTGATTTTTATAAACTTATAAATTGTTTTTTTTTTTTTCAAAAAAATGAAACAAAATAATTAGCACCTATTATTTACTTGGTGTAATAAAAACAGAATCCATATTTTGATTTAAAAACACACACCCAGGCACATAAATTTTGGTACAATTATTTTTTCTTAATTCTTCAAAATCAAATTTTAATTTCTCACAATTTAACCATATTATAATGTATGGTAAAGCTGTACATATTTTAAAATAATTAACTTATAAGCAGTATTCAAACTTTAAATTAATAAATATGCAAATAAAAAATATATAAGTGCATAAAAAATTAACATTCTAAAAAAATAATAATTAAATATTTAAAAAAAAATAGAATATCAAAATTCAAACTTTATTATGGATACTTATAATGTTTTCAATTTTCAAATCAGGATTAAAAAGAAAATAAAGTATTATTTTAAATTTATATTTACATAACGATTATATCAAAATTCCAAGAATAAATTGAAATTATATAGAACAGAAGAAAGATTAAATATTCTATAAATTTTGAATTTTTATAATATATAGTTCATATGTGGTTGTCTCTCAAAATAATTTCACTTTCTATTTTGATGATAATCTTTATACTTATTATTCAATTTAAACCACAAAAAACAACTGATGTTGCTCTACTTTTATTTTTCAAAAGAAATAAACAAAAGACATTGTTAAAATTAAAAGAAATAAAACAAACAACTAAGCTGAATGTTAAATTTTGCATATAAAATCTATTATTCTATAAAATAGTAACAATAAGATTACACACCCAATAAAAATAACATTGTAATGAACTTGTAATGACTAAGGAACATGAGTTAATTTACATTAGGAAATATAAAACTAAACCAGTAGATGGGTATAATCTAATTATATTACATTTTTATAAATCACTGTCTTAAAAAATAGCATTTTACAAATCACTCTCAAAAAATATACACCAAGAAAATGATAAACGTTTTGGTATTATCACTATTATAATGTCAAGTGGTAAGTTGATAGAGATGATTGAATGATATTTGAGAATTCAAATGGCAGGTCAAGTATAATAATTTCATTTATTTAAAAAAATTTGAGATTTCGTTTTTATATACTTAATTGAGAACGATTTACTATTAATTAAAGCATTTACCTTTTATTAGCTTTAATGTGTTTAATAATAAATATTTCACATGATCACCATTTCTTATGCTTACTCATAACTGTTATTAAAACAGGCAAAACTTTCAATACAGTAGTACCATTCAATGCAAGGCAGAGTAATCAATGGATGCCAGAAGGCTTGTGCATAAAATCCCTATCTAATGCCTACTCATCCAATATTTCCAGACTAATTTCTATCTTGTGGCTTTTGTCAGTGAGGAGCTTTAGATCTGAGAGCACTACATGAGGTGCAGCACTCTCAGATCCAAGGCTCCTCACTGATAAAAGCCACAAGCTAGAAACTAGTCTAGGAATATTTTAGGATCTATGAGCAGTTCTCTCACAGCCAAGGCTCTTCACTGATAAAAGCCACAAACTAGAAACTAGTCTGGGGATATTAGATGAGTAGGCACTAGATAGGGATTTTATGCATAAGCCTTCTGGCATCCACTGATTACTCTGGCTTGCACTGAGTGGCACTACTGTATGGAGAGTTTTGCCTGTTTTTAAATATTTAACTTTTGATATAATTCACAAGAAATAAATAGAGGGATTTGAACTTAGAAATTTTAATTTATATTCATCTTTCACTCCATCTCAAACAACCAATACCCATGATCACACATATAATCAAAAAGATAACTGATTCTCAATATATGTATTTCATGCAGAACCAGAAATCATCAGTTGGTCCAGATCATAATCTCCCACACATATATGCAATCAGTGTTCGGTTTATATTAAGATAGCAATTCCTTAAACCCTAATAACCTGTTACTTTTCCAACAATTCAACTAGTCCTTGGAGCAATTGCTCTCTTAATATAAGCAAAGCACTGATTATATACATATGTGTGGGAGATTTTGATCTGGTCCAACTTATGAGTGCTGGATCTACACGAAATACATATATTGGGGATCATTAATCTTTTTTACAAGTGTGTGGTCAAGTGTATCGGTTGAGATAGAGTGGAGAATGAATATAAATTGAAAATCCTAAGTACAAATCTCTCTAATTACTTTAGTAAACATTCAATATTCTGAATGAATGGGTTGAGAAATAAATAAAAACGGAAATAAGGTATTTATTTGAGAAATAAAATGCTAAATGTCAATTAAAAATTATGGTATTAAACTCCATTAAATACTGGGAATAAAACAACATTTACTTGTAATAAAAAAAGAAATTATATAAAATAAGTAAAGCTTACATTCTTTTTTGGTAACTCTTATCTGTTTTGATGTGAAAGGCTTTCCTTGTACTAATCTACATTTTAAAAAGCTCACAAGACTAGACCTACAAGTATAATCTGTTTAAGAGCTTCTAAAATAGATGAAAAAAGACATATTACAAGAGGAAAAAGCATTACAAGTGGAGACTCGCTTTATGAAATAAATGACAACCAAAAAAAGATAACTATTTAAATAGCTGAGAGAAAGAAACGACCGGGGGGTGGGGGGTTTCTGTGGAAAATAAAATTACTTTTAACTTAAATTTTACAAAGCAATTGTTTTATTAACAGATTTTTTTTAAAATTGTTTTTAAGTATTTTAAGTTTTTTCTTATTGCATTTAATAATAATAGTAATGGAAAACTATTCAGGAAAGTTTAAATTAAGGAAAGAAAATATTTTATTAAATTATTGCATTTAAATTACAATTCTGCATTTACTATGAAATCTGTATTATGTAATCAATATGATTACTTTACCGTAAAATGTATTCAAATATCGAAAGATTTAGAATATATAAACAGCCATTGAATAAAATTGTATCAAGAAGGGTACTTGATAAAGAAGCCTACGTCAATATTTAAAATTAATTTTAAACACAATTGTGATGATAGTTATTATTATTGGTAGTAATTTACTACAGTAACTCAAATTTAGAGCAACTTCTGTAAAATATTTAAACTATTTAGATCACTAATAAGCAAATTAAATTATAATTTATTGCAGATTTTAAAGATGTGGACTGTTTCTTTGTTTCTTTTTTAATTAAAACAGACAAAACTCTCCATACAGTAAGACCACTCAGTAACCAGAGTAATCAATGGATGCCAGAAGGCTTGTGCATAAAATCCCTATCTAGTGCCTACTCATCCAATATTGCCAGACTAGTTTCTGGCTTGTGACCTTCATCAGTGAGGAGCTTTGGATCTGAGAGCACTGCACATGGATCTTAGGATCTAATGCAACCCTCCAGCAGCCACCTTTTATCTCTAATTAACTACAAAACTATGAGAATAAAATTGAAAACACAATAATATTTTTAATCTAAGCTCAATAACTCATATAGTCATATGGGTCTGAACCCAGTTCAGTACTCATACATTTTGGTGTTTTGGCTTTTTCACAACCAGAGCCACTACTATCCTATTAGGCAAGATTGGTGTTAAACCACTAAACATCACATGATCACTATTTCTTATGCTAGCACATTACTATTATTAAAACAGGCAAAACTCTCCATACAATAGTGCCACTCAATGCCAACCAGAGTAATCAATGAATGCCAGAAGATTTGTGCATAAAATCCCTATCTAGTGCCTACTCATCCAATATCCCCAGACTAGTTTCTGGCTTGTGGCCTTCATCAATGAGGAGCTTTGGAATCTGATAGTACTGCACCTAGCATAAGAAATGGTGATCATGTGATGTTTAGTGGTTTCTTTTTTAATCTTAAAAAAAATGTAGTAAGATAGAACACAACAATTAAAAAATATAAATGTTTGAATTAACTGCAATAAAAGCATGTTAAATACATCATTAAGAAGTTTTTTTTTAAAATTACTAGTCTTCCAAAATTTTTACTTGGGTTTTAAAATTTTAAATCAATTTTGTGAAATGGAGACTTTTGTAGAAATTAATATATTAATAAAGCATTCTATATTCAAGCTTATTAATGTGTTTCTCTTTTTTACTATCTCTCTTGATAAAATATGACTTGTTTTCTTAAAGTTTTACTTGTCTAGGAGAAAAGATATGTATCATTTGCAAAGATAACTGGATTATTTATTCTATTGGCACTACATTTTGACTTCATGAAATATAGTAATAAAAATAGATTTCAACATAAAAGTTTTGTTTAACAGAGAACTCTAAAAGAGTAATAAAACTATTTGACAAAAAGTTGATTCAGTGTGATAAGTTATAAAAAGAAATGTGAGTGCTGTTTGAGCCTAAAATGAATCAACTTGTTATTTTATGATTATTTGGATTATCAATTAATAATTTATTCAAGAATAATGAATACCTATAAAAATTACAAAACAAAATCAAAATCAAACTAGTTAAACATTATTACTTATTAAAAGTTAATTGATAAGAATGTCAAAGAAATGTGATCAACAAACTCAAAACTAGAATTAAATGAAGCAAATGTGGTCAACAAACATAAAACTAGAGTAAACTAAATCAGATGTGGTCAACAAACAACTAGAGTGAAATGAATCAATTGTAGTCAACAAACACAAAATTAGAATTAAATGAATCATTGCAAATATCAGAACAGATCTGTAAAGACACATATTTATGAAAACTAATAATCATGAGTTTCGTAAAAAGGAAAAATCATGGTTGCTAAGCAACCTTTTTGAATTTTTATTTTTTAAAAAGAATGTTATAACTTAATAAAAATTAGATAACATTTGACTAATACCATGCATATAGCTAAACAAATAATATTTGGAAGCATAATGATAATATAATATTTTTGACATAATTATTATTTTATAGGAAATTACAAAAGCTGCAGATGCTTTAACTAGGGAGAAATCTTTCCATAATAGAAAACCATTTCCAGGTAATAATACTCAAAAATAATGTTTAAATTCATATCATCATCATAGTAAAATATTGGTTACAAAAGCATAAAAATATTATGGTAAAGGTGTTATAGCTCCCTGACATGGAATTTAAAGTTACTGAATATTTGTGAGGTACACACAAAATATGCATAAATAGTATTTAACACTACTTTATTTTAAAAATATATAGAATTTTCTTCATGAAAAATGATTTTGTGCTATTCTAGACACTATTCTTGATATCTGTAATCTTACCTCACATAAATGCAAGAAGTTTATTATACCAATAAAAATCATATTCCATATTATTTGTTTAAATCCTATAATATCCATATTAAATAAAAACAGAATATTTTAATGAGAGATAATTATAAATAAAAAAAACTGCTTAGAGTATATAAAAAATTTAATAAATAAATTAATAATAATAATAATAATAATAATAATAATAATAATAATAATAATTATTATTATTATTATTATTATTCAATTCATTTATTTATAAACAACAGCTTAGCAATCACAAGTATTTACAGTAGTAATACAACAATATAGGTATTTATCTATAAGTGTTCCTTGCATAATATATCTTTAATTTTATTTTTAAATTGTCTTTCATTTAAAGGAAAATATCCACTTTCTTACATTTATTGTTAAATTCCATCTGTCACCAGTAAATTATTGAATTAATTATTCTTTTTAATGTTTGTAAATAAAATAAATATTTATGTCTAGATTTAAAAGTTAGAATTCTGAAATAAATCTTATTGTCATATATTCTGATAGTATTTTACCATTTATTAATTTAAGTAAAAACATCACATCTGCTATTAATCTTTTACTGTATATACTATATGTTTTATTTAAATGTTTATTATCGTTAATGTGTCTATAATTTTTATCTTTAATTTTTTGAAGTTTATTGTTGAATAATTGTCATTATTCCATATTACAGATCAGTAATGGAGGATTGGCATTATCAGTGTATTAAAAAGTAGTTTGTAGGTTTCTAATTTAAGTTTAATATTTAATTTCAATATTAAATCCATAATTTTATAGGATTTACTTATTGCTATCTGAATGGGATTGTTAAAAGAGAAATTATTGGTAAAGATAAGACCCAAATCTTTCTGTATATTATTAATAGGTATGCTATTACCATTAATATCATAATAAGCCATATTAATTGTGCTTTTTTGGAATAATATACTACATTTCATTTATATTAGCTTCACACTATTTAGCAAATCCATTAACATAACTTTGCAATATTTTAGGATCATTTCCATTTCTGATTTCTATAAATATCTTGATATCATCAGCATAACATTTTTTTTTCATTTACAATAGATGTTAAATCAGATGTATAAATGGCAAAAAAAAAATTGGACTAAGAATACTTCCCTGTGGGATTCCATATTTATAAGAAGCCATATATGCATATAGTTATTTCTATTTATAAGAAATAAATTTAATAGTTTTAAGTTAATGAATAAACCCATTGCATTTGCTAATAAAAATAATAAAAATAATGATGATTATAATAATAAATTAGTCACACAAGATTTGGATTGAGTCCTTGTCCTCATTTTTTAAAAGATTTAGTAAAAGTTTTAGTATATAATTTCTCCTGTCAACTCGAAATATAGCTACATTGAAATCTTACATTTCCCGAATTTTTATATTAAAAACAAGAATGATTTCTGACTTGTATGCTTCAAAAAGTTTCAAGCCATAAAAAAAGAAACATTAATATTGAAATGTTTGAGTGAATGAATGCCTATTCAACAACCAAAGTAATGCTAACATGGCCAAATGTGTCTAATATTTTTAAAATTCATAAGGAATAAAACCAAATTATCATTAATAAAAACAATTTTTAATTCCAAACAAAAATCTTTTAATTATGAATTCGACAAAAATTTAAGTTTTCAGAAAATTAATATTCAAATGTATTCAATGATAAGAATGTGAGAAGTTATCTAGATTATATTGTTTCATCAGTAAATTATTACAAAATAAAATACAAAATAAAAAATGTATAATCTCTAAAAATAAAAATTATTTGATGATAATGTTATTAAAGAAAATTAAAATAGGGCTTTAGTTAATTTTTTTCTAGGAAAAACTTAAATCTGTGTTTTTAATAATTCTGAAAAAAATCTTACCTATGCATAATTATGAAATTAAAAGAAAAAAATATTTTAATAAATTTATCAAACTGAAAAACAGTTGAAGGAAACCATTTAACTTTGATACCATACCATACTTTTTTTTTTGCTTTATACAATCAATTAATGCAGATATTTAAAAATATGTCCACTAATAAATATAAAGACCTGGAGATATATATATAAAAAGAATATTATAAAAATAATATGAAAGAGAAATTAGTAATATTTTTAATATTATTATATTTAGTTACTGAAGACAGTTAAAACACAGAAATAACTATTAAATGTGTAAATAATCACAAAAATTTACTATGCAGCTTCATATCCAAACTTTCTGCTGCAGCAATTCTGCAATTAAAACATTGTACCACCCAAAGAAGAAAAAACCACACTGACAAAATAATAAATTATCATCAATCATATTTGTTAACCAAGACAATTTTTTATATTAAGATTTATTATGATATAGCTTCTAAGTGCCTAGCATTAATTAAAAACAACTTAAACCAAATATGAACATCATACAGCCAATCTCCAAATTTGTAATTTTAAAAGAAATCTGAATGATTTCTTAGTATATAGGCTCTTGAACAATGGCAAAAAACAGGCTGTCTTCAGATTAGGCCTTCCAGATTGTTTACTAAATCAACTGCAATGAGCGTATTGCAAGCCAATCTACTATGGAGAATTGCATGTTAACAGTGCCCTAGGCTATGACAACAGTAATATATGTATTTTCACCTGAAAAGATCCCAATGTGAAGTCAGTGTTTCTGGAACATGAAATGGAAACTGACCATGCTTTCAATCCATAGACAATTAAAATAGAGTACACAGAGTGCAATGATCATCACTAATAACACCAACATAATAAACAAAAAAGACTCTTGAATAGCATTGTCATGAAAGTGGAATATGTAAATTACAAATTATCATATTAACCACTGGGTATTAAGGTTGTGTTGTATTCTAATAATACCAGATTAGCTAATAAGTTTGAGCACTATAAGTAGGACCTACCAGGTTAAAAGCACTGCTCAGAAAGTTTATAAATTCAATTGTGGAATAAAATTTAATCTTTTCTTGGGAAGCAAATTACCACTACTTACAGAATTAATACATTTTCATAGTCTCCACTCTCAAATTAAATTCACCATGGATTGATGCACAACCTACTTCATGTTATTGTTGGCAAAACAAAGAATAATGACAATATTTTATATAAATAGAAAATGGATATAACTTGAAATTCATGGAAACATTTTTATTTATTTCAGATGTTTTCTCCAGCTATGTTTCTATGTTACAAGGACCATTCTTCTTTTAAATGAAACTATTTTGAAGAAAGATATCAAACATATATATCATGTTTTAATAATGAATGGTTATAATATCATCACCATAAATAGAATAAAGCACTAAATTAATAATCCCTAAAGAACAATAAAAAGAAAAGACTACATTTATTAGAGTATATTTTTTTATACAAATGAAACTGTAGACAAAATAAGTTTATTGAGATGTTACAGCATTATGAAAACATTTTCCACTTAGAAGAACATTAATAATATTCTTATTGAGCCTAAAAATACAATTCCGTTTGAGGATTCTAGAATCTATGAGATTTTCTGCAGTGTTTACCAGATCATGTATAGAAATAAGTAGCTAGTACATCAATGCTAGAAAAATGAGAATGCCCATTCAAAGAAATATTACTTATTATCTTCAGAATTTGTTCTGCATGTCTTTGATATTAAATATCACAAGTTTTTTTCTGAAATTGAAATCATAATGCAACACTTATGCTGTAGATATTTTGAGGAGACCAAATTGTATTGATAAATATAATGAAAAAGCCAAACTCTTATACTACGAGACACCAACTAAATTTAAATTCAAGTGATCAGTCCTCATTATCTTTAGTTCAATTTTACTTTTATTTTTGTTTTAATTGGACAAAAAATGTAGGTTGTTATTGTCTATTTTGTTTTATGATTTTACATATTCTGCTTCTCCAATAATACAAGTGGCCAAAGAGTTAGATGATGGAAAAATTGAAGCCTGTTCATTAAAGTTTGAAGAATTGATATATTAATATACACTGAACAATGATTATATATATATATATGGGGGGGGATAATAATCTGGACCAACTGAAGAGTACTAGTTCAGCAGAAAACACATATATTAGAGATCATGGGTCTTTTTCATATGTATGTGGTGATGTGTATCAGTTATATAAGATGGAGTGCATAACTAAAGGAAGCTTGAAAAAGTCTGTGTTCAAACCCCCTCTAATTACATCTAAAATTTAATATATATATATATATATTAAACTTGTATTCAAATATATTAACTTTTTATATGTTGACTATGACCCTATAAAAACATCTTCATATAGTTGAAAAATAGTGTTATCTTGATGTAACATCAACATATTTATATGTTTTAATTTTTTATCTAAGAAAATCTTCACTATATATGTAATGAGAATAAAATGCAATAAACTAGATATGAATTGCAAGTATCATTTTATGAGACGTCAATAGAAATGATAGGATATTAAAAAATGTTTCCAAATTTGTTATCATTTTTAAAGAGAAGGAAGTTTGTGTACATAAATAATGCTTTTGACTGACTCACACATTGAGTTACATATCATTTTATAAATCTTACTAATTATACATATCAGAGTATTTCAAATCAACTCTGCATAATAGTCAAGCATTGGTGGTCGAGAGGTCAGCGACGGCTTCTTTACAAGCAGTTGTCCCGGGTTAGCGGGCTCGCTTCCCGGCTGATGCTATGACACATGAGAAAAAAAAAACTCTGCGTAATAACTAATTTTCAATGATTCGAAGCATTTAGGATTATCATGATAGTTTTTAGTTAGCTTTCTTAATATTGGATTAACTATGCTAAGCTTAACCGTTATTAATATATACATTGTATATATGCTATTAGTAATATAGTGTCATGTATTTGCTTAAAATATATTTATATCCTGTTATTTATCTACTTTATTGTTGTCGATAATAGGTTTCTTCCAATTGTCATTCTTGTAATACAAAAATATAAATTAATTCTATAATTGGTATCCTAAATTATGAAATATATATATATATATTTGAAAAACATGTAAACAACTTGTTTAATAGTTAATAATATTAATCAATAAAAGGTTCTAAATTTTTTTTTTATTTGAATCATAAATGAAAATCGAAATTGATTACTCTTTTCATATATATATTTCAATTAACCTTACAAGTGTACATTTCTGCTAATCTTGTAAATGTAAACATAATCGATTCGGTAACTGTCATTTTTCTGCATCTTAGACCAAATAAACGAATAGCTAATTAATCTAAAATAATAGATAGACGAAATACATTTTATATTATGTAAACTAATATATTACATTTTGAATTACAAATATCAAACTAATTCAACCCACATCTTTGACTCCATCCACTTTACATAAATGCAGTAATGATTATTACTAATCATTTATTAAACTAGAAATTGTCTCTAGCACAAATATAAACTTTAAAACTCAATTAAAGATTAATATATCTTGCGAGTCATTTGTCTTTTATTGTATCTTTATTTATATAAATTTAAAAGAATATGTGGTAATATTGAGGTTATTTAATATATTTATAAACTAATATATATATATATGTTACATTAAAATGTTTATAAAATAAACATTAAAAAAATTTTTTTTCTTTTACCTGTTTGATTAATTTTTTTTTATTATTTTGAAGCAAAATCCAAAAATTATCTTTTTTTTTTTTTTTTCATATGTCATAGCATCGGCCGGGACGCGAACCCATTACCGTCTGCAACCAACTATTTGCTTGCAAGGCGGATGCGATGACGTCTCGGCTAGAGAGAATATCCATGAACAAAAAGAAACCTCATAACTTTCCTGAATGATTTGAAAATAAATATGTCGTGCTTAAAATGACTAAGTTTCACTTTGGAAAATAATTCCCAATACAGAGCACACAGTAATTAATTAGTAAAAGACTGTTTTTATTTTCTAAAAAAAAATATCAATTTCATTTTTAAAAAATAATACAATGTTATCAACATATTTTTCTGCATATTTATTTGCAATTTTAATTAATACAAGCAAAAAATTATATTAAATATACTTTAAATAAAAGCTTTTTTTTTTTTTTTTTTTTTACAAAAATAAGCTGTTCAAGGGCACAATTGCTAGCCAGTTACTTCTATTCTAGTTCAACTGATGAGTGCTAAGTTAGCATGAAATAGGTATATTGATGGTAATTTATCTTTTTCATATGTGTGCAGTCATGTGAACTTGAAGGTCTGGGTTCAAATCCGTCTAATTACATCTACTTTAAAGGACATACTATATTGTACTTAAATATTAAAAATTATTTTAGTAAATATGTTTTAACCTTTCATAATCTAAAGAATCAGAGTCATCTAACAAAAATACAGCTTGGAGAAAAGGTTTTTAGCTTCTATTAATAAAATACTTTGATTCTTAAATTCAACTACTGTGTGTAAATATTTTAGATAAATAATTTTATTATTCAGTATAAAATTAAAGTTTTAAGTCATTTCTTTCATTTTTTAATATCCAATTTTTTTTGTATTTATATCTTTATTTTTAGATTTATTTCAAACCATTAAGATATTTTATTCATACTTAATAAAAAACAATGCAAATGTGCGCTTATAAAATGGTAGTCAATTTAAGCATACCTATACATTACATGTCAGATGCAGATATCTGCTATAATCACCTGAGTTTGAATTCCATATGGGTAATATTTGAAAACATTTTTACATTAAAATCAGATTTAGAACGGTTTTTTCAGGGCATATTCATAACCAATCCAGTCAAATCTCATATTAGTGGGTAAATAATTATTTTTTCTATTCTTAGTTAAAAAGTGAAGAAGCAAAGATTGAAAAATACTTAAATTTTATTTACCTTGCAATAAGAAAACCTGATGAATAATACTTTCCCTTTGATTGTCTTTTATGAAGAAATGGGGGTGTATTAAAGATCCCTTACCATTTTGGTGGATAGTTTAAAGCCAATTAATGAACATATAATGAAATATATTCTATTAGAGTATGCAAATAATTATTAACTATTACAGTAATAAATCTTTGATACAAAACAATATTTAAACCACTAGACATCACATGATCACCATTTCTTATGATTGCCCATAACTGTTATTAAAACAGCAAAACTCTCCAATACAATATTTGTCACTTTGCTGACACAGACTTTCAATGCAGCATATCTTTGTCAAAGCATGACTGCAATGAACATTAGCATATCTGCATGCATACAAATATACACCAAGATAATCACTGATTATCATGGATATTAGCATACTTGCCTATTTGCATATGTAAATTAATATAGCTTTTATCTCTGTGGTTAGATTAAATGATTAGTGATTGTTAAGATGAATGCTATTGGCTCTTATATTGGTGAAATTCTTAGAGCCAATCATGCTCATCTATACAACAGAGCTTAATGCAATAGTCCTTACATCTTAGTGTTTGTAGACCATGATAAAAATTAACTCTAAGAACTCTCTACATATAAGAGCTCATAGCATTCCTCTTAACAAACATTAGTCATTTAATCTAATGACATCGCCAACCCTTAGACCAGTTTACACATGCAAATATGCAAATCTCTTAATATTTATAATAATCAGTGATTATGCATGCAGGTATGCTAATGTATTTGAAAAAATACTCACTAGTTTTGCTTTGACAAAGATACACTGTATTGAATGTCTGGATCAGCAAAGTCCTAAATGTTGGTTTGTATGAATAATTTATTATGGTAACATTTGATAATTGTCTACATAATCTAGTAGATTATATATTTTATGGCATATTTTCTATGATATTACATATAATAAATAAAATACACTAGAATAAATATACAAAATTAAAAAATGCCTATATAAAATTTAAAAAATAATTTCTTTACTAGAGCCAGCTTACGGCTTCTTCTGCCATCTTAAGTAGCCATAAGCTGGCTGTAGCAAAGAAAATTATTTTTGTAATTTTATATAAACTTTTTAAATTTTGTAGATTTATTCTAGTGTATTTTGTTTATTATATTCATATCACTTGATATTACATAATATATAAATTGTACAATATATAAATTGTATTATAATAATAATTTAATAATACTGCAATATGGTTAGTTACTCAGGAGATTTTGTAATATTTGAACACTCAAATTCAAATTGAATATGATACCTTTATTCAGTTGATCAAATTACCTAAGTACAATTCCTTCCAAATGTAATTTTAACTTATTTTTATAATTTCAACATAAAAAAGTAAAACTTTAAAGTGTCAAACATTCTTAAGAGAAAGTTTACTTTTGAAAAACTTATTAACTTTTAATTATCATCATTTACAAATTATTGACAGCATTCCTGCATGTCTGTCAGTGAATTGCATGATTTTTTAGAGTTGTGGATATTACAAGCATATCAATATTAAAAGTTATCTTTAAAATAAATGGAATAACAATGCATAAATAAAAACTGTGTATATACTTGCAACTATTAATGTAATGACAAAATATAAAATATAATGGTAAGACAAGATATTTTAACTTAAGTTATAATACCTATAATATAATATCTATAATATAATATAATATCTATAATGATAAGATTATATCTCATGGAATAATTAAACAGTTCCAAACTATGGTTTTTTGCATATATCATTCTTTAAATATATTTCTCCATCTTTTCATTAGTTCTACCAAAGATGGTAGTTCTTTTCCTTGGGCCTTTGTGATGTTCAAGAGGGAAGTCAGCAGAATTGGTAATGATATATAATGTATAATATCATTAAGTCTTGGGTAGTTTCAAAGGAACCATTCATTTATTTTTTATGGCATTATTAAGACAGACCCTGTCCGATTTTGGAAAACTTCAGTGTTAATTTCTGGATCTGAATGTATTTTCTGGATATTTGGCTCTGATGTTTAATTATCACACCATGCATAGTATTGTTTTCTGATGGATAAAGTGATCATATTTGCTGTTATAAGTCAAGTAATCAAAAATGCTGTAAAACAGTCAGCAGGATCTATGTTATGGTGAAAAACAGTTTAATCAGTTGTTTTTCTCCTTGACATTGGATCACTGAAGCACTGATTTTTATATTGAGTCATTAGGTAACTAAAGTAGACTGAAAATTCCTGAACTAGACTGGAATGAATTGCCCTAGTTGTTTGTTTCAGACCTATTTATATCTATTTGATATTGTTCAACAACATATTTTTTAAACAACAGATTCATCACCAATTGATTATTAATAATTCTGTTTTTAATTATGAAACATTTTTCAGATGGAAGTCAAGAAATTGTGTTTGCATTTTCACCTTCTGCTGAGAAATTTTGTGAAGTTTTTTTTTTACAGCTTTAAAATTCACGTATTTTTTTTCTAATATTTTAATTTCAAAAAAATTCAAAAGATGTCAGGATAATAAAATTAATGGACCTTCAAAGTATACATTGATGGGTGCCTATAATGTGGTTGGTGATCTCAAATTTTATGAGATTACTTAGAGAAAATATTATGATGGTCTAAAACTCGATTTTTTTGGAAAGTTTATGATTATTTTTGTATAATAATTGGGTAATAATTATTGGAAATCAAAAAAATATATTACTACATATTTATTATTCACAAAAATGTTTTATTTTTAAATAGAAAAGAATATATTCTTTTGAGAAATACAATTGTCTAGAAATGATATCACTCAACAGTCTTTTATAACATTTAGTGATATCATAAAAATTATAAAAAAATTTAAACTTTTAAAGCATAAATTGATAGATTTGCTAGATATTAAAAACAATTCATTCAGATTTTTAAAACCTACATCAAACAAAGAAGATTTCATTTATTTTGCAAATTGTATCTGTTCCATCTAAAATATGATGACAAAACAACATTTTATTCTGATTAAAATCTAATTTTTAAAATAATTCCGAAAATCAAATGAAATTTTTTAAAACTTATTTAATTTCTAAAGAAAAATATCTATCAAATGAAGTCAAATTTATTATATTCTGATAAATAGTAATGGTTTAATATTAAGTGAAAGTTTAAAGTAAATGATAACAAAGAAATGTCAGAATGCTAGCATAGTACAAAAGATTAAGATTTGACCTCTCTTTCTTGTCAACTACATAATTCTTGGAAAACATTTTTATTGCCTTCTCAACATGTTAATAGAAACAAATTTATAGATATTATATTATGTATTGATAGTGTAACCTCAACTCTCTTTAGATTAGATAAGATGGAGACAGGTAATAATAATGTAATGTAGGTATTTTACCCAGGCACCAAATTGCAACTGTATCAATAAATATAGTATCCACCAGAGATCATCATCACCTAATAAATGGGAAGGCTGTGGAGGAAGCAAGATATTATAACTTTTCCAAAAGAAAAATATAATCTGAGTCATATTTTAAATTATAAATAATATGTTATGTACTTATCTTTCAATTCAGTAATTATTACACAAATAAAAAAAAAGTCGCATACTTATAATTAGAAATATAAGCAAATTTCCTTCACAAACCCACATAGCTATATGATCTCCAGTGGCAACTACAATAATGTTATTAATTATTTTTATGTGTAATGAGTGGTGATGGATCAGTAATTCACATAGAGAACTCAAAAAATTATACTAATAAAAAGTATTAAAATCTTATTACTTAACTAACACAAAGTAAAAATTTTCACTCTCCCCCTCCCTTTCAAATAAATTAATTATCCCTTCATTCTCCACATCAATTGCCCTCCACAGTTACAATTATTTTAATCTTAAATATTAGTATTGATGTCCTCCATTCCATCTCCCAAATTATGACTCTTCCATGCAATATAACATATGCATGCAGAAATGGAATGTACTATTTATTAACTCAATCACTCTGTATTAACTAACACTCTAGTAATGGTCCTCTTATTTTTTATACTTTTAGAATCATAAATTCTCTTGTTCTCAGCATCTTGACCTATGGTGAAGTACAACACTCAATCACTTTTCAATTCACTGCTGATCTTTGGCCACGATTCCAGCACATACAAATTGAATAGATATATGCTTATTTAAAGCTAATGTCTACTCTCACTAAAGCTAATAATAGGACTCAGAATAATAAATATGATATGCTAACTAATTAATTAATAAAATACTTATTATAATAAATTTTGAATATAGTTCTATCAACTGGGAAAGCATCCAAAGATCAAGAGTGAAGAAGGGATTTTATATCCACTTGTAATATTAGTTGAAATGCAATGAATTGTACAATTAAACCTTAAATTTACAATTAAACTATTCTCTTATCTGTTTGTCAAGTGATTATTAAAACTTCAACATATATGCCATTAATTTAAATCTTCAAATCTTAACAAATGAAAATGATAACTTTAGCAGTAACAATTAATTTAGATATTTCATGGCCATTTCTGTATTACAAATATGTGTTATTTCTATTAATTCTTTTATGATATACCTCGAGTATTAATGACTATAATAAATTTATGAATATTATGAATTGGTCAATATTGTGAAATTCTAATATTGTGACATTCTGATATTGTGAGGTTTTAAACAACCAAAACAGTAGAACACCAGACACAAGTTTAAATTTTAAAAACAACAAATATTCTATATAAAAGAAAAAGACTACAATCCAAGTCAACATTGTAATGATCCCAAATTAGGAAAGAATATAAAATAACAATTAAAATTATTCACAATTGGGGATCTGCACTGGCTACTATTACCAACTTCTATAAAACTTAGTGACACTAATACATAGCTTGTTCCAGCAATAATCTTTAATAGAAGTATTTTTGAGACTAATCACTGTTCTACATTACAAATGATTTATGATTCTTTTGACCATAATACATCATTTAACATTTATTTGGTTATATCTGAAGTGGTGCTTCAGCAACATTATGTAAAATATGACTATTGCTAACAGTGTTAATTAGCTTAAAGCCCATAAAAAAATTTATGCAATATTTACTCATTTTATTAAAACATTTATATGTTCAAGATAATAAAATTATGTTACTTAAGAAACTCATACTGTAAAATGTATTAAAAATTAATTTAACTTCTACAATTTGAGTTTACACGCATGTTGCGAACTATTATAGCCGCTAACTTAGTGTTCAAATTATATCTGATAATTGTGTGATATGTTTTAATAACCATATCTATGCACACATACACGTATTTACTGCTATAGCCCAATATGAGCTTAATATCTCTTTTTACTGGTCCAGTAACAACTTGCTTCTGCATAAATCTGGTATGATGCATAATGCTTGCCTGAATTCAAATTTGTGAACATAAATTTAGAATAAATATCGGTTCTCATACAAGCTAGAGCAAAGCTTAGCGACTCAGTGCATCAATTGATGAATATATTATTTTTAGTCTCTAAACAAGTAATTACTTTTTACTAGTATGCAATGACCTAACAAGCATATCATACATTCTTGGGTAATGATAAGAATGATGCTTTCATAAGAGAGAATAATTTAAAAATAAATTCTTGGTGCTAGCATAAACCTAAGAATTGCCTTCTTCATGAGGCTATAAATTATGTGAGGAACTTGTCTCTGCACATATATAAGAAGCATGCTAAAAACACCACACACTACAACTACAAAATATTTCTCTTACGAAGCATAAAACAAATATGGAGCTGGGATCAAGTCCTCGATCTCCTAAAAATACTTTCAGATAAAAATTATTTAATTGTGAAAGAACTATGCTCCATCTCAACTCTTTGAGGTGATAAAAACTACATTCACCTCAACAAACAGAGGTCATTTGCACTCTCACATAGCACAAAAAGGGTATCATATTATTGATTCATGAGATGATTAGTCTAATATGATTACGAATAAATTTTACTTAAAGGATAATTCTTTAGGCTAAGAAATAGGCATCATTTCATTTTAAAATACACATTTTAAATAACTCACACACTCTAGAACATAGCAATAAAATACTAAATATGAAAGTTAAATAAATGTGAAAATATTGATCTAAAATTATTAGCATAACAATATTCTATAATTTTTTTCATACCTTACACTTCCCTAGCATTTGTAATAAAAAAAAAGTAGAAGGGTTCAAGCAATATTATAGTAAACCAAATTATTTGCAAACTTTAAACTGGATTTTTAATGTAGGGTCAAAACTTTTTTTTTAACTCTTAACTAAAATCATGCTAACTCAAATATAATGCGATAATAAATATAATTATTAAAAAAATGCATATTGTCTTTTCCTTAGTACACTGGGATCCGGGCAATTATCCTCCCACAAAGTATAGGTTATCCAAAGAAAATAGACATCATTTTAAATATTAAAAAAAATGACCATGGCAGAATACTATTGAAGTTGTCCAAAATATAAATGTTTATTGGTACAAAATTATAGTTAAAATGCACATTTAAAACAGTAGTTATTTATAGGACCATGATTATTGCACTTTTATCTATAATATAGTATAATAATTCATATATTTCTTATATCACTTATTTCCTGATGAATTTTATATACTGAATTCAAGTTTTCTTGCTTTAGGAAATACGTGATTCACTGAGTTGATTTTTCATACTTTCGAGATTCACTTTAAAATATATTCTCGTTATAATATTTAGTAAAGATATATACACAACTTATTCCATTTAAAGATAATTAATAAGACTAGATGCTCAATATATGTACTTTCAAAGTTATTTCAGAAAAAGTTTATTTAATATTTCTTTATTCTCATATTCATTAGGTTATTTTGACTAGAGTTTTCAAATTTCTTTTTACAACTATTCTCTTATGAGAACGCAAAAGGTCTACTTTATAATAATAATTATAGACAATATAAATTTTTTTTGACTTTATTATGTCTTTGATAAAATATAATTATGAAATTGGCATTTATTACTCTTTCAACCTTTTATCATATTTTATAACATGTTCATCCAAGTATTGAAAAACAAATATTTGAAGTAGAATAAAATATTACAAAAGTTTGTAATAAAATTCATTCAACTATTAAAAAGAACTTATTCCAGATAAAATCAATATTAAGAAAAATTTGCAGTACAATGATCCACCCAAATTTAATAAATAAGTTATTTAATAAAAGATAAGTATCAATAAAAGTCTGTACCTGAAACATTCTCTGATGTGTAAGTCGAAGCTTCCAAATTAGATGTGTTGAATTAAGCATGGTGTATTGATTTCCTTGTTAGATCAGTAAAATTTTGGGATCAATTGCCTTTACAAAGGAGATAAGTGTGCCTATTAACCTTCTAGTGCTCCATTCATAGGATACAAAATATTCACTTTTTAAAGAAAACTAATAAATTTAGTCAGACAATAGATTGAAAAATGGAATTGGTGCATGCTCACTTGGCACAAGATTTTTAGAGAAAAGCCAAAATATGAGTTTAGTTTTATTTAATTTACTTGTCAATCATTCTTTGACATAACTGTTTACACTTTGACCCCTAATATTAAATTTTAATTGGTTTGTCACCTTTAGTCTGGACATTAATTATTCACAAACCTTCCCTTACCATGTGTGCTTGAGAGATTTTCCCACTTTGAACAAAAAAATGTAAAAAAAATGGTGGAAAATTTTATTGAAAAATCTTTTTAATTAAAATAAATAGACTAAAGTTTGCTCAAAGATTTATGAGTGAAAATAATAATGGATTTATTTAAAACCAAGATAAAATAATAACTCTCTCAAAACACTATCGAATGGTATACTGTATGATGTATAAGACCTTAGGATTTTCTGTATAACTAAAATTATATACATTACACACACACACACTTGCACACACATATAAATAATAATTATTAGCATTATACTGATTGTTACTTTAATTAACATTAAACTTATTTCATAATCTTTTGAAATTTGAAGAGCTATCTCTCCATGTAATTAAATATTAATCAATCACTACCATTAGCAAGTTAAATTTTCTAATCGTGATATCAACTTTCACTTTTAAAATATCATTGATACAATTTTTATCTTCAATCTTCTATAAAATTAACTTTTTTAAAGTTTTATAATATGTACAAGACAATCACCACCCCTCTTCTATTTCTATACTTTTTTTTTCATGTGTCAAAGCATCGGCCGGGAAGCGAACCTACGAACTCGGGACAACTGCTTGTAAGGCAGCTGTGCTGACCACTCGACCATCAATGCTCTATACTTATACATTGTAATTTTGAAAAAGTACAACATACTTTGGTTTATATGTTATATATATTCGGGATTTATGATGTTTTTATTCTGAAAACAAAATATCAACTTTTATTTAACTTAAAACTTTGATAAAAAAAAAATTCTTCTTAGACTATTTAAAAATTCATATTACACTGAATTTACCACTTCTTAGTTTTTCAATGGAAGAGACTAATGGTCACAATACATAAACAAATAAAACAAAAAATAATCTATTTCTCCCTTTCCTTTTTATTATTTACAATATTTAGCATAGAAAAAGAAAAAAAAAATGTTGCCAACATTTAAACCACAAGTCACAATTTTTAAAACAATATTAATTCCAAAATTTTAGTATCATTTTTAGATTTACCATCCCATTTACTACAAAATTTAGGATATTTTTTTTTAAAACTTCATTCAACACAAAAAAAGTAAGAAGGGTTCAAAGTGCTTCAGATTTTTATAAACTATGCAATTCAAACTTCTTGCACATATTGAAACAATTTTTCTTTCTTCTCTTACATTGCAATTCATCATTTTATTGTTTCTCACATATTACAAAGTAATTTTATAAAATATTAAACAATATGATTAATGCATAAACTAACTTTTTTTTTAATTTTTTAGGCAATTTACATATTTATTTCTCAATTCATACTCATTATTTATTAAACAATTTTTTTCATGTAGTTTTGTAATATAACTAATTCAAGATATTGCATTTTATATAGAGAGACTGTTTTATATAGCAATGAAACACTCATATCTTACTTTTTATTCATTTATCAATTTATCATTTTTGTTAGTATTAGGGTATGAGCACAGACTTTCACACAACCCACCACTCTCCACTCCATCTAATAACACTCTTACACTTAAACACATATATGTTGAAAAGATAAATAATCACCAATATGAGTATTTTTGTTAGTGTATTTCTTTATTTACCACCTGCCACATGTGTAAGAAGCACCTTTGTGCAAGTTAAATTCTAGTGCCCTTCCTTATATTCCAAGAAACAAACTTTGTAAATTAAAAGGTATTTACCCCAGTGCTATCACAATAAAAACTTGAAAACATGTCTTTCATTTATTTCTATAAAATAAATCTGAAGATTAAAACACATGCTAAAATAAAACAAATTAATGTTTAAAAAAATAATTTTTGAAAAGATAATTAAATAATACCTTAAAACAAAAATATTTACTTAGTAAATTTGAAAATTTTAATTTTTTCTTTCAAAAACTTTTATATTATTTTTTTGACAATCCTTTGAAATTGCTAGTAGAGACATTATGTATATATATGTAAGTGTTTTGTCATATTTAAAAGTTTCCCTGGCATATAACTGTGAAAACATTGCACTGCTTCTCTTCCATTCCTGACCATCTCTGATATGTTACAAGTAATTCTCCTTCTAATTTATTTATCGTAGAAATACTAACTGAAGTCAGAGTGAAGTTCTTTGGAATCTTTCAATTGTGAGCTTTGTCCTGCATTATGAGGTGAAAAGAGTCTATCTAGTCTCTTTCTAAAGTACAGTAGTTGTAAAAGCTGATTTAACTTGTAGATTTCTTTACCAATAGTTAGATCAACTGTAACTGGTGTGTCAATAATTTGTTAAAAATTATTAACACAGTTATAATCTTTAAATAATATTATTTTATTTTTTATGTGCATATTATTCCACTCTTAATAACTATAATTTATTATATATAGTCTGATATTTTAAATTTTTATACTCACATTGTTTATTGATATAACTTTTATATTTCATTATGACAACTATATCAGGTCAACTTTAAATAATATGGATGATAAAACTCTTTCATTCCATTAGTACCTACTTGTTAAAATAATTCTTTTTTTTCACAAATTCATTAGTTACTTTTAATTCAGAACCTCTCACAAATAAACTTGTTTACATTTTCTATTAACAAAACAGTTTTGTTCAATGATAAAATATTTGCATTATTTTTATCTAATTTTTCTAATGCTTATTAATACCAAAGTTATATTATATATATATCATATTTTATTATATAGTTTGACAATTAAGATTTAGCCAGGAATTATTTAAGGAAAGAAATTTTACATTTTTTCTTAGTATGTTTATTATAAATTTATTTAAATCCACATTGATTACGTATGTGCATTTAGATAAATTTATAATTACAACTTTAAATTATCATAATAGATTTTTAACTATAAGATCTTTCCATTGACTCATTGTAAATCGAAAGATTTTGTGAGTATTAATGTGTAATAAGAAATGTGGACTTAATCAGTGAAGTATTGAATAGCTTCGTGCTCTGAGATCTAACCGCTTCAGCTTCATCTATTTATATAGAAAGGAGGTTGAAGGAAAGAAGGGGTTCCCCTCTTTTTTTCCAAACATAAGCTTGTGGTTAAGATCTGTAGAGGTCTCTACTATCGCATTTTTACATGCACATTCTTGAGGTTACAGCCTTAGTAAATATTACTTAGTATGTTTATGCAATAAATTTTTAGATGCCATTAAAATGCCTTGAAATTTGTTTACTTTATTCATAGATTATGTTGAAAAAGTATAAAAAATAAACATGTCATTAATTCCACTAGGTATATTTTTTACACTTTGTCATTAGCATAATATTTGTTAAAAATTAAATATTTTGACATGCAATAATATCTTTTTAATAATTATGTTTTTTACTCATTCTGTTTGTTTTTTTTTAGATTTGGACCATAGTGTATATTATGGATCAATTATGAGTTTTTAGTTAAAGAACACTTCTAAGGAAAAACTGTTCAGTAAAACATGTAAAAAGATAATATGCCATTTAAACATAAGAAAAACTATTTAGTGAAACATGGAAAAAGATAATATGGCATAATAAAAAAAAAAAAAGATTTTATATAAAACAATTTTGCACAAGACTTCAGTGGAATTAATTCTAGGAGTCTCATTCCAGAGTTTGCCACACTATCACTACTCTAAACTGTAAAAGACATGTAAAGTCTGTAAAATACCCATTGACAAAGATAATTTCATCACATGCACAATTATTGTAATTATAAGGAAATATTTTTTAAAGGTTATATTTTTAAATAAATTATTAATAGTAATGTTATATATTTTATATAAAATTAGAATATTTAAATAAAAGTAATTAGGAAATCTAAAAAATGTCATTTACATATATATTTTATTAATTATATCAACTAAAGGGCTTCAGCTTGTTTGATTTAGTGCTATGGTAAAGTATATATATATATAGTATATTTTTAAGTTAAAGCAATTATCACAAAGTCTTAGTAAAGAATTACTTCTCTTATACTTTAATAAAAAATACTTCCAATCACAATTTTTTTCAAACAATAAAGTGATTTAGAAATCTAAACATTTACATATAAGTTTTATTAATTATCATGACAAATTGGTATTGGCCTATTTAGTTTAGTACAATAATAAGAGTATATATGTAGTATATTTCAAGCTTTTTTATGTGTCAAATGTGTTGGGCAAGAAGCAAACCCAGGCCAGCTGCTTGGAAGACAGCTATGCTAACTACTAGACCACCAACACTTGCAAAGCTTGAGAAATGTTCATAATATGTTTAAGTAAAGAAGTATTTTTTATATTTAAATTAAAAAAATACAATAATGTTCAGTAAATCTAAAATGGATTCCCTTATCTTTTTTCTTCTTTACTATCAGCAATGTACTAATTGTACACCCAAAATGTATATCAAACAATGATGTGATTCAAAAATGTAGACATTTTTATTTACATGTAAATTTTATTAATTATCTTGGCATCTTGGTGCTCCTATGATGAAGTGCTTTTGAGCTATACACAACATGCATGCACACACACATGATAGTCCTATTTTTACTTAAATTAGCCTTAAAAGTGTCAGAATCCTTATAAAAGCACTTATTCACTATTGTTATTTTTTAATAGATATATAAACAATTATCAATCACTTTTTACTCAAAGGCCAATTGCTTTTTTTTTCTCATGTGTCATAGCATCAGCCGGAAAGTGAACCCACTAACCCGGGACAACTGCTTGTAAAGCAGCTGTCACTGACCTCTCAACCATCAGTGCTTGACAAGGCCAATTGCTTTATAATTTTTTAATTGCATGAGTATCTTTTTTTAACCGTTTATTTTTTTAATTCATATGCAAGATTGTACATTTTATTTCCATTTCAAACATATGCTAATAGCTTCTAATAAGCATATGTATAACAATATATATATTATTGATATTTAAAATACTTGATATTCAATACTATTTTTAATAATTACAAAGATAATTAAAAAAAAAACCTGCATATATTTAAAATAAGCTATAATATTTTATTTATTTATTTAAAAACTGTGAAAACTAAATATTCATACTGTCTTACATTTGTTATTTTGGCGAATTTAATGCAGAATTGCTATAATATAAGTCATGTGACATCTGACTTTTTATTATTACTATAATATTTTAAATGAAAAAAAAATTATACAAGTAACTAAACAAAATATTATAAAATAAGTTAAACAGGGGTGTTAAAAATATAAGCATCTATACAATAATATACATAAAAGATTAAAATGTATTAATAAATGCAAAAGCATGTTAAATTAATTCAAATCTATTTTAAATGCTTTTATTAAAGTTAAAATCTCTGTTTGATAGTTTACTTTTTTGTTTGGTAAATATTTTGAAATTGAGATTTAATATATTCTTATTCAATATAATTTGTTTACATTTTGTACATTTATTATAAAATCATTGTCAATACAATATGGAATTAATATATTTTAAATAAGATACCTAGTTTCTTAAATCCAAAGGAGTTGGTAAATGAAGTTTCAAATATTTTGATATCAAATTTTAAATACACCCGAATCTGATTTTATGCAGTAGATAGATTCCTCAGAAAATGCACACAAAAACAAATGTAACTTACCTTGAAAAATAGGGGATAGGTGCTGTAATTGTCAGAAGTCGGTATAAAAGCAAAGCAACAAGGAAAAATTACTTTAAAATTCGCATTAAAAAATAAGGAAATAAAGTATGACTAATAAAAAATTTCAAATATTTGAAAAAAATTAATACAAGACAATTTTTTTTTTACTTTTTTTATTGACTACAATATTTATTTTTTTACTTTTTCATACATATTTTAATCATTACTGCTATATGCATTTGTTTGTGAACTATTAAGACATCAGATTCATGATGTAATGTACAACTAGTGCCACTTCCAGTCTTGGGCTGTTTCTATATTTAAAAAATGAGATCGCAATCAAAACAAAAAGATTATCATTAGAAAGATTATTTTCAGTTTATAAAATGAATAAAATCTTTGTTATGATTTATTTTAAAAATCTAAAAAAATATTTGTTTCTGTTATATCTAACAAAATAAATTTTAAAAGTTTAAAATTTTTGAATATTTATTGCAATATTTTTATACGTATGTATAAATCTATCATTATTATTTACTCATTAGTATAAGTAGGTTATTTACATAGAAGCTAAGATTCTAAATACAGCTTCAGACCAGATTCACGTTAGCTGCTAATATAACATTATATTTTGAAAAAAAAAAAAAGTATTTCAAGTCAAAATAAGTTATTAATAATTTGAATTTTTTGATATCTAATAAATATAGTGAAATATAAAAGATATTAAGAAGAAACATGAATCGCATAACTTCAAAATTGCATTAAAATCCGTATATATTCATATTACTTCAATAAATTTTTAGTAATATGCATGAGAGGGCAGTGTATATGGTTACCTTGACAACAGTTTAAAATTGTTGATTGTTATTGATATTGGGGTTGTCCAAGAGTTGATTGGCTTTTATTGATCTATATATATTTTAATAAGGATTACATTAAAAAATATTTTAGATAACATTTAAAATTGAAATAAAAACAAATCTTTAAAATTATGTGCATTAAATAAAGTCCATTTACAATATATTATTGATTATTTGGAAAGCATTTTTTTTAAAAAAATCAAGTTTTACAATTAAAGGAATTTATGTCATTTTTTTTAAAAATGAACTTTTACAATCACAGTCTAGTTTTTATTTCAATTTTAAAAACTGCTAAAACATTTTTTTAATGTAACCCTTTTTTTTAATATACACATACCACTCTCTTCTTTTAATTGTAAATATTGATATTTAAAAAAAAAATCCTAATAAACAAAAATTTATTGTAAATAATCTTTATTTAATATCTCATATTACTTTTAAACAGTAGGCTGATATTTGGAAAAATTATAAAAATTGAAATGTTAAAATTTTTAAAATAATAGATATAAAAATATTTATAGTGAACTATTTCACTCTTTTTCTGAAGGTTTGAGATGATAGCTTTTCAGTTTTAGTTATTTTTGAACTGTTTTCATCATCTAATATTAAGAACTGAATAATCATTAGAAAAATTTTAAATTCTATTTAAATATTCTAAATACATACACCTATTAGTAATAGCACACAGGTTAGTATTTAACCTGCATGCTATTATTGACCAGTGAATGTATTTAAAATGTTTAAATAAAGTTTATTTTTTTTAATAATATTCAGTTCTTAATATTAGATGATAGAAATAGTCCAACAAGTAATTAATACCTTTATTTACTGTTTATGTGGACTAAAAAGCCAGAAAATAATTGTTTCTTCAACCACAATTGGGGATTTTATATTTAACTTTAAGAAGAAGCATAGGTAGTCCAAAAATTAATTAAGTCTGTCCCTACTTTTTATACTAAGGGATTGAATTAATTAATTTCTGAACACCCCACCTCCATTTTTACTTTAAGCTAAATGTATAAACCCCAATGGTGGTTGAAAAAACAATTATTTTCTGGCATTTTAAACCACATTCTTTAAAAATATTTTTATATATATTATTTAATCACCATTGCAGTATGAAATAAACAAAAAGTAAATAAATTTAAATAGTCAATAAATATTTTTCTTTCTCTTGTTCTATAGCTTTACCATATCATGTAAGATATCCATAATGCCAGTAAAACAACTTGCAACAAAGAGAGTTATGACATTTATATCATTTTTACTAGAAGTGTCTTCCAAACTGAACAGATTTTTGTAGGATAGAAGTCAGACTAGTAATGATACCATAACAAAGGATAGCAGCCTATTCATTGCTAGTCATAACTGAAGATATTCAACTTGTTTTATTGTTTGAGACTTCATAAGAGGTTTAAGTGCTAGTAATGCATATAACTGGAATTGTTCCTATGATGCCATGTGTCAGTGTCTAATATTTTACTATTGCTAAGATCCACACAGGAATCATTCAGCACAATGGTAGTCTCAAGATCTGGAATGTGAGGTTGTATGATCAATTTTGGTGTTCAGACTTCCAGTGCATCAACTTCTTATGAAGTCTTGAGCAATACAGTCATTCAAATAATTTTTATAGATGATAATAAATGATTATTGGAAAAATCCAAAACTAGATAATTATGGGTGTAGCTATAATGTTTTACATACTATGATGTGTAAAAAAGCAATATATAGTTACTTTTTTAATATAATAAAACAAAGCAAAGCAAAACTCCATATAGTAGTGCCACCTGTGCTAAACAGAGTAATCAATGGATGCCAGAAGGCTTGTGCATAAAATCCCTATCTAATGCCTACTCATCCAATATCCCCAGACTAGTTTTTGGCTTGTGGCCTTCATCAGTGAGGAGCTTTGGATCTTATCATGTGATGCTTGCTGGTATAATAAAACAACTTATGAAAAAAAAAGAAATAACAGTATTTACAAATCTTTTTTAAAAATAGTATCACAGAATTAAAAACACTTTATAAACTAATAACAACATATTTTATCTGCTTATCTTCTTTAATATCAAAGCTGACATACATGCATCAAATGTTCAGAAAAGTCATTATATTGTGCATCATCTTTCTCTTGAATTGGAGATTTTTTAACAAACCAGACATTTTATAAGTAATTTCAAGGTAATCATAAAAGTATTAATAATTATATTTTTAAATAGAAATTATTCCAATAAATTTATCATCAGATTTTCGATGAAATGGATGGCTAAAGAGTTGTAAGTTGGAATAGTTTCAAGCCTGTCCATTAAAGAATGAAGATTAGCCTATCTTAATATAAAGCTGAGCACTGATTGTATATATGTATGGAGATAGTAATCTGGACCAACTGATGATTGCTGGTTAGCATGAAATACATATATTGATGATTATTTATCTTTTCAACATGTGTATGATCAGGTGGATCAGAAATATGAGATGGCATGGAGAGCTGAGGGTCATGTAAAAGTCTGAGTTTGAATCCCTTATATATCAAATTTAAGCGTAAACAGATATTATAATAACGTGAAAGCTAAACACCTTCAAACAGATACGCTTTAAATATGCTTATGTGACAGCCAATCAGATGGAATAATGACATCACATGGGACTCTCAATTCTAAAACACAAGCCAGAACTATTAGAAAAAGATGGGACCCATCTTAATCTATGCCTCAATTTTATTTAAATAAGCCAGACTCAAGCATTTTGAACTAAGAGTGTGAAGCTTAAATATCTTCACATTTAATCCACTAAATATTATATATATATATAAATTAACAATGCGAAATCATCCAATTTACAATGAAGCAATATTTTAAATCTAATGAAATGATATTAATAAATGTAAATATATCAAATTTAAGCGTAAACAGATATTATAATAACGTGAAAGCTAAACACCTTCAAACAGATACGCTTTAAACATGCTTATGTGACAGCCAATCAGATGGAATAATGACATCACATGGGACTCTCAATTCTAAAACACAAGCCAGAAATATTAGAAATATTAGAAATATTGCTTCATTGTAAATCGGATGATTTCGCATTTTTAATTTATATATATAATATTTAGTGGATTAAATGTGAAGAGTATTTAAGCTTCACACTCTTAGTTCAAAATGCTTGAGTCTGGATTATTTAATAAAATTGAGGCATAGATTAAGATGGGTCCCATCTTTTTCTAATAGTTCTGGCTTGTGTTTTAGAATTGAGAGTCTCATGTGATGTCTCATGTGATGTCATTATTCCATCTGATTGGCTGTCACATAAGCATGTTTAAAGCGTATCTGTTTGAAGGTGTTTTGCTTTCACGTTATTATAATATCTGTTTACGCTTAAATTTAATATATTTACATTTATTAATATCATTTCATTAGATTTAATATATTGCTTCATTGTAAATCGGATGATTTTGCGTTGTTAATTTATATATATAATATTTAGTGGATTAAATGTGAAGATATTTAAGCTTCACACTCTTAGTTCAAAATGCTTGAGTCTGGCTTATTTAAATAAAATTGAGGCATAGATTAAGATGGGTCCCATCTTTTTCTAATATTTCGGGCTTGTGTTTTAGAATTGAGAGTCCCATGTGATGTCATTATTCCATTTGATTGGCTGTCACTGAAGCATGTTTAAAGCGTATCTGTTTGAAGGTGTTTAGCTTTCACGTTATTATAATATCTGTTTATGCTTAAATTTGATATATTTACATTTATTAATATCATTTCATTAGATTTAAAATATTGCTTCATTATAAATCGGATGATTTCACGTTGTTAATTTATATATATAATATTTAGTGGATTAAATGTGAAGATATTTAAGCTTCACACTCTTAGTTCAAAATGCTTGAGTCTGGCTTATTTAAATAAAATTGAAGCATAGATTAAGATGGGTCCCATCTTTTTCTAATAGTTCTGGCTTGTGTTTTAGAATTGAGAGTCCCATGTGATGTCATTATTCTATCTGATTGGCTGTCACATAAGCATGTTTAAAGCATATCTGTTTGAAGGTGTTTAGCTTTCACGTTATTATAATATCTGTTTACACTTAAATTTGATATATTTACATTTATTAATATCATTTCATTAGATGTAAAATATTGCTTCATTGTAAATTGGATGATTTCGCATTGTTAATTTATATATATAATATTTAGTGGATTAAATGTGAAGATATTTAAGCTTCACACTCTTAGTTCAAAATGCTTGAGTCTGGCTTATTTAAATAAAATTGAGGCATAGATTAAGATGGGTCCCATCTTTTTTTAATAGTTCTGGCTTGTGTTTTAGTATTGAGAGTCCCATGTGATGTCATTATTCCATCTGATTGGCTGTCACATAAGCATGTTTAAAGTGTATCTGTTTGAAGGTGTTTAGCTTTCACATTATTTTTATTAATCCCTTATATAATAAATTATTTCATAATTATCTCCAGAAAATAAAAATTACTTAACATATATGAAAAACCAATTGATTACAATAGTATATATATATATATTGAAACAGACAGATCGAAGAATCGATCTTAGTTTCATGGTTGTCATTTAAGAATGGTAATTCTAAACCACTATTTACCCGCAATGAGACTTTTTCTATTCCCAGCCACATAAATTTTAAGTTATTTATTTTGTGTTTGTTTAAAAAGAATTTAATGTAAAGAGTATGAGTATAAATGTCACAAAGCGTGATAAATAATATTCATGTGTGTGTGGTTTGTGGATTTATATTAGCTCAATTTAAAAGTTTCAATTGCGTGTATATTTTCTTTAAATTTTAATTTTGCAAATTATACAAAGTCATTTAAAAATGCTGATCAAAAGTCACATTCCTTTGATCAGTATTTTTAATCAAAATCTTACTTGTACAAATGTATAGAATAATTAGTTTGTACTTCGATAAATTAAGATAATGAATTTATATTTTTGTATTCACGAATTCCGATGTAATTGTTTTGTCAATTTAGAATCATGTATTAAATTTAAAAATAAATGAAAATCGAACGTAGAACTCTTATCAAGAAAGGCAAAGGCTATTGTATAGTCAAACAGTAGATATTGCTGGAGGCCAGAAAATCAAAGGAGGCGGAGTTATGAACAAAAACTAGGCAGAAAGGTCAACCGTAGCCATCTTAAATATAATATAGACTCTCTAACTTTTGACTTGGCTGTGCTTGGATCGTCTCCAGCTACAGCAAAGTAGTTGTTCCAGAGAAATCACTTCAACCATTATTAAGAAGTTGCCCGGTAAACTGCAATAATGATGGGCTCAGTCCAAGAAGCTGATTCCTGTTCTGCCAATTTAAATCTTTCATACCGCTGATCTGTAATGTTTTCCGTGCTTCCAGTCTTCCAAATTCCAACATTTAAATTAACCATGCCTTTCTAAGAAATTCAAAATGCGTGCCTACGTTCTTCATACATATCACCGCAAGAAGAAAAGCCGGACGAAGAAAGAATGGTAACTTTTGTTACATGAACTTTTTAACTTTCCTCTCAGTAATAATTTTAAATTTAATCTGTTAACCTAATTAATTGCATGTAAACTTCTTGTTTCCCATTTGAAAATGTTACACAAAAACCTGTCAGTAAATTTCTTCTCTAATATTTCTGTGCTCCCGTCTTTAGATGATAATTCTTAATATTTGTGCCTACTAATAACCCATTTGTGAATACATTTATATTTTACTATTACTTATTTTACAAACAAAACGATGCCAATCATAATATTTCTCAACTCTAATTAAAGTCAGTAAAATTTATCTCATAATATTTATTATATTCATTTTAAAAGTAATTTTCTTTTATCGAACTAAAAATTGGTTCATTTATGTTGAGTTGAGAAATATTCAAATATTTTGTTGTTTCTTTTACTTCGTTATAATATTTTAATCTATACTCCAAATCTCAATACTTAAAATAGTCTAAAATTTTATTATAACTTTTTTATATATTATTACGGAGTAAGAATAATAAGTGAATATTTTTGCTATTATTACCTTCCGAACAATCTGGGGAGTTATGGGTTTCAGAGTGAAATTAATTAATTATTACTTTTGCGATCGTTTGATTTCGCCATGTTTTATTGAATAGTTATATCGGACTGTTGCGTAGAAAATGTTACGGAGAGAAAAGGTTTTATATAATTTCGTTTTAAAATCCACTTCCGACCACTCTTCCTCGATGTTACTGTGGCAACGCCTTTACCTTCGCCTAAGTTGGCGTCTCGTTTTACTACCACATGGAGAGAAAGAAATTCTTCTCCAGGTAATCTCTTGGATCACCGGGGTTCGAAAATGATCCCGGCTGGTTGTAGTGTCCCGGATCTACTTGGGGGCATTAAGACTTGTCAAAGTACAAGCCGCCCGGTATTCCGTCAATGCACCGCAAGTTATTATTTGTAGTATACCTTAATCCCTACAACCATCAGTACATCAGTATTATATATTATATTTTTATATAAAACCGCCTCCCATTTATCCGTATATGCAATGGTTTGAATCTATTAAATAAAACAACTTAATATAAACTAGTGGTTAAATATTTTAAGTGCTCCAATTACTCTGATTCTCATATCAACCTGTACAACCATTTAAACACATAAATATTGGCATGAGTTTGTTAACCAGTACAAACCGATTATTGATGACTAGCAGCAATCTATTATAAAATACATCTGAGAGTTTTACCGTACCTGTAAATAATATTATTCAATGCTTTCAATAATTTATTAAAAATTTATCTAACCTAATTTTGTCTCTCTTGCATTATTACTCTCGAAATCTAGTCAATCACCTGCTGTCTGTATCGACAACTTAAATATATACATTAAATTATTAGCCGTACCAATATCCCGACTATAAGATATCTATGAACTAGCTGATTGTAGGTAATTTAGTCTGTGTTTTTCAATGAGCTAGTAAAGGGAAAACCCCGTACCGTTGTAATGTTGTCATCGGTGGGTCATGCCAGGGTTTTGGGTTTGAATTTAGTTTGCATTTTGGAATTTATTCCTAGACGTGGACTGGGTTTGAATTCGGATTACTGTGTGTGATTAAGCATGGTGATTTTTACCGGTACAATATATATATACATATATGCATATGTGTATGCATATAAATTGTCAAAATTCTGATTACGTAATCTAATTGTTATTTTGTTAGAAAATAAAAATCCCTAAATATATATTTTCATAGATAAATTAAAAATAAAATGTCAAAACACTTTCATATTCACAAATAGAACAGCATAAAATGTGATCAATTTTATACATCATTTTAACCATAATTTTTATATAAAATAATTTAAACCTGTTAATGAAAATCTTATGTTAAAACGTATATATCAAATTGCCAATGTTTAAATCATTTTAAAATTAATAACTTTTAAAATACTTAAATTCTTTATTTTTTATTCTTGTTTTACGATAAATGTTTTCTCAGATTTTTGTTCTTATGAAGTGCTAGTTTTATGAATCATAAAATATTTTATGTTTTAAACCATATAAAAGGGTGTTATTGTGACAATTGTATTTTTAACTAAACTGTTCATTATGGAGAATGTATAATTTATAGTCAATAAGATTAATTTCGTTAAGGTAAAGTGCATTGAATTTTTATCCTACTTCCATACAAAATAACACTTTCATCCACATTTTATGATATTAATTTGGTCTTTTTATTGTAAATTATTGTTTTTATTTGAATATGGCTAATGTCTTCAAATATAATGACTCACATTTATTCTCTTTAATATCTGCCAAAAAATACAAACATCTCAAAACAATATTTTTAAAAAAAATCACTGTGAAAATAAAGTGTAAAATAAATAAGATAAGTTGTCTTGACAACATTTTTTTTATTCTTTTTCACTTCCAAAGAACAAATAACATCTTGGAATGTTCTTCAACATAAAGTAAGTGATGATATAGTGCAACTGAGTGTTAATACATATGGTGATTTTAAAACCTTTTTTCAAAACTAAAGAGTAATATTTGTCTGAAGGTTTGTAATGATGGTAAAAAATAAGATGTGATATGTTGGACTATTTCCATCATTTTATGAGTGAACATTGAATGTATAGAAAATTTTAAACTTTATTTAAACTTTCCAAATACAAACAACTTGTTAGTAATAACACACAAATAGACAATACAGGTTAGTAATTACACAACGTTTCGAGTAGTATTATTCTCCACTCTTCTTCAGGTGTTGCTGGCCTATATGCACAGTGACAATATTCACTTAGAAGTTGAACTCGCACCTTTAGATTTTTGAATATTGAATTTAAGGCAAACACTCTATCATAGGTCAGTTGGTAGAGTGTTTGCTTTAAATTCAATATTCAAGAATCTAAAGGTGTGAGTTCAACTTCTAAGTGAATATTGTCACTGTGTATATAGGCCAGCAACACCTGAAGAAGAGTGGAAAATAATACTACTTAAAATGTTGTGTAATTATTAACCTATATTGTCTATTTGTGTGTTATTACTAACAAGTTGTTTGTATTTGGAAAGTTTAAATAAAGTTTAAAATTTTCTATACATTCAACATTCACTCATAAATGATGGAAATAGTCCAACATATCACATCTTAAAGAGTAATATATATATATATATATCAGTAAATTGGGATTGTTTTTAAAGTGAATATTTTAATTTAATGTGAGAAAAACACAGTCAATTTTCATCAAACTACCAGTGAATATTAAAACATATTTGTTAAAAGAATAAGTTTATCGTGATAAATAAAGAATTTTATAGAAAATTATAAAATTAGAAATGGGAAAATGACATTTTATCGAAGTAACACAGTAAAAAAAAAATAATAAGAATATTAACCTTACATAAAAAAGGAAGAAAATATTATTGTAATTTTTAATTTTAATTTCTCTATTTAGCTTTTTTAAGGCCGAGTTTAATTTGTAACTGAAATGTTGCTAATATTTGATTTTTTTTCTCTTAACAATGACTTTTAATTAAACAAGTTTTAAATCAACAAATAAAAATATGAACAATAGCTTTTGATTTTATCTTGCATTTTTTTTAGTAATAACAACATTTAAATGGATTTTGTATTTCTAAATTATCTGAAAAATGTATATTAAAGATCACATTATTTGAATTGCATGTGTAAATTATTATCTTCGTTTATTTAATAAAATTCAAACTTCTGTCTTTATAATAGTTATTTTTCCAATGTGAAACAATTGTAGCTTATAATAATTATGTTATTAACTGTATTTGTTATTTTACATTATTTTTATAGGGAAAAAACCTCAATCCATCATTTTTCAAATAAAAAATGGAGAGCAAAAATAGCATACATAAAAATAATAATAACATTAGAAAATGATTAAAAATTGTACAGAAAAACAATTTAACGATATAATTAATTTTTATCATATAGAATATTTGACATAGAATATTTGACAGACTTGCAAAATTTATGTGTGTATATATATAATTTTAATAACACAATAAATACGGTAAAGTAGAATGCTTAGATATTTGTAAATCTTTTATAATTATATTCAGTGCCAATGTTTATTTAAAATGTATAAATAGTAAAACATAAATGAAAAAATCTTTAGAATCAAAATTCTAGATTCTATAAGTCCTACAAAAATTTGAAGACTTGCTATAAACCAAAATTTTGATAGTTCAAATATAGGTGTAATTATTGTAGACGATACTGAAAACCTCTAGCAACGTATATGCAAATTAACCATCAATAAACTAAAAATACAGGATGAACCCACCTGTAATTTAACTTTGGTCATATATAAGATAGGTGTATCTGTTCTTTACTTTTTGTTTATTGATGGTTAGTTTACATACAGCTTGCTGGATGTTTTCAATAGCTTCTGCATTGATTTTATCTATATTTGAGCTATTTATAACTATTAACAGATTAATTTTACATTTAGAGAATGTTAAATATGAAGCTTAACCTTTTCCTCTGATTACTTATAGTAATTTGAGAATAGCTTATAATTGTTCTGAAATTAGATCAATATATATATGTTAATGTGTCAATTAATTAAATGCTTATATATAATCAAAGTTAAAGTACATGTGAGTCCGTTCTGCTCTTTTTGTTTATTGATAGTTAGCTTTCATACAACTCACTGGGTTTTTCAATAATTTTTCACATTAATTAAGACTCTAATTAGTAAATATATTCTTTAACATTTATTTTGTGCAAAATCTTTGCCTGATTTCAAAGAATAATATTCTAGGAACTGAAACACTTTTATAATCACTATTATTGAGATATGGGCATTCTTTGCAGAAAACAAATTTTATAGAAATAATGTAATAAATTATCATTGTATAAGTATTTTCATGTTTTCAAATATATATTTGTGTCTAAATAATTTTATTACTTAAAACATAATATTTACAAAAAAAATATTGGCTTATATATATATATAGTTATGAGTTCTAAACTTTCTAGATGAAGCGTTAAATCTATTATTTATTTTATTTTCAGTAATTTTATTTAAAAAAGCAAAAATAGCATAACAGAAATAGAAATATGTTTTTCAATTTAATTTAACTTTCTCACAATTTGTAATTTGTTTAAAATTAACACACATGATTATTAAAATGAAATATGCAATGAACAAACTAATTATCAAATATCAAACAAAGTAATAAACATAAAATTTATTATTAAAACGGTTGCAAAATTTAATACTTAACAAAATCATGATATTATTTTAAAAACTATTGAAAATTAAAGATTTTATAATTGTTTAAACTATCACAAATTTTCTATCTAATAGTATCAATAAATAGGTATCTAGTTAATTGTAGCTAGAAGATAAAGATTACAAGTTAATCTGGATTAGACAAATGATTGTCAATTCATTGCCTGTAAAATCTAAAAACGTGTGATCATAATATGTTATGATTATTATTACTAATGGGAAAGGTGTCATATTCCTCTAAATGTTGACTGTTACATTTGTACCTTATAAATTAAAAATATTAAAAATGAATTTTTCATTGATCAATTTTTTTTTTACATAATGTGTTTGTCACTCATTTGATTTGAATTCTTTATTTAATTTTTCCTTATTTCCTCATTATTATTTTTTAGAGAATAATAAAATGTCTCACTCATTTATGAATAGTTACTAATAAAATGAAATCAAAGCCATCAATAAATGTCAAGTATTAAAACTTGTATTGATTGAAAACCTGGAGCTTATTACAAACACACAAGGGTCAGTCATGGAATACTTATATTAGGAAGCAAGAAAACTTCAAAAACAAATGGTGAGAATAAGATATAAATTGTAGGTATGTGTAAAATAAAACATTTCTGGAAAATATATTTTTATTCTAAAATTTATCCAGGAGGATTGCAAGTCATTTCTCTTAGATAATTATAGTTATGAGTATGACTAGTAGTTAGTCGAAAGCATGCTTAGCATATTATATTAGTGTATTTAATGTTTTTATTTTAAAATATTAAACAATCTTTTCTTAATATACAAGTTGTATATATTATTTATACTGAATAATCAAATAAGTAAACAAAGATAAAATCTATTGATAGATTAATAACAATACTGTTTATAAACTTCACTAAAAACAAAATGATATATATATAGTTTACACAAAAATTTTAATTATATGATGCTTTAATTATTAAGTTGAGTAAATATCAAACTAAATATTCATCTTTTTATTTTTATTTTCTGATCACATATTTTTTTAATAATTTCTTTCTACTAGATCTCTTTACATAATTCCATATGTAAAAAAGATAAAACATCCTTTAAAAACGAATGTGTTGTTAATAAGAAGGCGTGTTTTTATTGTTTAAAAAACGAGTGTGTTCGCGTGTGGATTTTTGTTTTAAATTTAATTTGGATTTAAAAGTGTAAAATATATTTCAAAAATGTTATTTTGTATATAAACATGTTGCTATTTATTCCAACTGAAAAAAATATTTGCAATGTCTTTGATTCAGGTGGAGAATAAATCACCATATCAATAATACACGGGCAAAAAGCTTCACCTCGGGAGAAGAATAGCTTTGTTCGTGCTCTGATTACTATTTATCCAGCAGCAGATGGATCTTAAGCTTGCCTATCAAAAGCATTAATTCCATCAAATGTTCCGGTAAAGAATATACAATGCACGCCCTGGGAGAAAAATAGAACTTCACCTGTTTTTTTTTTTTATCAGTGAATACTGATAAAGAAGCTTTATAGAATAATTTGTTTTTATTCCTTTATAAACAATAGTTACATTTAATTATAATAAAAAGAGAGACGATTTAAAAAAAAAAAAAAAAAAACTTTAATACAAGGATAAGAAGATAGATTATGTTTATATCAACAAACATGAATTTTTCTTGAACGAATAAAAACAAAAAAATACTGATTTAAAAATAATTTAAAACAACTATCTTTTTATTAAAAATGTCTGTATTAGCGCAAGGAATATATATATTTAGTGTATTGTAAAAACCAATTTCATTTCATATTTTCAATTCTAACATATACATTACATTCTTTTTTACTCATAGGTGAATCAGGGAGGGAGAAGGCAATTGAAAATAATTTCATTATTATAAAAACGAGAATCTCATTAAATTGCATCTTGTTTCATGTTTAACACCCTTTTAAAAAATTTTCAAACTAAAAAACATTTATACCATACATCAGGAATTTCCAACAAGTCGATCGCAAGAGCTGTTGGGTAACGAGTGGAACAAAGTCAAGATTTTCAAGTTTTTTTGTTATTGTTCTAATTTTTTTTCCAATTCTAGTCCACTAAGCTATATTATTATTGAAAATAATATTTTTAATCTTGATTTAATGTAGCTAATTTGAATTAATAGATATTGTTAATAATTACTTATGTTGCTTTAATTCCACCGGACATGAATTTTTTTGGCCCATTAAATAATTATTTTTTACTAAGTAGATATATAAAAATAGTATGTATTTCACACCTCCCTCCACTTAGATTACGCCTATGACAACAAGTCAATCGCAACACATTTTTAACCTAAAAAGTACATCTTATGAACACAAAAGTTGGCCACCCCTGCCATAGACAATGTAATTTATTTAGTTGTAGCATATTATTAATATTTTTATTAAAGTCTCAATATATTTTTTATAGTTGCCCTGTTTAGTTTTACACAGTAACCTGGGAGAAAAATGGATAGCTAAAGGCTCCTAAACGATATCTCAGCTGAGTAGAAATTTTTTTTTAGACCATTGAATGGATTTATTGCGCCGACCTACCAGTCACGTGAACTGATAAGCAAACTTAGCATAATGCTGTACTTATTCTACCGCTAATATGATCTTTCAATTGACTGACCATTTACTGCATAACTTATCGCTCATATTATCTTTTGTGCAACTGATTACACTGTCTTTTTCAATATACAGATCACATGATCTTCCAAGAAACTGACTACATTAATATGCTCAACATCACACTCATATAACCTTCCAAGAAAATAAACACAAAATTATTTTATTGCAAGTTTTTGTAATTGAAATTGTTATATTTATTTTTCAAATAGTTTTAAATTTTAACAATTTGAATCAGTATTATTATATCTTTGTGGGATTTTTTTCACTTATTTTTTAATGTAGGTTTCTAATGCAATTAATTATGCATAAATAATATGTGCAATTTATTCTAAAAACAGAGTTGATAATATATATATAAATGTTCTGGTAACAAGATAACTACAATTAACATTAATATTTTATTAGATTCAAAAATCTATGATTATCACTACCATCTTTATTCTGCAGTTCAAGTAGATTATTTGATAATAAAAAGCCTCAGTTTAGACAGTTGAAAGAAACTATTAACTTCAGGTTGACATGCTGTTTCTTCAACATTACATGTTCTCCCAAACATCTTTCAATTCCTTACATATCTTTACTTTGTAAATTTTACTATCATTTTATGAATATACTAGAAGAATTTACTTAATTAGAAGGGATTTGAATTCAAACTTTCATGCTCCTTACAGCCAATCATTCCATACATGTGAAAAAAATAAATGATCTCCAATATAGGTATTTTGTGCTGAATCAACAATTATCACTTGGTCCAGATCATCTCCCATATATATATATATAGAATCAGTGCTTAGTTTATACTAAGATAGCAAATCTTCAAATTTTAATGGACAGGCTTCAATGTTTTCTACACTCCAACTCTTCAGCCATCCATATCATTGAAAATCTGATGATGGAATGCTCAAAGCTCTTGTTGATGCCAATATTATTGTCATACCCATATTACTTTAATTCACTCTGACCCCTCATGTATAGAACCTTAATAAGTCCATTTAAAAATTTATGAAGTAATGAAAAGTATTTTACCAAATTTTATAATATATGCTTGAAGATGAATTGAAATAAAGAAAATAGTGATTAAATAATTGTTCCTATTGAAAAATTAAATCAAATTGAAGTAAATTGTGTTTAATTTCAACTAAAATGCATGCTGAAGAAAAGTAAAAAGCAAAAAATTTAAATATTCTAAAAAGTTTAAAAATACTTCAAATGAGTTGTAAAAAAAACATTGTAAAAATTAATAAAAAATATAGATGATTTTAATATTATATGAATTTGGCAATGCAATAAGAAAGATAAGCTTAGAATACTTCATAAAAAAGATACAGAATATTGCACATGAAGTTTGGATAAGAAGAAAGAAGAAGCATTGATATAAGATTTAAAAATACAAGTAGAAGTTCTGAAGAAGATTGCTGGGGCAATTGAAACTGTCAATAGTGAGTTGTAAAAAAAGCATTGTAAAAGTAATCAAGAATATAGATGATTTTAATATTACATGGATTTGGCAATGCAATAAGAAAGATAAAGTTATAATATTCTTGGTTTGTTAAATTATTTATTAAAAGCATTTGACATTTGTTTTTAATGCTCAGATTATAAAAATATTTTCATACTGTTATAATTCAGATATTTAATATTCCATTTGAATGAACTCTCGCATAAAACATGAGTTGACATAGGTTACTGGTTAGTGAATATCGCAGGTGTAATGTAACAAAAAAGATTGCAATCATCCTTATTTATCATTTTTATTTGCTAGAGTTGGATAGAAGTTCCATATTTGGTAATCACATAATCTAGTACTAAATAAAAAAATATTAAATGATTAATAGTTCATATAAGTTAAGTAATTCTAGTGCAAATTGATCTTAGAAAACAAGAATGTAAGTCCCAACCATTCTGTTATATTTTGGATGAATAATTCTGTATGGATATATATTTACCACATAAAGTTCTTTCCCACTATCTGTTCTGTTATACTTGATAATTAAACAGAGATACAATTAAATTATCAACTGTTAAAACTAGATTTAATAAAGTAATTTTGGTATGGGATTACCTTTAAAATATTTTTTTTTCTTTTTTCCATGTGTCATAGCATCGGCCAGGAAGTGAACCCATTAAATAATTAAGTTAAAAAGGTTAACAAATTGGCACAATGGTTCTATTTATATGTTGGATTATTTTCATCATCTAATATTAAATGTCATTAAAAAATGTAAATTGTATTTAAATTTTCCAATTACATTCAATTATTACTCAGGTTAGCATGTGTACTATTACTAATAGCTGAATATAATTGCAAAATTTAAATACAGTTTTTTTTTTCTAAAGACATTCAATATTTAATATTAGATGATGGAAATAGTCCAGCATGTAAACATAACTAAAGTGTAACCATCACAAACATTCATGTACAATAGTTGACAAGGTATTTATAATAATGCAGGGAACATCTACAAATAAATTAGTAAAATTAGTTCAACATCCATAGAATATAAAAGAGGTCAAGGTATTATAATAAAGAAAAATATATAGGTATTTTTGAAATGAAGTAAGGAAATTTTTGACTGAAAGTACATATATAAAAGTTTAATTATTGATATATTTTATTTAATACATTAGGAGGACAGAAAATGTGAAAGAAAATGAAATGTATATATACAAGTTGTTGAAGGAGATGGAAAAGATAATGGAAAAAATGGTACATCTTATGTACCATATGGTACATCTTAAAGAAATTGTGGAGTAGAATCAAATTAATATAAACCAAAATAAGAAAACATGAAGCAAAATGAGCTGAGTCATAAAAAAAATTGGCATTTCCTTTTCCTTGACAACTCTCTAATGATCATTTGAGTTACATTAAAGATTTTTATTTTATTAAAACAGGCAAAACTCTCCATAAAGTAGTGCCACTCAGTGCCAACCAGAGTAATCAATGGATGTCATAAGGCTTGTGCATAAAATCCCCATCTAGTGCCTACTCATCCAATATCCCAGACTAATTTCTGGCTTGTGGTCTTCATCAGTGTGAAGCTTTGGATCTGATAGCACTGCACCTAGATCTTAGGATACAATGCAACCCTTCAGCAGCCACCTTTTATCTCTACTTAACTACAAAACTATGAGAATGAAATTGAAAACACAATAATATTTTCAATCTAAGCTCAATAGCTCCTCACTGATGAAGGCCACAAGCCAGAAACTAGTCTGGGGATATTGGATGAGTAGGCACTAGATGGGGATTTTATGCACAAGCCTTCTGGCATCCATTGATTACTCTGGTTGGCACTGAGTGCACTACTGTATGGAGAGTTTTGCCTGTTTTAATAACAGATATGTGCTAGCATAAGAAATAGTGATCATGTGATTTTTATTTTAATGACTAAACTCTTATTGTTCATCATATTTTTTCCCATTTATTTTTAAATATTTTTTTTATAAATGTACATTTAAAAATATTCTGAAAACTAATATTTCAACTTTGCCAATATAAAAATAATAAGATAAATTGAAATTTATATATATATATGTGTGTCAAATGCATTGACTGGGATGTAAACCCCAGGTCAGCTGCTTGGAAGGCAGCTATGCTAACCACTAGGCCACCAATGCTTGATGATAACCTGGAACTTATAATTAGAAAATATGTTTTTTTTTCTGCTCTTGTCAACAAAAATGTATTTAAAATAAAATAAAATTTATCTAAATTCTGTTTAATCATTAAAACACTTTTTAATAAAAACTAAATAAATAAAATTTCACTTATAATTATTTTAAAATAGACAAAAAATTACATCTATGTCATTTATAGAGATCTTCTTTTAGACAATGATGATTGCATGCTTTATGTTATTACAATACTCTTAATTTGAGTTCCTCTAAAAATAAAAATTTTGAAGAAAATCTGAGACCAAACATCATATTATCAAAAAATAAATATTTCACAAATATTTTGCAAAAAAAAAATAAAATAAATAAATATATAAACAAACTATGAAAAATATATGACTTTCATTTTCAAGATTTGAATAAAAGGTTGAGCTCATGCAAGCATAGTGACTACTTTCAACTTAATGGAACTTTATTTAAAAGCCAATCACTAGCCTTTTGATTAGGTTCTCCATATCATACTAACATCTAGAGATTTTTATTGATATTAATAAATCAATATTTATTTTAACTCCAATTCCTACCATCAAATTAATGCAAAAATGGTAAATGAATGCTACAGATATTAACAAAAGAGTGAGTTTAAGGCAATTAATTTCAGCCCACAAAGCAATCCACTAAACTGTAGATCTCATTACAGAAGAGTTAAAAAAATATGGAGCAAGGACAAATAAATATTGATCAAAAATACTAAATAATGAGCAAAGCAATTGGAGTTCTTCAAAATAGATATGGCATGTCACAAAAAGAATATGGGACAGAGTATTAAAAGTATAATAGCAATTTTTAAATATGAATAATTAACTGTGAAAAAAGCAAAGTCAATACAAAAATAAAATAAAATGAAAGACATATGGAATGCAAAATAGAAAGTTTAAAACAATGAGAGGTTACCTTAAGCCAGATCTTAAAGATTACATGAATTTGCAATTAAAAGATGTGCAAAAATTGCATACATTATATATATAAAAAGAATTGCTGGATAATGGAAAAAGAAAATAAATTATTAAGAAAAGCATTTCAGCCACCTAGTCATAAAGATATGAAAGATATTGGAGAGAAAAATAAATAACAAATAGAAGAGCAATAAATACATAGATAATGATTAAGTGTGATCAAATAGTTAAGATTACTCAAGGTCATGACCTTGTAGATGAAGAACTTATTACATTATTACAAGATCATACCACTTTAAATCTGATGAAATTCAGATGAAAACATAGAAAATATAATAAAAACCTAGAGTATCTTAATATGTTTGGGGGAAAACATTGAAACTTAATATAATAAATAAAATTCAAAGAGATACTATTAATAAAATGTAAAGAGAAATCCATACTTATATTCAAAAAAAAGTCCATGTAGTTATGAATAAGGAGGATAAAAGCAAAAATGTGTGGTCCAATTTTGTTTTATATAAATTAAAAGAAATACCCATCCAATAGAGATTGGTAAAGTTTTGCTTAAAAAAGAAAGTGAAGCCAGGATAATTTAAAATGCAATCTAAGAGTTGTTGTCAATGGAGAAGATATAAAACTATCTAATAAATGTCAGTTGGTGTTTTTAATTACATTTGAATCTGAGTGTAAATTTCAAAACTGCAGAGTTAATAGTATCTTTTTCAGTTGCTGTTAGAATAACAGCTAGAATAAAATATTTTATATTTTTAATAAAATCCTATATCACAGACATAGATAAATCAATGCATAGAAAACTATTTTGAACCAGTTGTCTATGAATTTTGACAGAATATCCCTAATGATCATGCTTTTACAAGAATAGGCAGAAACTATACTAAGAAGTGATATTTTGAAGCTTTATTACAAAACTTTAATGGCTTAGAAAATTATTTAAAGTAATGCCAATGCATAATTTTGAAGAATATATAGAAAGAATGCTAAGGAGAAAAAACTAAAATAATAATTAAACTATACTGGTAGAACTATTGAAAGTAGACCAGTAAATTTATATGAGTAATAATTATATATAACTAAATATTTATTTATCTAATAGTTATATGGAAATCCCCCCGATGAATGAGATGTATAAATTTATAAAGATTGAAGAATACTCTCACTTTCTAAACATGAGATAGAGTCTTTGAAAAGATAAAAATGAATCGGCCATCTTTTTACTTACTTATATATATATATATATATGTGTGTGTGTGTGTGTGTCCATGAACAACACCAACTATTATCAATCCACTGCAGAATGAAGGTCTCTCCAAGTTCAATCCATCTTTTCCAATCTCTAGCCTCTCTTCTTCACATCAGCCCTGTACATGTTCTTGTATCCATATATCTCATGTGTGGTCTGATTTTGGGTCTTTTACAATCTCTTGGAATTCCGTTTGAGATTTCAGTTGTCCATCTATTATCTCTTCTAATAATATGTCCTGCCCAACTCCACTTTAGTCATTTAATTCTTTCAGCAATGTTAGTAATACTTGTTTGTTCTCTTAGCCATGTATTGCATTTTTGATCTCTTCTTGTTACCTCTAGCATGCATATCTCCATACTTTTTGAGTGGTCTACAGTCTCTGTATTTCTCTTTTAGTAAGTGTCCAAGTCTCAGATCCATAAGGACGAACTGGTTTTTAATGATTACATATATATATATATATATATTGAAACAGATATACTGTTCCACATATATATTCAAAAGATCCTCCCCCCCCCTTTTAAAAAGATAATTTGATCAAATTAAAAAAGAAATAAAGCAAAAACTTTATAGTTAAAAGAAAATCATTATTGATTTTATAGTTTTAAATTACAATATAAATAAAAGCTGGCATTTATTAAAAATATTACATTTTTAATTTTTGGAATGATGTTGTTGTGTAAAGTGTGATAATTTCTTGAAGCAGTCTTACAAATTGGAAAACATGGCTTATCCTTATGTCCCACGAAAAGTAGAGTGTCCAATCCTTAAGAAGAGAAAAGCACTCGGGCTTAAATGAGAGCTATATAATGAACCAGACATGGCAAGGTTGCTTAATCAATCCAGGGAGGAGAATATAAATAGTTGAGTTGGAAGTTCAGGGCAGATATTTTTTAAAGTAGATTTTAAAGAAGATTTTTAAAAAATATTTTAAAAGATTTTAAGAGCAGTTAAAGAAGTAAGAAAAGTGAAGAGTTAAAAGTTAAAATTTTCATCTAAGTGTTGCTTGACTATTTAACTGACAGCTGATTTTAAGGAACCTTGGAATATAATCTTTACAGCCACAGTTAATAATGGAAAAGAAAAATTTTATTAAGAATATCATAATGATGGAAGGCTAATTCATAACAGCTTCTTCTCTTTATCCAAAAGCCATGGTTCTCCAAGATTTGCCTGGGTGATCATCATGAAAGGGAATAATGCTGTTCAGCTTAAATAAAATGACTCCTTTTTGATGGAACAGACTGGATAAAAAAATGAAGGTAACAATTTTATAAAATATTTAATATTTATATGTGTTTATAAAAGACAAACAAAATGTCTTTTTTAGAAAAGAAAAAAAATTATGAATAACAAATAGCTACGTAAAAATACATTTATTAATAATAAATTGTAAATGCTAGATGTCTTAAATGTCAATAATCAAAAGGTATTTTATTCAATACTTATACGTGTTTATAAAAATAAAAAAACAGAACAAACATCTTTATTTAAAATGAATTATGTGAAAATACATTTTATTAATGATAAATTATAAATATTATAAAATATCTATAATCAAAAGGCATTTTTAATGAGGTAAATCATAAATGATTAACTTCTTATATGCAGAAGCATCTAGATAAAAAAACAAACTAAAAATGAATACTTATAACGATTTATATTACTGATATACAAATAAGTATACCTAAAAGAGTCAGAAATACTGAGCTATTACATATAAATCTAAATGGCTAATAAATAAATGCAACTGCTGATTAATTTATAGGTAGAAATATACATCTGTGGCAGACCAAATAACAATATTTATGCTATATATTAGAATAGCTAAATAAAAATGACAAATGCTTACATGCATCTTGATGGTATATAAATAAAATAATGAAACTTATCCATATAAATGCACATTTATACTTGACTGGATTATGGATAGTCCACAAACCCAGAATTGTTTACATTATCTGATTTGATAAATTTAAAAAAAATGAAATACTATATGGATTATAAATGCTTACCTGCATATTGATTTTATGTGAAGAAAATAATGAAACTTATGCATATTAATGCACATTGACACTTGACTGAATTATGAATAGTCCACAAACCCAGCATTGTTTACATTACCTGATTTGATAAAAAAATAATAATAAAATACTATATGGATTATAAATGCTTACCTGCATATTGATTTTATGTGAAGAAAATAAAGAAACTTATGCATATAAATGCATATTGACACTTGACTGGATTACGAATAGTCCACAAACACAGAATTGTTTACATTACCTGATTTGATAAAAACAAATAATGAAATACTATATGGATTATAAATGCTTACCTGCATATTGATTTTATATGAAGAAAATAATGAAACTCATGCATATATATGCACATTTACTCTTTGAATTCTTTAGCCAAGATAAATCAAAATGGGTCTTCATTTGAAATGAAGAATGAACTTTATTAGAATGACTTGTAAATGAACTATTGATCAATAAACTGCTTCTAACCTTTTCATAAATGAACTGAAAATGAGTCATCACATGAATATTAAAGAACTATTGAGAGGACTTTATTATACAACAAATTACATTCTTTAAGTGCTATTATTGGAAGTATACCAAAGAAACACAATGGACCGTAAATGAAATATTTGTTTGAATTAAGTGGAACTCTGAATTAAATGCTATCAGTTGTCTTCATTTTTATCTCTGTTGTCTTAATATATCACACTCCTCTCTGTGGATTAACTAAATGGTTAAAAATGTAAACTGTTAAAGAACTATTGAAAGAAGAACTTTATTATACTCTCAACAAATTACATTCTTTAAGTCATATAAAATATTATTGGAAGTAGGCCGAAGGGATACAAGGGACTGTCAATGAAATACTTTGTTTGATGGACATTTATTTAAACCTGTTATTAAATAAAATTATTCTTACTTAAAATTAATTTTAGTTATCCAGTTGTTCAGTTCTATTATTTTTTGCATCACTTATCATTCATTGCATTTGTTCATGAGAATTTCATGCCTCCTGAGCTATGTCTGGCATAACTAGACCTAGGTAAGTCAGGTTGTAGTGAGATGGAACTCTAGTGGTGCTATTTGGAAAACCAAACACAGAAATGTCTAGATGTTTCCAGTCTCTATGGTGCTACATCATCTGATGAGCAGGAAATATTGTTGTAGGGGGTGGGATAACATCTGCATTGGGGAATGCCAATCAATAATTCCTTCCTGCAACATGCTCATCAGGAAATTGTTACAACTGAGGTAATAAAGGGGTTGTATGGAGGTCCGGTTACAATATATATAAGTCAAACTTAAGCATTTAAAAATGAAAGCATGAAGATCTTAATCAATCACTTCTAATTCCATTCACTATATATTAATAAATGACATTTTATAAACAGTATTAGATGTAATATTAAATACATATATATATATTCTGCCCTTGTCATCGTGTGTAGCTCCACTACTCCTCAGGCCAATCACATTGAGGGCCACAATCTGCCCTTTTCTAACACATCAGGCCAATCTAACCGCCCCGTTCCCGCATCTCCACTTCCCCCAAAATAAATATAATATAGTGAAAATCACCTAACCGGGTTCTAGCTCTAATAATTAATGAAATATTCAATTAAATGATTTACTAGCTCAAGTTTCTTAAAATTAACTTAGGTTCTGTTTTAAACTAACTCAAATAAATATTCAGGAATTCATGAGACTAGAAGTGGAAATACGGGTGACAAGGTAGATTACATTGAGACAATATCCCACAGGATACCACCTCAATGGCATAAGAACACTATCCCCCCTTATACTACTATTACACATAATAACTACATAGTATTCTTATGACTTCCGCAACTCCTAATCACGAAGACTCATTTAACAATTAAAGTATTAATCTTTTATCTCTAATAATAATAATAGTAATCATCTAGCTCAAATGAAATAATCTCAGGTTCTTAAATTTATTCATATGTTAATAAACATATGGTAGCAAAATATGATAAGGGATTTTATGTCATAATCTACTACTCTGAAATTAGATTAATAATAAAACAATAATAATCACAATCTTCATTGCTTAATCCAACTAGTACAGCTTTTCTTTCATCGCGAATTTATAACCGTAATAAATTAGTTAATAATCTAATATCCCCTTTTTTATCTTTAAGTAATAAAATAAATTAATAAGTGGCAGTGTTTAGATAATCTGATAAATAAAGCAAATGGCAACTAATAGCATATAATTTAGCAAAATATTATGATAATGGATTGATGACCAGTAACGCAATGCAATTTTATAATTATTTAATTACAAGAACATCAATAAATATTTAAGATTAAACATACTTCTCTATTTATCTTTTGTGCAAACAATCATATACTTAGTTTAATGGTTGTGAACATACCCTGTGAATTCATGCAATGATGTAGAGAAAACAAAACTCAGACACAAGTTTTAATAAACAAATTTTAAAATTTTATTAACATCAATAAAAAATAAATAAAACAAACAAATCCATCTACATCTATTTACAAGGGATATCCTCATTTTTCTTTACATTACAATAGCTGAATGATACACATTTATATTTCTTTTATCGTTAATTAAACTTATTATGCCTTTTAAAAGTTATTTATTTATTTCTCATTAGGTTTATCATATCACTTATTTTAACTATTTTATGGGTAACACCATTCTTTACCTTTTAATATTAAAGTTACTGTATTATAAATTATCTATGTGGATAAACATCATTTATAACATCATAATTTTACAATCAATATGGTTTTTAAAAGAAAATTACATCTTCTTGTAACTTTATATAAGTCACTCCGCATCTTATTCAAATATTATTATTACTTTTAACGTTTGTTCTCCAATGCTCATAAACTATAATACGTTTATTCCATAAGCCATACTCATGTATAATACTATAACACGGGTTTAATTATCACCTGTTACAGTTTCACATATACTATAATTATCGAATGTTATTGTATTTTTTAAATATGCAATACTTATATTTTTTAAAATATAATTAACAATAAGAAAACGTGAAATTATATTTAATATTTTTGTATATTTCTATTTGGATATACTTTTATAAAATTATAGTTCATTTCTTAAAAAAGAATTAAAATAATTCTCTAACTCCTTCCCTTCTTAGGATATCTGCATCTTTCTTTCAATAATCATAATCTACTCTTCGTTAATACTTAACTATTCTTATTCCAAATAATAGCATGACATACATTCTAAAATATCTATTGTTTCCCTTTTAATAGACTTATCACATAACGATGTAGTTGCAAGAAATACAGATAAAGATAGCGAAAGATGTATAGGATATCGGGAAGATAGATAGATAACTTATCCGCAATATACTTCAAAAAATGTATGGAACAGTGTGAATAGGTCCGACATTCATTGTCTAATAACCTTGGCGATAAGCATGATGTGGCAGCTATTTACTCAGCTTTACCAAACATCTAATACGACTCACAAGAAATATATAAAATACCACTGTCCAAGACAACATGTGTACCAGTCATAGGGCTTTGTTAACTACGCTGATTAACATCTAAAACTACCTATTATTTCATTCCCTGTAGCATCCTAGTTTTTAATACATCCTCTTGGTTTCCGAATCACCACGTACTACCAAGTCACTACCCAAACTATCTCTCGAGATTTTTACTGTATCCAACATCGATAAAATACTAACTACCTTTTAAAACAATAAACAAAATTCGCTAATATAAAACATTTCCCTATTCCATAAGAACAATTTGTCTTGCTTTATTACACTGTAGGTTCAACATCTACGTTTTGTTAAAATAACATTTAAATATCCCAATCGGAAAATTAACAGAAAATATCACATAACCATCGGTTATATTGAACTATATTAATAACACATAAAATGATTATCGTATGCATATTTTTTAAAAATCTAATCACATCTCAAAGTGTTTTAGAGTGTTGTTTTCAAAATGCGTTTTACAACAATAATAACAATAAAACTTTTGCGCTACATTCATTCGATTCTCAGCTGATCTAAATAAATAAAACATACATTATATATCATTAATAATTATAAATGTTACCAAAACAATCTTTATCTTCCTATCAGAGTTCGTAGTAGGTTTCTTTCTCTTCGAGCATCGCAAATATACAAATTTCCACATACATACAATTTTATTTTAAAATTCAAAATCAAAACATATTATTTCCTATAATGTTATATCACGAATTAATGTATTTTGTTTTCCCTATCGCTATCTAAAACTTAATGTTTAACTTAGATTAGTAAAGAAAATAATTCAAACCATAATCACATATTTTTCTGACGGTAAATCTTGGTTAGTCCCATAATATTTATTATTTCTTCTTTTGTCCGAATGTTCTCCTTTATGCTTATTAAAGTTTTAAATAAATTAGTTCATTTAATAAACTGTTTAGACGATCTTTAGTTTTAGTGTTTAATCCAAAATTATTAGAAAACATTTTATTTAGTTATCCCACGAAGCTTTTTAATGTTCTGGCGAATATTACCTCGGCGCGTTGATGCATCTTTATTTCTAGTTAAACTACAATTATTTAATAATTACGGTACCAATTGCATTTTCCATGGATCCAATATTTTATATTTCTCTTCTGTAAAATTTTTTTTTTCTTTAGGCAAGTGTTTTCCTTGGTAAACTTCACTTTCATTCATTATTATTTTATATACACTACTTTCGATCTTTAACTATTTTCTAGAGTATTTTCTCAAGTCATCTTAAAGAAAGCAATTCAAACTATTTCAATATTAAAATTCCTTTTGTCCATTTATTCTTATACGAATAATACTTATTTTTATTTTCCATTATCTTCATTAACTCTGCGCACAATGTCCTTTCATTGATTTTATACGCACGAAAACAGCTTTCATAGTGATACGCTATATAAACTATATCAACGAATAACATTAACATATTTGGAATATTATAAAATTTACAACTTGGTTTTAAGAATCTATCCATTTTCTATTGAAAACTCCGATTATATTTCGATAGAATCCACTGGCAGGTTACTGTAAAGTTAGTGAAACATTACTATGAAAAACTTTTTTTAAAAATTTTTATTCTAAGATTCTCTTCGGATGATTTTTAAATTGTCAGTTGGTTTCTTTCAAAGATATTATTAAAATTATCATAAAATTGACTAATAAATTGAAAAAGAAAAAAAATTTTTAGAGAGCTTAAAATTTTACCTCTGCTCTGGAGTCAACACATTTTTGTTCTCCCCCCATTTATACAATTAGTTGGCGCGATTTTGGTTGTCTGCCAAGATCTATTTTTTATTGGTCAATCCCTACTTGGATTTATAAACAATTTCTAAAGTTTTAAAATCATGACGTAATAGACTTAAATGTTAACTAATTATTATTTTTAAATCAATTATTATCTATTACAATTTAACTACCTTTAAAACAATTTTGAAACAATAATTAATAAAGATGTATACTACTTATTTTTATTATGATGTGTGACAATTCCATCCACTTCTATAATATACTATTTAAATATTTTAATTATTAGTATTAATTTAAACCAGTGCTTATACATAGAATATTCCAGACAGTCACGTAGTCATTTCCGGTGTTTAGTCTAATTTTATCTGTCTTAATAAATTTGCTACTTATGTTATATAAAATAATTATATAAAATTTTGAAAAACAATTTAGAAAAATATAGAATTAGATACAATTCTCACCATCACAATATTTACTATTAAATATATCATATTAATCTTTTACTGCTTAATATAGTCTATAATTTTAAATACTATATAATATTAATTTTAAAATTTTTTAGTAATTGACCATTTATAACCATCATTGACCTATAGAAAAGGGCACAATATATATATATAATTATTTATTTATCTAGTATAATGATTTTATTTGTAATAGTTATAACTTTAAAGTCTATCGATACCTACCACATAATTTTAACGAATTCTTATATTAATATTCATCAAAATATAAAATCACAAACCAATTTTCTTTAAAAAACTTGTTTTTATTATTATGACTATATGAAATTAATATCAAGAGCAACGTTTCGACTATTTACTTCCTTATAGTCTTTTTCAAGCCACTAAAATATAAAAAAAATAATAAAACAAATAAAATAAAACATAATTTTAGTGGCTTGAAAAAGACTATAAGGAAGTAAATAGTCGAAACGTTGCTCTTGATATTAATTTCATATAGTCATAATAATAAAAACAAGTTTTTTAAAGAAAATTGGTTTGTGATTTTATATTTTGATGAATATTGTTTATACTGACTATTTTTTAAAAGAAAGAAGAAGTTCAAGATTAAAGGTTATTCTTATATTAAATCTAAATAAGTCAAATATACATAAACATAATTTAATTATTTATTTTACAAAAAAAAATTCTTTCAACAATCATTATATTAAAAATATTTTTTAATATACATGAGTATATTTTCCAAAGAATTATTATTTTAAAAGTTTGAAAAACAACATTGCTTTTCTTTTCACTGAAGATTGAGTTGAATTAAGAAGAGGCTTCAAAATTGTTTATATTCTTATATATGTATTCTTTACTTTAAAAATTCATTATATCAAATTCAATATATTTTTAATAATAATTAGCTTGTTAAAAATATTATATAATTATTTTTAAAAAAATCTGGTATTTTTTTCATTAAATTTGAGTCTTCACTTAATATTTACTTTTTTATGTGTGGATTGTTTGAATCCCTAAGAAAAACATTATTACATATAAAAGTAAATATATTTTTTATTAAAAAATTATCAAAATTAACAGATATATATTTTTGCATTGTAAAAAATAAACTTTTAAATTAAATTAAACATATCTTTTTTACCAATCCCAATGTGAAAATTACTCATTGTTTTTGAGCAAAAAGTGAACAAATTCAGATTGTTTATTACCTGATTAAATATGGCATCTATGTACATAACTAAAATATAACTTTAGGTACTTATGAGTTTTCAAGTAAACCAAAATGGCCACCTGTATCTTTGATAAATATGCAGTTTCAAGGGCCTATAATTTACCGAAGATATGTCAATTGTTAAATTAAAACAAATGATTATTACATTTTAAAAAAGGAATAAATTCTGATAAATTTCATCAAGAAGCTTTATTTCATTTTTTTTCACTTATGTTATAACATGGAAAGTGATAAGATACTCTTAACATTGTTATACTTTGATTTCAATTCAGCATGTTTCTTTTTGTCACCAGCTTTCTTGGTAAATTGTCATAATAGTAAAAATTAGGGATCTTCCTGTCAGAAAATATGATGCAGTGGACGATTTTAAAAGATCCAGAATCACGCCCTTCCAAAAAATGTGTTTTAATATTCACAATATGTATGCACATTGCCACATGAATAAAGTGTAAATATTGTATTGATATCTATTTTCCAATTTTTCTACTAATAAGTTAATCCAAAAAAGAAAAAATTATAAACTATAAAAATTGTAATTAATTTTGCCAGAATGATTTTTTTTAAAAAATAACAATAATGAAAAATAAAATATAATTATTAAATATGATCTTTCCTAAGAGACATTATTTTGTAAGCACTTTTGAAGGCTCCTGAAAATGTAGTTATAAAAACAGTCTGCCAGTTTCATTTACTTAAAAACTTACAAGTACCTAAGTTTATTATTTTTATAAATAAATTGTCACCCATGAGAAAAATGCCTTGAATAAATAGCTATTATTAATGTAACATTAATACTAAAAAAGTGCCAGAGTGAATTTAATGGAATAGATAATGTTACTCCATTTTATATACAGAACCAACAATACAAAATTAAAAGCAAAAATTAAAAAAATTTAAATTGTGTTAAACTTCTAGAATTATTTATATAACAATTGTTAATATTTATTAAAAGCAATGACTAAATTTTTGTGGCCTGCTAATTATATCTGTAGAATTTATATTTATATGTGTGCAGTAAAATGACTGTACTTTGATGCATTTTCTGTTTTATTATTAGCACATCTATATAATAATATCTAGAAAGTTTATGCTTTATTCATGGTACATGCACTCAAAGTGGAAAAAAATAAACAATTTTAAAACAAGTAATATAATTTGGTGGGGCTTTTTTTTTAATCAAAGAGTAATTAATATTGTTTTATGTAGCTGTCCATATATGGCTACGAATATCTATAGATAATTGTTAAAATTAAGCACTCAAGGCGCATGTACTAAGGTTTTAGCCTTATATAAGTCAAGATAATTGGTATAAATAAGGAGTTTTTAAATAAATGTAAATCATTCTCATTTAATCATGATAATCTAGTTAGATAGCTAATGCATCTTTTTCCATGCCTTTTTCTAATTATTGAATATATTATTGATGCTTATACTTTACATAATCATCATCATTACCTTGGGCCCACCTGCAGTTAATGATATCTCAGATATCTATTTATTCCACATATATCAGATAAATATAAATAAATTTTGACTATTAAGTGATTAATTAATCATCATCAACTTGTAATAAATGTTCTGTATCATCCTTTTACAATGTATGACTTTTTATTTTTTTATCCCATTCCATGCAACTTCCCAACATGTTGCATTGCCATCCTATGGTCAATTATATTGAGAGGATTGATTTGATATTCATTCACATTTATTTATTCATTTACAATATATACATATATTGGTTGCTTCTTAGAATTTTATTATATATATTGTTCTCACTTAATTTTTATTTTAATTTATTTTAACAACTGGAAATAGAAATGTATACATTACAAATTAACACTTAATAAATTTTTATTATTTTTATTGCATAATTTATTTGTGTAGTGCAATTGAATTCAATTTATGTAGATGGATCAATTTAGCTAAGAATACTTCAGACTTTCCAGTATTGGAAACAAGGATTTTTAAAGATAATCCCAGCAAAATAAAGAGAATTCTTTAGCTATTATGACAGAAATATCTCTAGGGAATCACTGAAGTGATGAAAAATCATTGCCATTAACAAAAAATAAAAGACTAAGAAAAATAGGATTAAAAAGAGCTGACTAGAACTGTTTTAAATTACTATAACTTATATATATATATATAATAATGGGATGGGGGTAGATGGTGGTAAACCTGGGGTGATAGGATCGAATTATCACCATCACCCCAACAAATGAAATTTATTTCAATTAAAATTAATTTAAATAATGATATAAAATTTTAAAGAAATAAAGTAACATATTCAATAAAAAAAATATAAAAAATTTTATATCTTATAAAGGAGCACGTGATCATGAAATCTCTCAGATATCAGCAAGCTATATAATTAACTATACATATAATTTCATCAATCAGCATTATCAATATAAAAGTAAAAATCAGTAATAACCATTCATCATCATGAATGATCAGTCAATCTTGTGAGTGGATTTGAACAATAAAAAATATAAATCAACAGTTTATCTGGTGACTGGATTGGAAATGGGTCTTCTGTAGACCAGGCCATCTATTTAGCCTTTGTCAGCTTGGGGGAATTATTTAAACATACAACCTAAGTGTTAATTCCATCGAATATATAATTATAAAAATAATAATGCTGGGATATTAAAACATGTTGATCATCATCAATGCTCTGGCAACTTAGTATTATTAGTGTACTGGCCATTATAAAAATTAATTTCTAATAAGACTAAAATAAAATAAAATGATAATGCATGGGCTTTAAAGAATATAATTATAGTGACAATCTAGTATATATTGATCATATTGGATACCCCTTAAGCACTAAATATAAACCCCCTTTTATATATCAGTCATTATGCACAAATCTAGCTCGGAAGAACACAAGCTCAAGTACTGTTATGGTGACCAATAGATGATGTGATACAAATTTAAATAATTGAATATATGTTTATTAACAACAATTAAAAAAATGATGTTAAGGTATTTAGAATGTGGCTACACAAATAAACTTTCTGATTTTGATTAGTATACAATAAAAACATTATCACATTGTGATTTACAATGGTTACTATACAACTCAAGTTATTATACTGATTTACAATGCCTTTTAATGAGTTTACATAAATGTATATATATCCACACACATGTGCATTTTATAATATACAAGAAATAAATTTCAATTGAGATCTAATAAAATTTAAAAATGTCTAAAATTTTATATATGTGTTCTATTTGACACTCATTGATATATATATATATATATATATATATATATATATATATATATATATATATATATATATATATATATATGTATATCCAATAGCCAAATCACTGGGTTGTTGTTAATGAGATTAGGTTCCAGGTAGCTGCAAAAATATTGGCTAGTGCATGATTTTGATCTCTTGTCTTAATGTTATTTAATTTTTTTGGAAAGAGTGATTTAGTTTTGTGAGATGTAGGATTAAATTTTGGGTAACATTTCCAAACCAGAGTGTGAAAAGAATTAATTTAGTAATTCTTATATTGGGAAAAGAATCTCTGTATATTTTTATGAGGTTGTTGATTGTTAATGAGTTTGAATGAGTCATGTTATTGATAAGAGTAAGACAAAGAGAAAGTGAGGAACAGTCCATAAGAAAGTGCTTTAACGTTTCTTCATTTCTATATCAGAGGGCACATAATGGATCTATATATATGCAGTGTTGCATTTAGAAAAGAAAATAATGAATAGGAAGGGCTTTGACATTTATTTTTATTAAGAAGTCCAACTATTTTGATTCTAGGTGTCAATGTCTGACCTTTTTTATAATGTATTTGTTACTACATAACATGAAATATTGACTATTATTTAATGTATTATTATTATTTTCAATTTCATATGTTTGACAATAGTTAATTTTATTTAGAAGTAGATTATGTGATAGTGTAGTGTGTTTACTTGTGAGAATTATTATGTTTTTGATAAAATTATTGTTAATGGGTACTGGATTGCAATAGGGTTAACAAGAATTACACTATTAGCACTTTTGAAGAAACTAATTAGTTGAGTCATTTCATTAATAGCTCTTTGAAGATAAAATGTAGAAATGCCATATAATGAGAGACCATTGAATTTAATGTGTTTTTGCATATTTTTTATGCTTAGCGCTACTGCTTTTTTATTCCAGATTACTTTGGTGATAAGAGTTTGTTTTTTTAATGAAGAAATAAACTTAATAATAAGTAAGAAATAATTAATTTTAGGAAATAATAAAATGTTAACTAGTGATTCCTTAGCAAATGTTGAAAATTATGCTTTGGGTAATGCATTGATGGTGCTTTCAACTGAAACAATAAGCTGATTTTGAATAGCAGTTTTCATTGCATTATATGAGAGATGAATTGGGAAACATAAAACTGTATGATGAGTAGAGCAAAAATTGGAAGAAATGGTTTTATGCATAAGAATATTCCAAGTAGAACATTTATTTTTATTAAAGTGGATTGAAAAATAGTTAGTATAATTATTAAGTACAGTGTCAAGTAAAGGAAGGAGTTTTTTTAATGGGAGAAAAATAACTAAATCATCCATAGTTGGGGTGCAGTTTGATATGTTATAATTGATTATTTGATAGTCTGATTTCAAACCAGGTTATATTTACCTGTTTAATGAGGTATATTTAAACTTCTTTTAAATTAATAATATCACTCTGTGTGGTGAGGATGCACTTTTTACTGTCTATATAAACATAGTAAATCATATATAAAATCAAATATTCATTATTATTGTTTAATAGAGATTGCCTTGACAACAGATTGAGATTGTTATTGATATTGGCATTGTTTAAGTGTTGACTTCTTACTTGCATTTACATTATTTACTTATTTAACCTTGGGCATTATTATCTTTTATTTAAGCAATACATAGTTGGAGAGCGGTTTGAAAGATATAATTGACCATTCATTAATCTGCTTTAAAACAGATTATATTTACCTGTTTAATGAGGTTTATTTAAATTTCATTGAATTAATAATTTCACTATTTGTAGTCAAGATGCAATATTCAGTGTCTACTTAAACATATTAGACCATATATAAATGTGAATTTGGTTGCCTTGACAACAGATTAAGATTGTTGATTGTTATTAATATTGGTATTGTTGAAGAGTTGATTGCTTTCATGTATATATCTGTAGAAAAGAAAAGTGTGTATCTAAAGCTACAGTAAATATTCAAATTGACGAATTTTTTTGTAAAGAGATAAATATTATATATGAGATATTTATGGTAATTCCTCATACCTCATTTTTAATATATAGTAAAAGATAATTACATACATTTATCAACTTTTATTTGTAATATATTTTTCTTCGAAGTAGTCCAAAAGTATTTAACTTATAATATCGTACTATTTTATTTTAGTACTACTCCGCAGACATAAGCAGCTGATAGTACATTGACTAATTTTTATTAGCATTTTTTATGTTAAATAAATAAAAAACGTATTAAAATGGTTTATTTATATATGTAAGCAAGAAGAAAAAGAATTTTAAGTATCTAAAGTAACTATCAATATATTTATCGATATTATTTCTTAGATTTAACTTCTTCTTTTTTAGAAAATATTTTTTTCTATCTATGGCAGTTTTGACACCATATCTAGTTTTTTGTTATATTTCAAACTACTAACAAATGACAAATTAGCTTCTTCAGTGGCAGATATATTTTCGTCAGTTGACAATTCTATAGCCGTTTCTTTATTATGCACAATTGTGTTTTTTCATTTATTTATTTTTTACCAATCGGGGAAACCTTCATTTTCAGTACTATCACTAATCAGAACTTTTTATTATTAAATGTCTATTTTGTAAGTACGTTGGTCAGATTTTAGATTTATGACTGGGTCAGGGGCATAACTACTGAGTTGCAAAGAAAGACAATCTATGTGGGTCCATGTAGTCCAAGGACACATAAACTTGAAAATCTATAGCAAGGCAATTAAAATATATTCACATGAAAACAATTATTAGCCATATCTCATAAATTTCTGTCTTCTGGCCCCATTTTTTGTAGTTATGCTACTGGACCATATCACTAATTTCAAGTTTTTTCTGTGTTTGATTATTATTTGTTGTATCATCTGAAGTAATTTTAATTATTACAGTTTGTGAAATTGAATCTATTTGATTTTGTATTCCACTAATGTATAGCTTTATTGCACTTATAGCCATCGAGGAATTATAAATTGTCTGTTAACATCCGGAATAATATCAACATTATTTGCTTCAATCACTACTTTTTGCTGTGAATTAAACTTTTTTGCAGCTTTATATGAATTCACCATGAAGTTACATTCATTAGTTATAACTTGTTTATGTGATAGAGTTGCAATCTGAATACAATGTTGGCATATGAGTTTGGCATATACACTGATTATATGATCACTTTCTTTACATTGAAAACATTGAGCCTTAGAGCCTCAAATTATTAACAGAAGCATGGACTCTTGATCTGATACTTGTGTTGGAATATCATTTTGGTTTATATCCTTATGAAGATTTGCTTTAAATTTATATGCATTGTCATAGACTGGAAATGATATCCCTTTTAGATTGATCATTTGGAAACAAAAATACTATTCCAAATTGTATTTATATAATGGACTATTTCCATCATCTAATATCAATATTGAATGTCTTTAGAAAAATTTAAACTTTATTTAATTATTTCAAATACATTCAGCTGTTAGTAATAGCACATCAAACAGGTTAGTATCTGCATAACGTTTAAAGAGGTATTATCCTTCCCTCTACTTCAGGTGTTGGCAGTCTGACCAGTGGACAGTACTAGCATGGAAATCAAACCTGGACTCTTAGATTCTTGAGTATTGAATTTTAAAATAACTCTCTGATCAAATGAGCCATCACAAACCTTCAGGAAAATACTACTTTAAATCATTGCATAACTTTATTGAAATCATTAATCATATAATTAATATATGTATTTTTTTCAATATTTCTGTAATAAAATATTCCCTGTTTTCATTTATTTTATGAGAGTTATTATAAATACTTTACATATTTAAAAAAAACCTTCCAATTTTTCTTCATTTTTCCCACAATTGTTTGGCTTCTTTTTTATTTTTATTAACATAATTTTTTATTTTTTTATTTTTAAATGCTTCCATCAACTCATTTTTTTTCTTTATTTATAATTATATCTTGCTGATCTGTATTGCCTTCTATATATATCCATTATATTTATGATTTTTAATTTCATTCTTATTCAAAATTATTTTAATTTTTGCTTTTATTATTATTTGATCCATCTATTTCATATATGTGTTAAAAACTTTTATAATCATAGTACATATTACCCTATTCTTTAAATTTATAAATAAAATAAATAATTAAATGATTTTATTATGTAAGTATTATTTGAATACAATTATAATGTATAACATACACTTTCAAGCTCCTTTCAGCTATCCAACATCATCATCAACCATTATCAATCCATTGTAGGATGAAGGTCTCTCCAAATTCAATCCATCTTCTCCAATATTTAGCTTCTCTTCTCCACATCACCCCTGCACACTTTCTTATTTCATCCACCCATCTCACATATGGTCTCTTCTGGGTATTTTACAATCTCTTGGAATACAGTTTAAGATTTTAATTGTCCATCTATTATCATCTAATAATAGGTCCAGCCCAACTCCAATTCAGTCTTTTAATTTTTTCAATGAGGTCATAACACCTGTTTGTTCTCTTACCCATATATTGCATTTTCAATCTCTTCTTGTTACTCCCAACATGCATCTCTTCGTACTTCTTTGAATAGTCTGAAGTCTCTGTATTGCTCTTCTATTAAGTGTCCAAGTCTCAGATCCATAAGTCAAAACTGGTAAAACACATTTATTAAAAAACTTTCTTTTTAAACACATAGGCATATTTCCTTTTAGCATCCAGTTAGTCAAAAGCACTCCAACCAAGTTTAATTCTGATTAATTTCATCCATTATGTTTCTATCTGAATTAATAATCTGACCAAGGTATTTGTAGCTGTTAACTTCTTCTAACTCATCATAATCAATCTTTATTTTTATATTTTGAGAAAATCCATTAAAGATTACTTTAATCTTTTTAACATTTATCTTTAGTCCTACTTTCCTACTTTCATCTGATAACTTTTACAACATTTCCTGCAGCTATAAAGCATTAATTGCAAAAACAATTACATCATCTGCAAAATCTAAATGGCTTAAATAATCTCCATTTACTTTCATTCTTTTAGCTTCCCATTTTTAATCCATAAAATACTTCTTGCAGCACTGCTGTAAAAAGTTTTGGAGATATGGAGTCACCTTGTTTTATACTCTTCTCAATGTTGGCTTTTCTAGTATCATTATGTAATCTAATTGTTGCTCTTGCATTTTTATAAATATTCTTTAAAATATAACAATATCCTGGATCTATACCTTGATGATTCAAAGATTTAACCACTGAAGAAATGTTTATAGAATCAAATGTCTTTTTATAATCTACAAATCCAAAGCATAATGGCAACTCATATTGATTTGTCTTTTCTATAATTTCTCTCAATACCTGGATCTGATCTACTATACTGAAACCACTTTTAAATCCAGCTTGTTCTCTTGGTTCGTGGAAATCCAATGTTCTCTGTAGATGAGTCGTAATTATCTTGGTAAAATTTTTGTATAAAACTGATAAAAGGCTGATAAATCTATAATTTCTTATATCTCCTTTATCACCTTTTTTAAATATTAATATTAATACTGCATTCACTCCACCTTATGTAACTATCCACTCCACCTTATATAACTGTGAGCACATACATATGAAAAAGATAAATGATTTCCAATATAATATTTTGTGTTGAGGCAGCAGGCATCAGATAGCCCAGATCATCATCTGTAACATCTATATATAGTCAGTTCCCAGTCTACATTAAGATAGAAAATCTTCAGACATACTTCAATCTTCTCCATCCTCCAACTTTTCTAACATCTATATTGTTGAAAACCTGATGGTTGGTTATATAAAATGGAGTCAATAGATAAAGGAGCTTGCAAGTGTGTGTTCAAATTTCTAATTACATCTAAAGTTCAGTATAATATATTATACTCATATTCAAATATTACAGATTTAGCCTGAATTCTGTCCATCCCTCTTCAGTGTATTTAAATGGATAGATTAACATCCTATATATGAGGGATCAGAATGATTTAGCATCAACATGGGTATAACAACAATATTGGCAACAATAAGAGCTTTGAGCATTCTATCATCAGATTTTCAATAATTTTATGGCTGAAGAATTGGATGGTGGAGAAGATTGAGGTATGTTCATTAAAGTTTGAAGATTTGCTATGTTAATGTAAACTGAGCACTGATTATATATCCATGTGGGAAATGATGATCTGGACCAACAGAGAGTGCTGGTTTAGCATGAAATACATATATTGGAGATAAATTTATGTTTTCACATGTATATGATCATGTGTATCAGTTGTTTAAGTTGGAGGGGATAACTGAAATGAGCTTGAAAATCTGTGTTCAAATCCCCTATTCAATTATTATTAAAAGTGACAGGGTTAGGGCTGCAATCTATGGATCTTGAGGTCCTAATTCTGCCACTCTTCCAATTTAAAAAATCATATAGAGTTTTTAAAATTATTAATATCTCTTTGTAGATATTTTCATATTTTATTATTTATTTCCTTATTTTCCTGTCCTTTTCTATTAAAATCTATAGAATATTTATTTTTTATTCCCTTATTATCAAAATACACCACATATACTATATTTAAACAATTTGGATTATGAAATACATTTCTTCCTCTTTCTTCATTTTTTTATACAATTTTTTTTTTCACTATCCAAATTTCATAGTGATTCCTTTTTATCTCTCAAAGAAATTTCAATTACTTTCACTAAATAAATTTTCTTTTTTAAAATTACATGCTTAATATATTTATCCTTTTATTATTTTGAAATATTCCATAAATCAACATTTATAATCTTTTTTATTTTTGATATATATAATCTTACACTATTAGTTCACTCCACCTTATGTTTCTTAGTACCCACACACCATGTTTATGTTAGGTTTACTAAGATATTATGATGTATGTCTAGAATTTTCTATAGTGATCTCTTATTATTTGTATTACCATATTTAGATGTAATCCATTTTTTTATAATAACATTTTTTATTTATAAAAATTCTCATATCAACAAATATATTTGGCAAAATTATAATATTTAATTTAAATTACATCATTTTAATGTATTCTAGATAATAAACCCTATTGCAAAACACAAGCATTATGTATATTTTACACTATGAATCAAAAATGTAATCATGTCCTATAATCTCATTATGAAAACAATGATCACATACTTTCAGCTCTTTAATGTATCAAATTATCTAATTACTTATAAATGTTCTTGAGATGTTAAAATTAATATCTAAAATGAAATTTTATGTATAAAGGTCAATTTTATTTAGTTATTTCATTCTTCCACATTCCTTTCCCTAAACTATATTACCATTGTGTCTTGAAAGTCTTTCTTCTTCCCTTAAATATCTTTCCTCTTTTAATTATTATCACACAAACATTGAGTATAGTGACATCTAGTGTTAGTATTTTATTTTGCTTGAAACAGAAAAAAACTTTTTTGGCAACTTATCTGCGAATTCTGCTTCTCTTTCTTCTTATCAGCTTTATGGGAAAAACACTGGACAATATGCTGAAAATAAGAGCTGATATGCTAAATGTTTTCAACTACAGCTTCATATTAAAAGAATATCCAAATTTAATTAATGTTTTCATAACTTTTAATAAATCAAAGTAATTAAAATCAAAATTTATACTTCTTTTATAAATTTTAACTTAATAGTTATTTTTTTCCTATTTCATCAAACAAGAGCTAGAGAAATTCAAAACAAAACAACACTCTCCATATAGTAGTGCCATCTTGTGCTAACAAGAGCAATCAATGGATGCCAGAGAGAAAGTTACTTATCTTTTTAACATATTATTGACTTCATTTACATATAAAATTGCTGCTTTATCTATAAAATTTTGGATTTGTATCAATAAATTTATAAAGTAATCTGTTTTCTAATCAAGGGGAAATTAATTAAATAAATATATCAGCATGTATTTACTAAATAAATAAAATCTTTATTCACATAATTATTTTCTGTACATTGATATTTTATTTCTGGTTTATTTATTTCCATCTTGTATGTATATACATGTGGAAGTAAGCACATATATTTTCCAAAATATAATCATAATGTAACTTGGACATCACTATGACAATGGTTACAATATATTGAAATATACTTTTGTGGATTTTTAATTTAATAAGGAATAGAAATTAAGAGATTTTGCCTGTGTAAACAGAAATAATTTTATGTTTTGAGACTACCAGTAAACCATCAATAACTAATTATCAATCCTGAGGCTAAACTAACTTTCTTTCTTAACATATCGCAGTTCTTTTGTTTGGGGTTTAGTAAAGAGTAGGACTTCTTTTACTTCAAAATCAAGTGTTTGTAAGGATATAAACCCAGAATGTTATTTTTATAGGTATGAGAATGTAGAAAACTAATAATTTTTGGCATCCTGAAAATATTAATTAATTTTCATAGAAAGTTGTATATGTTGACTTATATATTTTTATGGATTTTAATATGATGATTAAAACTAAGAGATTATATTTATCAAACAGAGATAACATTGCTTTTTCATGTTGTCAGAAAAGCATCAATTACAGTTTAGTAATCCAGAGGCTAAACAAAGTTTTTTTATTAACCTTAATAGCTTTTATGTTTTGAGTTTGGTGAAGTAAAAGTTATTTTATACTTTTCTTATAAGAATCTAAACATGAAAGCTATTTTATACATGTCAGAGAATTTAGAAGATAAACATTTTTTTCTTGACATACTGCAAGTAATAATTAATCTTCTCCAGAGAGTGTATATGATGAATTATATATTTTTATGGTTTTTAATGTGGTAAAGAATGGAAATTAAGAGTTGGCATCCATGTAAATGGAGATAACTTTACCTTTTTTGTGTTGGCAGGAAGTCATCAATTACTAATTGACAACACTAGACTAAACAAATTTTCTTTACTAACTTAAGATAGCTCTTTTGTTTAGATTTTCTTACAAAATTTAATGTACTAAAAATATTATATAAATAATAAGTGTAATATGGCTCAAGGCTAAATGGGTTTGTAAGTAATCATTAAAAACCAATCAACATTTAGACTTCCCAATATAAATAACAATCAACAATTTCAAACTGTTGATTGTTATTGATATTGGGATTGTCTAAGTGTTGACTTGTTTTTAATGATTAAAAATATTATATATAAATAAATATTAGCCAAAGTTAACGTATTGCATATATATCATTTCATTCTAAGAGTAAATTTGCTGAAAATCGTGTACATATAATACATTGGCTTTAGGTAATATTTACTTATAGATTTTATTTATGATATATTAAATTCTATAAAATAAAATTATATTTTTTATTACATATAAATTATATTATATATTGTGTATAAATAAATAATTTATCAGTTCCGTAAATATGTAATTAATTGAAATATTTTAGTACCATTTAAATGAGAAAAATATTATTATTTTGCAAGATTACTGATCACTTATAAAGTAAAGGTATCTGAAACGAGTATAATGTGGATAGTGATCAATTTTTTCGTCAATAAATAATATTTAAAAGTTAAAAATACTTTAGATGGGGCAGAAACATTTGATATTTCAAATGTGTGTTGGCAGCGTGCATAATTGATTAGTACACTTGGTAAATATCTGTAACCACTCAAACTTACAGATTTGCCACATATGTATTGTCTATGTACACACATTATTTATCAAAAGCTATTAAAAGAATAATCAATGTATTTATTATGCAAATTTAATTTTTTATGAGCATATTACTTAGCATAATTTATTCATAATGACTACATTTCAATAAATGCTATACAATTGATTATTAGAATTTTTTATTAGATTATTTAAATTACTAAAGTTCATGTTAGTCACAAGTTTTTATGAAGTCATTATCAAATTGGAATACTAAAATAATGAAAGTCTATTACAGTATATATAAATATAACTTTAAATGAATATATATATATAGGCTTTTATTGGTCATTATTAATTCGATTGCTTCCGCATATGCAACTAATAATAAAATTATGATGCCAATTACCAGTTCAAAATAATTATTTTATTTAGTTTTCAATAATGATATTGTATTTGTTTAACACATATGTACATATATCTCACGATTAGAATGTTTATATATATATATATATTTAACAAAACAATGCTTCGATAGGAAAGTAAATATTTTTTTATGAAAATGTGAAGATATTATTTAAATAAGTTTCGTACAAATGCTAAGTAATTTAAAAATTGATTTATTTTTTAAAATTTAAAAACTCATTTTACAAATTAAATTGGAAAATCTGTTTACAAGAATGTTAACAAATATTTTTTAAAAAATACTATTTATGATTTTTTTTAAATTTTGTTTACCGTATTAACCTAAATGATATTGATGAATTATAAGCAGAAAAATGAAGCTTATTCAAAAACTACAGTTTGATAGTTATGGAATATATATATAGTGTATTTTAATCCCCCAAAATAAAATATATATGCAGTAGACTATTTAGTTTTTGTTAAAAACTAATGAAAAGCAGAAATTGATTGATAACAAAATTATTATATAATCTAATTACTGCTATGGCTTTTTTTCTCATGTGTCATAGCATCAGCCGGGAAGCGAACCCGCTAACCCGGGACAACTGCTTGTAAAGCAGCTGTCACTGACCTGTCGATCACCAATGCTTGACTAAACGCTATTATTATTATTATTATTATTATTATTATTATTTTCTCATGTGTCATAGCATCAGCCGGGAAGAGAACCCGCTAACCCGAGACAACTGCTTGTAAAGCATCTGTCACTGACCTGTCGATCACCAATGCTTGACTAAACGCTATTATTATTATTATTATTATTATTATTATTATTATTATTATTATTATTATTATTATTATTATTTTCTCTTGTGTCATAGCATCAGGCAGGAAGCGAACCCGCTAACCCGGGACAACTGCTTGTAAAGCAGCTGTCGCTGACCTGTCAATCACCAATGCTTGACTAAATGCTATTATTATTATTATTATTATTATTATTATTTTCTCATGTGTCATAGCATCAGCCGGGAAGCGAATCCGCTAACCCGGGACACTGCTTGTAAAGCAGCTGTCACTGACCTCTCGACCACCAATGCTTGATATAATTACTACTATGATTTCACTATTGCAAATATGAGCATCTGCAGATACAGCAAATGCAACATTTTCTCCCACCATTATGATTAAACAAAAAAATTCCACAAATTTTACACACACATAAAAATGATTGATATACATTAAATGCAAAAACAAGTTGCTTTGTATGTCTTAAAAATTTATTATGGATTGGCCAATATTTGTTTTTTAGGGGAAATCATAGAATACATGTTTAATTTATTGTAGCAATAAAACATGTGAATCCATTTTTAGATTATCTTTTTCTGATTTGTGCAACAAAAAAAATATTATTATTAACAGCAATTGGTTTGTCTGCTGTCTATATTTAGTGAATGTGACATAAATTTATACTGAAACAATTTTTTTAAGAAATACATTTTTATAAGATAAGTGTATGCAATTTAATATTATTTTACCTGTTCGTTTTGTTTTGTTATTTTTAAACAGAAAAAAAAAAAGATTGACGATTTTAGGATTAATTATTTGGTTGATGTTTAATAAAATTTGTTGACTAGTTTTTTTCATTTATAAAATTGTACTAAAAATTATATTAATTCTGAATATTTTTTCCCAAGAATTAATTATCATTAGAAATGATATAAAGTGAAAATTATGTATTTATATTTTTTTAAAAGAATATTTTCTTGTCCTCCCCTGCTTTTAAAATAAATATAAAATAGAAATTGAATAGAAAAATGTATGCCTTTGGATTGATAAATTAATTTAATTCCTGGAACATTGATTTAAAATGTTTTTCTATCAAGTCAACTTAATGAATTATTTAAAATATTAGAACATTTTGCTATAACATCAGATTTTAATATTTGAAATCTTTTTTTTATATTTATGTACCCAACCAAAACTATGATTTCAAAAATTTCAATAAGTCTGTGGAGTCACTTTAGATTTTTTTTGGTTAGAGGAATATTTACTATGGTCATTTTATTCATATCTTCAAAAAGGTGCATTTGGCAGATATTTTATTGTCTTTGAATCAAAAATACTTGGGAGCTGTCAAGTTATATTTATCAAATCTCTATTTATAAAGCATAAATATTTTAACCAAGTTTCTAAAAAGACATGTTATTTTAAAGGCATAAAGAAACCATAATTGATGCACATAATTTTATAATAATTCAAAAACCTCCAGAAAAAGATGTTATCAGGTTAAAAGTAAGTAAGTATAGAATTAAATTATATTTTATTTTATCATCTATTAAATTTACTGCCAAAAGCAATTTCCTATTCTGTGGTAAAGTAATAATTCTAAAAATTATATGATTTGTTTTAATTTCAACAAAAGTAGAGACAATGTAAAAGTTCATTTAATGAAAGCTCCAGAAACTGCATGGTGTGTTTCGGTAACATTAACTAATAAAACTTTGTGAAATAGAAATATGAAACAGCATTTTATCTGAGACCATTAAATCTATTGGAATTTCAATCATAGCTAACAAAATCACAAATACTACTTGAAGAGAACAGATTTTATTTGGTATTAGATTTATTGACAAATATAAAAGTATAAACATAAAATTTTTAGAACATCCACAATTTTTGATATGATTACAAAAGGTATGAGTTCTATCATTTTAAATAAAATGTTTTAGATGCAAAATAAATTTAATTGGACAAAGGTATGATAGCTGTGTCAATGAGCAAACAGGACACTGATATTAAAGCTAAGATTTATGATTAAACCTAGTTATGAATAACTTATTCACCAGACAATATGAATTATAAAATCTATAATCAAATGTTTTTAAAAAAGTGAAAAGTCATCATACCAAGGATTCTTTTACTTTCAGAAAGTTATGGGTGAAAAAATAACAATAAAGATGAAATACCTAAATAATGTTCAAATATACAGCAATTATTTTAAAATTACACCGAAGATTATTATTGGCAATTAATATTTATTCCATATTTGCACTTTAATTCTTAAAGTCAAGATTTTCATTGGATAATAAAATCAGTATTTCAAATTCTTCCCAAAAATATTGTAAAAATCGATGGCAAAAGTTCCAAAACAGTTTTAAACAAATAAGCAAAAAAACAAACAAACATATAAGTTAAAAGATTTACAAATAGAGACAACAACATGTTATAAACATGGACAAATTGTACTTTGACTGATATCTCCCAAACTTTACCAAAAGTTTTTAAATGATGCCAATATTTTCTTTCTATTAACTTAGCAATAACTAATGGCATGACATTGCCCATTATTAAATGCACTATTGAAAGAAGTTTTCATGCCTAAAGATGCATGAAAACTTGATTAAGATTTATTATCTCAGAAATGGACTTATCCAATTTATGTATAATTAGTGTACACAGGAAGAAATTGAAAGTAATATACAGTTCTAATCTGGGTAAGTACAATACTTCTCAACCCACAAAAGAAAGAAAAAAGGACTTTTCCTTTTCTTTTTTTTCTTTTTCTTTTATTCTTTTTTTTTTACAATAAGCTATTTTCACTTTAATATGCATGAACATTTATTCTCTCCACCTTCCTAATCTTCACATATCATTTACTAAGTCAGTTTAATAAATTTTAGATACACTATCTTCATCAAAACAATACAGAATTTATTTACTTCTTTTGATCTTTACCTTTTTAGCATATATATGGATTTTGTTTTTACAATCCACTACCAATGTATCATAAAGTACAACAACATCTCTCGGTTTTTTTAAATAAAGTCTTATATTGGATTTACAATTACTCTTCTATATATTTATATTTTACAGTAATTTCCTTAATAATAACACTTTAAATTTATAGTCAGGCAATATAATATTTAATATTTCTTTTATGTAAACTAAATACATCATTAAAAACTATTTATAAAATCAAACATCACTAATTACTATCTAATAGCCAAATGTTTTCATTGCATACTATATTTGCATCATTAAACAAATATATTTACATATTTTACTTCTCTAAAGAACTTCATAATATTCTGGGGGGGGGGGGGTCACTCTTCTGTAATTCTGCTGACTGTCATATAAAAAGGGTTTAGACATTCAGATAATTTCAATCCATAATTATTACATTTACTAAAACCTTACATTCTATATCTTTAACTTATCTTTAACTTATCAAGCTACCTACTCATTACAACTAGTTAATTTTATAAGGTATAATAGCAAATATTGCTTGTATAGTATATAATTAAAATTTTAAAAGTATTTTAACTATGAATCACACTTTTTTTATTTCTTCCTTGTATCACAAAATCATTATTTATCTCATAATGTTGTTTTTATTTATTTATTTAAATGTTCCTATGAAATTATCTTTTATTTTCCAGTCATAAATAAATCAATTAATTCATTAATTAAATCATGTATCTTTGAGGAAATAAAGCCATCAAAATTTATCAAATTGTGATTAAGGTTTCCCTCTCTCCATGTCATTTTGATCTATTTTTGATATTTCTGAATAAAATAACAGAGAAATGTCATTATTCACATTATTATCTACTACATAAGTTTTCTATGAAACAAACTCTTAATCTGTTTTTTCAGAGAGTTTATCCCTATTTTCTTTTATGTATTACTGTAAACTTTTCCTTGGAATGATTGCTTAATTTGTCCCCAACAATATATATTCCCTTTTTTCATTATTATGGTCATGACTCCTTCAATACATATTATCCACCTTTCCTTTGCCCTATGATATACATTTTTATATCCTTGTGTTATACATCTATAATCTATATTCTCCTGAAATTTACTTTTCAAATTTTCAACTCCTTTAGTCTTAATTGTATTTTTCAACCACACTTCATTTAAATTTTTTTATCTTCAGTCTTTAATTTTTTATTTTGTTGTAATTGCTCAACATTCAAAAGTTTCATATCTAAATTTTTCTTCTCATCTACATACTTTACTTCTAGAGTAGTAATTAATTTATTGAGTGCACAGAAAACATATGTAAATACTTTAAACAGGCTTTAACCTGCATTCAATGTGCTTTGAAATTCATAATAATCAAGCATATTTTGTCAATAGATGGAACCTTCCAAACCATGAAACAAGATAGCAACTTTTATAAAGAGTGGCCATCTTATCTTTAACCTAAATGTCCACTTATACGGGTGAATCTGAAGTGTCTTGATTTGGAAGCGTTTATAGAATTTCTAACATTAAGATCGTAATATTAACTCGCTGTAAGTCGCAAAATTTTACGTAAGTTAATGTGTAATGGAAAGAGTGGACTTAAAGGAGTGGAGAAAACAACTACTTCATGCTTCCAAATCAAGATGCTTCAGATTCACCTATAAAGTGGACATTTAGGTTAAAGATAAGATGGCCACTCTTATCTTTATAAAAGTCACTATCTTGTGTCATGGTTTGGAAGGTTCCCTCTATCGGCAAAATATACTTGATTATTATCAATTTTAAAGTGCATTAAATACAGGTTAAAGCCTGTTTAAAATACTTCACTTCTACTAAATCATCAGAACAATTTATTTCTACCTTTTCAAATCTTTCAACTATAGTTATTGTTTTTAAAGGCATTTGTTCTGACACTTTATAATTTTCTATTGTTGCTTTCTTTACATTCTACCTTCATATAACTCTGAATATCTTTTAATTTCTTTCTAATATCATTTATCTTTGATATCGATGCTTTCCGAGCATCCTCATAAGTTTGTTCAATTTTAAAATACCTTTTCTTCAAATTTTGATAACCAATTTTACAGATTTTAACTTCATCATCTAAAAAGTTAAGTCTGATTACTAAGTGTCCCTGTGATATCTATTTGGTCATTCAATTCATTGAATCTACAATTATATTTATCATTAAATTCCTTCAACTTAGTATCCAAATTATATTTAAACTTATCAAACTTCACATTAGTAGCATTCAATTCAATTTTACATAAATCAATTTTATTTATATCTTTTTTTATTTCTTTATTTTCTGTACTCATATCACCAAATTTATTATCTATAGCACTACTTATATTGCTAAATTTGTTATTTAATAAATGGGAACTCCATTATATTAATTAACTTCAAACCACAACATCTCTAAAAAATTTAATCATTGGAACAATATTTTTTCTTGCACTGTTTATACCAAGACTTCTCTTAGAAAATAACAAATGTAAATTGAATTTGTTTTACATTTGTGATGTAAACTGTAATACACTGTTAGACTTATCATATAAAGTTACAAGAAAAGTTATTATTCTAATGATTACTTATTATTAGAACTGTTGTATTAATTATTAATTATATGTTCAATATTTGATTATTTACATATATAAGTATTAAAGGAGTAGAAGGTAACTCTACGTTATGAATTTAAATTTCTTACTGCATTAATTAAAGCTCTATTAACGTCTGTGTGTGATTAAAAATTAATATAATTTGTTAGATTTATTTTGAACTCACAAAACAAAATCTGCTAACCAAGGGAGTGTTTTGATATAAAGTGCATAAGTTAATATTCTCATTCCCAAGATTAAATTTGCATATATTATGATAGTGGTGTTTAACACACATATATCAAATGGTATGGAAATAATTTTTATCGACATTATAAATACCTAATGGGCCAATAAATATTTCTATGTATCCAAAAGTCATCTTCATTTTATTCTACAGTTATCTTATGTAAACATTATTAATAAATGGACACAAGATGACGTTGTTCTAAAATATATTTATTCCTAGATGAGTTTAAAGCAGGAACTAATGTACTTTTGCAATTTCCAGTCACCTTTTTTAAAATTTAAAAAATCCTAAGGTTTAAAATTCAATCTAATGAATTTGCATATTTATATAGATGTGGTAAAAAGTCAGTTTCTATTTACATTATAGAGCTCAATTTTATGCTAACTGTAGGCAACTTTTATTTTTTAGCTAGGAAAATAAGAACAATGATATCAGATATTGTTAATAAATATTTATATAGTATTGTATTAAGAGGTGAAACATATATATATATGTTTCATTGATACACAGAAAAATCCGAAATCCGATTGGTCACATATATTTCTGCAATAATATACACTTTTATAATTGCAAGTACACTGAAATGTATATAGATTGATTACGGGTCAGCTAAAATCAATCTATTTAAAAATTGCCTCAGCAATTTAATCGATAAAATTGTTTCAAAATAAGTATTTTACTTTTTTTTCATTAAAAAATTGTATTTTATTAGTTCATTTTTTCCAAAAAAAAAAAATTGAAAAATATTTCAGATTTATCATTTTCTAGTTTTCCAATACATATACATTATCTTTTGTTCTATTTTTTTACAATTAACTACTATATTATTAAATATCAAATATTTATAGCTAGAGATAAGAAAAAAATATTTAGAGAAATAAACATAATCTTTGCAGGATTATTATTTAATGGCGTTCTTTTCATTTTCTAACATAATAGAAGTTTATACAATTCAATTTGTTTTTATCAGAACATAATTTGTTAGCAAAATAATTTTATTAAATGAAAAAATTCATTTTTTATATTTATCTATATATATATTAAATCAAAGATTTTCACAGGCTGCAGATATAAATGAAATATTATCCGGGTGCATCCATGAATAATTTATTGAAATTACATACATAATATATATGTATAAACCAACGTTTCGATCTTGTCATACTGGTTATTAACTGGGTAACAAATTATCTGGGTGCATCCATGTATAGATATATTATCTATATATTCAATAAATTATCCATGAATATATCCAGATATTTCATTTATATATATACACACATAAGTATTGTAAAACTTATTTTAAAAATACACACATATATATATATTAACGAAATGCTACTGAAGATGGCGGAATATGCCATAAGCTGGCTATAGCAAAGGATATTCATCTTCAATTTTATATTAGCATCTTTAAAATTTTTGTGGTTTTATTCCAGTTGTTTTTTTATTATATATATAATATAGGGAGCATACCAATAAATCATACAGGCTTATAAAAGAAATGTCACACAATATATAACTTGCTTTATTGCTGACTATATATATATAACAGTTTCTTTTTATAAAATATTACACAATATATAACTTGCTTTATTGCTGACTATATATATATAACAGTTTCTTTTTATAAAATATTACACCACCTTATTTAATTTTTTAATTTAACAAATATGTAAGAGTTACAAATATAAATCATATTTGTATTGCAAAATATCTGTATCAAATCTGGAAAAAAATAGTCAGATATATTATCTTCAATTATTAAAAAAGAAGTTGCTTTGAATACATAATTGCTCTTATTTAGAATGTAAGTAAAAACCATTACGCCAATAGAACAACTGTTGTCTCAACTGTCATGGCAAATTCCTCACTAAAATTATACAAATGCATTTATTATATTTGAAATGCTATGTTGTGATTTTATTGGCCAAAGATAGCAATGGAGATATTAAATTTTATAGAACTTTATAAAATGCAATTGATGAAATTTTAAGAAAAAAATATATAAAAATTTATTATTTTTGAAGTATTCTTCTTTGTTAGAAAAAATATATAAAAATGTATTATTTTAGAAATATTCTTCTTTGTTATCTTCTACACATTGAAAAAATATAATTAATAACTCCCTTCTTTAACACTCTTTCCAAGACAAAAAAGATTTCTACAAATAATTTTAATTCTTTTGTTATAGTTTCAACTGGCCAACAGACTTTATCAGAATTACAAAATATTTAAATAAATATAATATTTACTAAGGCAATAAACATCAAGAGAGTGCACTTGAAAATGCGAAGGTAAGGACCTCTACAGGTCTTAACCACAAGCTTACACTTTGGAAGAAAAGAGGGGAACCCTTCTTTACTTCAACCTACTTTCTATATAAATAGATGAAGCTGAAGCAGTTATATCTGAGAGCTTGAAGCTATTCAATACTTCACTGATCAAGTCCAAATTCCTATTACCAATTAATACTTGTGAAATCTTTCGATTTATATGGAGTCAATGGAACGATCTTATAGTTAGAAATCTATTATGATAATTTAAAGTTGTAATTATAAATTTATTTAATGCACATTGATTATGTAAGTAATATTTGCTAAGGCAATAATACAAATAAATATAAGTATATAGAAACAATACATTAAACTACAATATAAATATCTCATAAATCAATTTTAATTACTGTTGTACAAATATTACATTTACTTTGATATTATATTTATTTTAAATTATATTTTATTGTATTACTTTTTTTATTTTTTTTATTTTAAGTAACACACTTTATTGTATTACTTAACATCAATCAATATATTATTTTATAAAAATAACTTTTTAATTAAAGAAATAAAAAAATTAAAGAATCTATATTAAATAAAAACATTAATTCAAGTTTAAATTAAGATTTAAGTAAAAACAAACTTTATTAAACAGGTAAAACTCTCCATACAGTAGTGCCACTCAGCACAAGCCAGAAATGGTGATCATGTGATGTTCCGTGGTATAAAACCTTTAGTGACATAATAAAATAATGAATAATAACACTAATATAAATTAAATAAATGAAAGAAATTGTTAGTTATGACAAATAAGCATAGAGGAAGCATAATATAGAGTAGAAATAATTTAAAATTTTAATAATTGGTGAAATGAATCTAATACAAGATGGGTAATTTAAAACACAAAGAAATAATTAAAATATATATTATTTATATGCATAAATTCATTTTAAATTAAAATAGCTTTAATTAAATAATTAAATTATAGTGATTAATAACTGGAAGAAATGGTCATTAAATATAAGTTATATAAAAATTTAGGATAAATATAATGTAAAGGTGTATATAGTATTTTATATAATTGTAATTAAAATATATATTGTGTATGTTTAGATATAATTACAGTACAATACATAATTTCTATGGAATCATATATATTTAAATATTTTGCAGCTTCTGATGAAAACTGCTGTGTAGTTGAAACTGTAAAAAAATAATATTATTTGTAGAAACAATTTAAAATGAAGTTATTAATTATATTATAGAAACATTAGTAACCATAAAAAATATTATTTTAAATTGAAGATCTAAGAATAAAGAAAAAATATATAAATAAAACTTTTATAACTGATATAATAAATGTAAAGGTATTTTTATGTTGATAATGTGAGATGGGATACTATAGTAAGTCAAACAGAGGATAATAAAATTATAAGAGATTATGGATAAAGAATACATGAGAAGGACATACATTTTGTAAAGAAAATATAATAGTAAAAAGCTATATTTTAAGAATTAGAAGAAAAAATAATTTATTCATGGAAAGCTTTAGATAATAAATTTAGACATTAAATGAATAACATTGATTGAGAGAAAGTTAAAAAAGTGTGTTTGTATATCCTGATGCTGTTGCATGTTTTTGGGTCTTCAACTTATTATTAGCTGATTTAGATTATTTTAAAAAATAGGAGTATTCATTTATATAGTGACATCTACAAAGCGCATGTGCATTAGCTTATTGGTATCATAGTTTATAAAAACACCGTGCTATATAAAATAAATGTCTTGTTTAAAAAAGTATAAAAAAAATTGATGACAAAAAATTGACCTAAAAGAATATACTAAAGAATAAACTATCTAATTTGTTTACATAAAAAAAAACACAGGAAAAGATTAATGATAATATCTTAAACCAAAGATAGAAATAAGTCAAAGAATAATCATAAAAGGTTAGGGATAAGTAATGAAAGAAGTAAAAAGGAACAGTATTAAGTCAACATGTGTATGATTAACAAAATGATGGCAATGATATGGAAAAAATATAAACATTGTACTGTAAAATTATTTTTATAATTATTAAAACATTACAAATGTATGTAATAGAAACCGAATATAATTTTAATTTGAACTGCTACAAGTTTAAATTAATGTAAATGATTTATAAATCTTTTTTTTTTAATTTGTCACTTCTACAACTAGCTTTATAAATATATTATATATATTTTCTAAATTTCATAAAAAATAATTACCTTTTATAACTATTACAACTTTTTTTTTTCAGTCATAGCATCGGCCTGGACGCGAACCCACACCCGTCTGCAACCAACTGCTTGCTTGCAAGGCAGGTGCGATGACCTCTCGGCTAACAACGCTTGACTATTACAACTTTTTATTAATATTTTTGCAAAAAAAGTCTTGATTATATGAATTTATTAATATTGTTAAATATTAATGACTTTTTAAATATATACATAATAAAAGTATAAATAAAACTATTACTTATTTGAGAAAATATTAAACGATAAACTAAGAATGAAACAAATAAAACTGGGGAAAAAATACTTTAAAAAGCAATGCAAAAAGATAAATTTATATGAAAATTAAGATTATCTGTAATGCATACTAACGTAATAATATAAAAGACAAACAAAGTGTGATGCTGAAATACATTAGTTATTGAAGAACAGAATGAAATATTATTAGTTCTTTTGAATAAAAATTGTAATATAAAAGAAACTTCTTAATTTAAAATTAAGGATTATTATTATATATAATTTCTTACTTTAAAAATAACCCACTTTGAATGCCTTATAAACTATACTATAAATCCAGTGGAATGGAATAAATTATTCCTACTCTTTTATTTAATTTATTTTATTTTAAAGTTTTATCATATTTCGTCACACTAAAATAAAAATCTGAGATTGCTAAGATTATATACTTTTTTAAAATTTTATTATAAATATTCATTTAACTTAAACATGTTTTTTTCTATATACTTGAATGAATGAAAAGGTGTGTGTATGCGAATATTTAATTACATAAACAAATAGTTATAATATAACTTAGATTTAATAAAATAATAATAATTATAGAAGATTTGAACACAGACTTTCATGTTTATTTCAGCTATTGACTTTATCTCATACAAACGATACACATGACCACACACTTGTGAAAAATCAGTTATTCCAAATCATCATCTCCCACACATATATAGAATCAGTGTTTGGTTTATATTAAGATATCAAATCTTCAAACTTAATGGACCAGCTTTAATCTACTTTACCCTCCCACAATTCAGCCATCCATACCATCGAAAATCTGATGATGCCAATATTATTGTCATACCCATGATGACTTTAAGATGACCCCTCATATATAGGATCTTGTCCATTTAAATATACAGAAGAGAGCTGGACAGGATACTCCAAATATATAAATTACACTTATATTCAAATATTAAAATAATAGTAATAAAAAGTTAATAGTACATGCAAAGTTGTTTTATTATTTTTGAAGTTTAACTTTATTTTTAGTTAACATTTTTAATTTAAAAAAAGATAAAAGTAATCATTTTTATTAATCATTGATTAGACTAGAGATTATCCACTTAATGAATAATATTTCTGTAGTGTAATTTTCACTACAGCACCTCATGCAAGGTAGGGGCTGTTTTTGTCCACTTTTAATACCTTGTGGAAGAGTGTAAATCATAAACATATAATCAAAGATACATGAAAAAGATGCATGATTTCCAAGATATACATTTCAAGCTGAACCAGCACTCATCAGTTGGCTCTGATCATAATCTTCTACACTTATCTTTATCATTGTTCATTATATATAGATAGCTAATTATCACAATTTAATTGATAAATGCTAAACTTACTGCCCTCACAACATAGACACAAATCACTTAATAAGAAATATCTTAATAATTTTTATTAATTATTAAACGTGCATCTTGAAGATCATACACCATTTTCATGTTACCATCCACCAGGTGTTAAAAGCAGATAGAAACTAGTCAACATGTTGTGTGAAAGTTGTGTAAGAAAATTTATGCTACAGAAATATTATTTATAAAAGGGTAATAGTATTTTATAGATAAAATAAAAAGAAAAAGTGAAGAGAAAGAAAATGTTAATTTAAATACATTAAGTTTTGATATATGTGTGAAATAATATCTGCTATTTAAAACATGTATATTTTGAATGTTTTAAATATTTATTTATAAGTTGTTTTTTTGTTCTAAATAATTAAAAAATGTTCTAAGGCATTTGTAAAACTTTTCAAATACATATTACAACAGAAAAACATGCACACAAAGTTATTCTTAAATTTTGTGTGAAGGTTTTCATAGCATGTTTACTTTATGATCTGATACAAATAACATAATCAAAGGTTATAAATTAAGTTATTCTTTCCTAATCTTGTGTTTCAGTAAAAGAATGATACATGATCAAAGAAAAGTATTTGGGATAGGTTTTGAAGAGTGTCCAAAAACTTTTTTTTCCACCAATCTTTTACACTATATAATTAGGTTTTGGATAATAAATATATTCTCCTCTGGTGCAGAGATTTGAATACTTGCAACATCGTTATATTAATAGACATTTTTCAGCTTCTTTATTTACTAATTTGAATTTTATAAACATAGAATCATAATTAAGTCTCACAACAATGTTACAGCATTAAACACAATTATTAAAAGTGAAGACAGTTTTCATCTTGTCTAGAATCTTTACATATTCTTTTATTCATTATAAACACAATGATCCTGTGAAAATCTTTTGCTTGCATGAATTATGTTAGTAAAGGCAATTAAATGTAAAAAAAACAGACTTATCATTTACAATGCATGATGCAAATCTCCAACACACCTGAAGAAGATACATTTATTAACTGAAATATAATTATGTAGTGTTAGATGTTGGATTGCTTTTTTTACAAAATACAATTTCATTTATTAACTTAAATTGTACATGAATAGGAGTGTTAAGATTTATCTAGATAATTACATATAATAGGGTATGTGAACATATATATATATATATATATATATATATATATATATATATATATATATATATATATATATATATATATATATATAATAAAGTATATAGGTGTCATTACAATTTAGTCAGTAGCTAAATTTGTAGTAATGTGCATGAAAGAAAATGTGGAACAAAAATCATCATCACATTTTTATATAGTAAAGGAAGCTGTAGGGCACCCAAGATTAAACCCTACAAAATCAAGTTCCAAAAACTTAAGACAGAAAGAGAGTGGGGCAACAGTTATGTTCTTTATTTGTTGTGTGTTGATAAAAACTCAAAAAGAATAGTACACACATTTAATTATTCAATATTTATTTTTTTGTTAAAAAGTAAAGTTATAACACATATATAATAGGAGTGTGTGTGCAAGCTGTTTAATTATCATTGTATATTTCAAATATTAAACTCTCTTCAAAGCTAGCCTATATTTGCTAAATTCTAATATTTTATTTTTATTCTATTTTTATTTTTGTTTTTCTATTATTGTAGTTTGGGGGCTTAAAAGTTATAGTTTGGGGTTTGAAAGTTAAGAATTTAATTTTAGATATTAAAGTCATAATTTCTAAAAAACATTCAGATTGTTTTAAGGGGCCAGTTTTATAAATGATTTGAATAAGTGTGTGTGTCCATTACATACATAAATCTACATTTTATTACATATTAAGAAGGGAAAAGAGAAATTAGAAGTTCTGTTAAACTATTTTTTTTGCTGAGGTTTTGGTTGTAAATATCTTTTGTTTTGATAAAGCTCTGACAGCTTAAAATATTCCCATCAGATAGATCAATGAGAAGAGATGGAATATTATAGGAGTGTGATGAAAAGAAACATTTAAGATAATTTTGCTTGAAAAACAAATTAAGCTTTCCAAAAATCATGTAAGTGCAAGTTTCTTATATTGTTTGTTACTGATCACTTTAACTAAAAAATAAACTATAAAAAACAAGTCTGTGAAAGTCAGCTAGAGAGATTTTAAAATATTGAAACTAAGGAAGACAAGCATTTTAATTCTGCCAGATATCCTTTTCAAATCATTTTTTTATATAAAGTTTTTTGAAGATTGAAAATATAAGGATGGTGGGCTAGAAAAAAAAATATAGTCTCATCTGTTTACCAGACCCCAGAGCCAGCATATCATATAGGAAAGAAAAAAAGGCTTGTCTGAAATTAAAAATTCTACATCTGATGACTGATTGAAAGAAATGCGATGTTTTCAGTAAAAGAAAACAACTACCTGCATTTGAAAGCTGAAGGAAAATGATTAATCTACTGATAAGTATTAAATCATCTAGTTCAATTATTCCAGTGACTGAATTTAAACCCAAGAAAATTTATAAATGTGAGAACAACTGATATACACTATTGGAAGAATTATGATTAAAAGGAAGGGAAGAAAAAGTTCCAGTGGCAAATACTTCCCACTGAAGCAAATAATATCACCATCATCACCACCATTAAATAATTACAAGTCTCAAGAAAAAGAAACCATTCCAGCGAACTGTGGAAATTGATTGCTGCAAAAGTATGAACATTACACAAACTAAGTTTGAACTATTGGGACTGGTAATATGAATTTTCATTATCTATTTTCTTTTTATGATCTCAAAGACTATTCATAACATTTTAGAGATGAAGTTTTATATTTTTTTCTTAGAACTTTAAAACAACCATAATCGATTGAAAACAAAATTTTCTTCAATAAGAATAGCTATAACCTTGAGTAATAATTTTATGTATGCTAAAACTATTATACCCTGCTTATTAATGAAATTTATTTTCTAAAGGGTATTATTGTATACCAATCTAAAATTATGAAATATTAATATGTAAAATATTTTTGTACTATTATTTTGTTTTTAAATAATGTTTAGTTGTAAGGGGATAAACACACACATACACAGTAATATAACCATGCTTGCCACATGTAAATGATGTTGTATGAATGTGGAAAAATAGATAGCATTTAAAAATATTAGATTATTTTTGTTTTGATTTAAAGAATAGCGATCTCCAAGCTTAGCGGAAAGGGGGAGAAGTAATCTAAAAACTTGTTTCTGGAAATCTTTTTCTTTTCGATTTAACTAACACTTTTTTTACTTCATCATTCTACTTTATATGTTAAGTATAGGTGTATAAAGATCCAAAGTATGTGTGCCAAAAGAGTGTTTATATATTTTTTGAAATGAAATATTTTCTTGTGAAGAGAAAACTTTAGCAAATTTAGTATTCAATTTTATATACATTATATCTTTGATGGGAAAGGGGGAAGAACTCAAAATTAATCTCATGATTGTCAAATAATCAATTATTGTTATTATCATTATTGTTCATATAAATTCTTAGTTTTATCTTTAAATTGTTTGTATATGTTAGTAATTCATTAATAAATGTTAAATTGTTTTATTAAATGAGGTGTATATATTTCATTGAGAGTATTCTTTATTAGTTGTGATCATTCATCATCAATGGTGAATGTTAATTATTTAAGATCTAATTAGATATACTAAGATTAAACAATAGTTATGAATTATAAAATATTAATTTTTATGATTAGGCTTAGTCCTAAATCTGTGACTGGAACTATTATCATTGTTGTCATCATCATCATCATGTTTTCATTAATGAGCTAGATAAATGTTTAAAGGCCATAGATAAATGGGTGATTTCATGATATTTGATTGACATTCGTGAATAATAATAAATAATCACTATTCCATCATCTATATTATGCAAGGATGAGTGAATTGCCATACTAAATTAATAGTATAATCTGAGCTAGTAAAACTTATAAAGAGATTGAAACGCATTTATTATGTTAAGATCTAGGAAATGATTTATGTAGGATGAATTTTTTTATACACCACTTTAGTTTAAGGATGTTTTATGTTTACCTAAATATTAGTGCATACAGTGATATGGGTCTAAAAGTAAAATCCTCCATTTGTGTTAGAAATAAAGTACCAAAAAGGGATTCAAACCCGGTACATGTGAAAAGGTTATAAGATATAACTGTGTCTAAGTTCAGATAATCTAGTGGCGCCTTGCTAGACCATATTCACTTGTTATTTACTTAAATATGCACTTGACATCAAACCAAGAGATGAAAGTGGGTAAAATCTACTGTTGGATTGATTGAGAAGATATTTTATTGAGTTACCAGTGTACTCACCCACTTGATGTTATTTCCTGAGTTATAATAGTTTGTCCTTAATAATTGATTTATGGTTTCTACTTGTTTATTGATGATACAATGGCTGCCTAACTAGGGTTTGAAATAGGCCAGACACCTGAAATGACTAGTCTCCAAGCATTATTGTTTCTAATTATTGATATTATGATATCTTTAAAAATTTTAAGTAGAAATTGATGAATTTAAGCCACTGATATTTTTATTGATAATTAATATTTACTTGAGTATTGAAAGTAATAAATTTCAATGCCTATTTCTTGGGTATATAGTGGTACTATTAATATTTATTACATTTTATTCAGCCACTATACTTACAATGCCTTAATATGTTCCTACTCATCAGTCTGATTTTTTGTTTAATAGCCACTACTCAGGTATCATTATTATAATTCTTCTCATACTTTATTTTAAGTTACAATCTTAATCCTTAATATGTTTGAGATAAGCATTATGATCATATATTATGATCATATATTATTCAGCTACAATGCATTTTGATTCATAGCTTATACTCAGCAGGTGGTAATATTTTGATTAATATTTTATTTGATCTATTAATTATGTTACAATATATATATATTATAACGATCGAAATGTAAGTGGAGATCGAATCTAATTGCAAACACAATATCTGCTCTACAAGGGCGCCATCTAGGCATTTGAGCCTAGAAAAATTTATAGAGTAGGCAGATACGCGCTGTTAAGATTCCACTTTATTTAAATATTCAGATCGTTAGCCCAAGTCACTAGCTCAGTGGAGCAGCAGAGATAATAAAATATAAATTTTATATCTTAAATATAAAAGAATAAAAGCCACTGCCAGAAATTAACATATAAAAATATTTATTTACGCACATATAAAATAATATTTAAATTTTGAGGAATAAATTTAATGTTTATATTTTTATATTGATCTTGTAAATTTATATTTAAATAGATTGCAAATAATGAGTTTACTATTTATTTAGAGGGTCGAGTATGAATGGACTACATAGGTCTGCATTTGAAAGGAAAATATTCTTCCCTGATTTAACCTTAGGCAACAAATTTCGCAATCAACTGGCGCCAATCCATCTGATATATTCATGTATTCAATGTAGCATGATACAACAACACAAAATACTATACTGCCAGGAAAGTACATCTGAACAGTAAGTAGAATTAGAGAAGATATGGACTCTCCACCAACAGGAATGTGACATCTGTTGGCAAGTAGACCAATTAACAAAAAACTCCATAGGAATGGACTGCGGTCTTCTGCCGACTTACAAACCCATCCATAGGCAAACAGAGGGTGTGTGGCGTATATCTATAATCCTGCCCGTAGCGGACCTCATACTACATCTACTAATTACACAAATATATCCAATCCATTGAACCAATTCAACTACGAAATGAATAACCTAAGATTACCCTCCCTTAATACAACTTTACAAAACTATATAGCCATTCACGCCCGACTTAATTTTAGCATTTAAATACGTTCGCACAGATTTGTTTAAAAATGTTGGGTATAGATCGATTACATAGATTCCACGGTCAAAAACATTTCAAAATAAACATAAACGATCAAAATACAAAATTATTGATACCGACAATCGCAGAGGGAAACTTATAAGTAACCCAATAGTATTCACCATAAGATACTTGCGTTGTCACCAATAACTTAAAAGACATCCGAATAAATACATTTTAGATACTCACCGTAAGGTATCATTATTTATCGAATGTCTATATATTTTGATCAAATATGAAAACCAAAATATAATTAACCGCAAACAAATCCATGCAAGCGTCTATAAACAACTTAAATTTCATACATTTAATTAATCTTTACAATAAGGAAAAAAAAATGGAAATGATGTTTGTCAATCGGGAAACATATAAAATTAAACATTATTAATTTGATTTAAAAACTTACAAAAGTCAGATAAGAGTCCGTTTTTTAACATTTAAGTTGGCTTGTTTATCAATTTGTAAAACTTGACGAAAGTTCTTAATTGATTTTCACAATTGTTCATTTCATATAGCCCATGGTAGAAGAGTCCAGGTTTATGCTTTTAATTCCCCCGATGCCTCCGTTGGAAGGTAATGTTCTGGAGATGGCAATAGCTGGTTCAAGGTATCACAGTCTGTTCATTTTTTTTTTTTATATATAGAGAGTGTGGTATGTGCGTCATGCCACATCTCAAACACAAACCGCTGGAACTGTCCGAAAAAACTGTATTTCCCTTTTTATATTATCCACAAGGATTCAATGAACAAAACGTCACCAATCCATCACTTTCGTTAGGGTCCGAGCCAAGGCTTAGTGCTTCCATTGGTCAAGCTAAAATCCCTTTCTTCTCTTATCTAACTTTCCATCTGACTTTTTAATTAAACAGCTTTTAGATAATTAATAAACAATCATTTCCATTTATAGATTACAGGAATTAATTAATACCTGTTTTTATTTTAACTTACGTTATTTTTTTATTAAAATATTTTTATAAATCTTTTTTTTTTTTTATAAAAAATACATTCAAATACCTTTTTTTATTTATTAAAAAAAATATTTTTAAAGTTTAGCATCTGTGCGAATGTATATACGTATAACAAACATTTTAATTTTAGCGTTTAGTTTTTTTTTACTTTTATTTGCGAACTTTTAAGTTTTTATTTTAAATTAATGTAACGACATATTTATATATCGTTACAATATATATGTAATAAATAAAGTTTGATATCTGTATTCGTTTCACAATATATGTAATATACAAATCAATATATATATCAAAATACAGTACAATTTATATAAATTATAATCTTTTAGAAGTACTTTCCACTACATTTTAACGTAATAATCTTTAACGTTACCTTCCGCCATTCTTTTAAAATCCACATTTTACTTAGAATCTTTAAATCCATTATATATGTAATAAATAAAGTTTGATATCTGTATTCGTTTCACAATATATGTAATATACAAATCAATATATATATATATCAAAATACAGTACAATTTATATAAATTATAATCTTTTAGAAGATTATAATTTATATAAATTGTACTGTATTTTGATATATATATTGATTTGTATATTACTATATATATATATATATATATATATATATATATATATATATATATATATATATATATATATATATATATATATATAATGTACATTAATCAATAAATATTATAATAACAATAAAAATAATAAATATAATGGTGATTAAGTATTATACATAGTCTTTCCATTTCCAGAAATAGTTTCAGTTAATTACTTAATGGGAGTTGACGAGGGTTAAGTAATTAACTGAAAGTACTTCTGTGGATTGAAAGATTGTGTATAATAGCTAATCACCATTATATTTATTATTTTAATATATATTTATATATTGTAATGGATTTTTGTATCCTTAAATTGAAATAATACAGATAACTTCAAAAATTATATTGGCTTATTACTATTATTAATACTACTATTACTATTATTAAAGTAATATTAACATTATAAATTTAACTACCTTATAAAGCAAAATCCATGATGTCTTTCCACATATTTTTATACTATTTTAAAATAATAGCTATTTTAAAAATGGCAGGTTTATATTTAGAGACACATACATAGGTATGAAGTTAACTTTCAAAAGAGCAATACATTAATAAAATATTGTCAATATATGAATAAATTAGTTAAAATAGGATTGGTAATTAATATTTATATTAGTGTACAATTAATGATAAAAAGAATTTAAATATTTAGGTAAAGTTATTATTGTAATAAAATATCAATTGCTGTCAGAACAGTAAATAAAACAAAAATGATTTATTTTAAAATCCATAAGGGAAATATTTATTTTAACAATATAATGTATACATTAATTTTTATTAAAGGATATAATATTATATTTAAATATATTTTAAAATATTATTTGTAATTCTAAAATGATTTCATTGTAATTAGTGCTATAACTCCTTCAAAAAATCATCTGCTAACATATCATATCTGAGCAATGCTATGACAATGTGATGTAGCTTTCATGTAAAATGCTAAAAGAGTGAGAAAATTTGAGTGAAGATGATGATGAAATTAGTCACATGATTAATACATGAGAACACAAAAAGAATCTCTCTTTCATTTCTATTTATTTACTGGAAAACTGCACAAAACCTTGAATTTAAATTCAGATATCTTGGCATTGTTAATTATAATGATAAAAGAGTAGTACAATCATTTGCCTCATTTTGAAAAATGCATCTTAATTGTCCAAATAAACAACCAAAACATCTGCAAAATATTCATCATATTAAAATACATGAACAAAATGAAACTTAAAGATTTTATTGAAATGGAAATTTTTTAACTATTTTGGAATGCTATTTTTCACTTACCAATCTGCTGATAATTCAAAAGTTACCTGCTATTATATTTAAAAATTATGGTATAAACATTTGAATATGGGATATTTGTTGTTAAACCAGATTTTAACCTTTTCCAAGTTCAAAATCCCTATTGACTGAGTGAATTAAGCTTTTGATTGGTAAATTACAGAATACTCATTTTAGTTTAGTTTTTAAAAAGCAAGTTAATAATTTGTCAGATTATTAAAGTAAATGAAAGTTTTTTTCAAAACTAAATTTCTATTTATATTTGATAAAAATGATTTATAGTGGATAAAATGCAGCCTACATCATTGATTTCTTTCTCAATTTATTTTCATGTAAAAGTAAAAAAATTTTTATTTAAATCTCAACTGTTCTTCTAAAATAATTATATTTTTACACACATTTTATGAAAATAACAATAAATAATTAAAAAATACCCTAAAAATACATTTTCATTTGAAAATAGAAACAAAAAACTTAGACCTGTCAAAATTATTCACAAGCACTCCCTTTTGTAGAGAATGAGAAACAACCAATCAGTGCCTTGGAAGGGAAAACTTATCTTAATGTTATAACTTTAAATTTAAATATATATTGAGTTTTTAGTTGTAAAATAATTTTAAAGGGGGCAGCATCATATGGTACATTTTTCTTGTTAAAATAACTGTAAAACTGGCAAAATAACATAAAAATTAGTGGTTTGAGGATGAGTTAAAGCTGATTATGACTATCATTGGAAAGACTGGAGAAAATGTTAAAACTAATTGAATTTCTATTCATAAATAATTTTTTAAGAAATACTATAAATAATGAATGTCACTTCTCAGGAGATAACTAATTATTCACATTACATCTAAAGAAATGAAGAAAAACAATTTATGATGATTTTATTGTATGTTTACAAATATACCTCAATAATGGATTGATTTAGACAAAATTTTGTCATCATTTATTATTCAACAAGGATTACTTCTCCATCCTCTGTAATTTATAATTAAAAATTCCCAAGGATTTTGATTATTTTAAAAACATTCTAAAAGATAGCATCAGGATATAAAATTAATTGGAACTATAAAAAAACTTTAAGTGATCTTTAAGTTGTAGTTGATATTTGTTCTAATTATTATTATATATGATTGATTTATTAAATAAAAGTTCCCATAAAAAGAAAACAAGGTAAAATGATTATATAGGCAATATAATTTAAATTATATTATTAGTTTAGGAATGATAATTTGAGTATGGGTGTTTAATGTATTTTGGAGACAGGGTGTTAATTAAAAATAATTATTATCCATAATTAAAAGATATTTTATAGATTTCATATTTTGTATCGATCTCAAGATTGTGTTTATATAGCTGAAATATTTTATAAGAATTACATTTTGTTTATCAATATAGATATGTTAAGGATTGTATGAAGAATATTTGGTCTAATTAATTAATTACCTTTATGACAATAAGTCTTACATAAATAATGTAGTAGTTTAGTAGAGTGAAGCTCCTAGAGAAACACACACTATAGTCTTTCATTTATAAATGTTAGTTGAGATAAGCATCTTACTGCCACTGTACCTATAGAATCTAGACAAGATAATGCCACATCTTTAGAGAATTATATTAGAACAAAGTAAATGATCTGCACTTTAAGAAATAACTGAGTTTATAACAGCAAAATACTTATAAGAAAAAAAACTGTTTAAACTCGTATGCATAGAGATCAAATAAAACATTTTACTTTGTTTATTAATAATTATTAAGACTTGAAGTTTCTTTTACCTTTTGCTTACTAACATTCTTTACTGATGTATTTTGTTTCACATCACAAAAAGCTGTAATAATTAAATTTGTTAAGCATATACTCATTATGTAAAGTAATATATATTAAGGCTATAACCTTAAGACCATGTGCAAAACAACAGTAGGCACCTCTACAAATCTTAACACAAGATTTATTTAAAAGACAGAGCAGCTCTATCTTTTAAATAAATCTTGTGTTAAAATTTGTAGAGGTCCTTTCTGTCGTTTTTCAGGCACATGGTCTTAAAGTTATGTCCTTAATATATATTACATCACACAAATATAACTTTATATAGTTTATTTAATAGGAAAATAGAGAACAAGCTTCCCTAATTAATGTCTCCACTAGAAATTATTTATCTTGAATACTGAGAACTTAAATTAGTATTATATATATATATATAAACAAAGCAAAACTCTTCATACAGTATAGGAGAGTGATCATGTGATATATATATATATATATATTGTTTGTTTGTTAATAAATTGATTTTATATTTTACTAAATTTCCTGGTATTCATCTTTTATTATTTTAATATGCATCATCTATCTAATAAATAAATATGGTTATATGTTATTATTATTTTGTGTTTATTTAAAGGCAAACTGTTTTAGTAATAACATTATTTATATTTATTAATAATACACACAGTTTAAACATTAATGCTTAGTTATTTTGGATATGGATTAAATACAATAAATCCTCATTGTTATTTTACCATATCAGTAAGAAAGATTTATAATTAAAGATTAAAAGTTTTAAAGTCTTATTTATTATACTAAAATATTTTAAATCCTGGGATAACTTGAGATTTACGTAATATAAAAACTTAGAATGAATATACTAGTCAAATACAAATATTATTACACTAATTTATTCATATTTACAAATATACAATCATATTTTAAGTTTGCAATAACCCTGAAATATTATTTTTCTTTAATAAAAGTGATTTTCTTACATATTTAAATATTCTGTTTACATCTAAGCGTCTCATTATAGTGATAATCTGCTTAGTTATGGTTAAGTTAACATTTTGATCAGTCACCATTTGGATAAGCTAAGATTTTGATCGTTACAATATGCACATATATTTAATGTGTATATGTTACATGAAATATATACATATAATCATTATTTTATGTAGAAAAGCAAAATGTAAAATGATCAAATTATAGAAAAGAAAATGATTCACTACATTAAAATAAAATCAAAAATAATACAACAACAAAAATGGAGGACTGAAGTGTTTTTAAAGTTTTTATTCATTATTGATTTTTTGGAAGGCATTTGTTATTGAGGAAACTTAATCTAACTCTAGAAAATAAAAACCATAAAGCTGAAGATAATTTTTGCATTGACTTTATAATTAATATATAAAACTATAAATATGTTGACATATTGAATTTTTCATTTGTTCATTTAATACCTGTGTGATGATCACTTTATATTTTTTATGCTGACAACTTATTTCCAAAACAGTTTACTTTCTTGCTTAATTGTAACTCTATAAAATTTTATTTACAGCAATAAACTCCCCAAGGAAATGAATACACATTGCATTTCTAAAAATATTCTTTAAAAACTGACTCAGTATGATTAATTAGTTTATATTTATTAATTTATACCTTTTCATCTGAACTCATAGTCAACGAGTGCTTTAGATTTTCAATATCATTATATATAGCAAGATGAAAAATGTATTTAATATTGTAAAGCATTTTAATAAAGTTTTTTACAACCTTTACAAATATGATACTAGTGCATTCCTTTCTCAGTTTTATACTTAATAATACGCTGATGCATTGCAGTGAAACTTTTCTATATAACAATTTATGTAGGCTTAGCACTTTCAGAGTTTTGTTACTCCATAATCATAGCCTCTTTTGATTATCAATGGCATTATATGCAAATATACACTTATTATATGCATATATTTTCATATAATGATGTTGATAATCTAATGAGGTTATGATTATGAGTAGCAAAACTTTGAAAACGGTAGACTTAGTGCTTTCAGAGTTTTGTCATTCCATAATCATAGCTTCTTTAGATTATCAACATCATTATATGCATATGCATACATTTTTATATAATTATGTTGATGATCTAAACAGGCTACGACTATGGAGTAACAACATTCTGAAAGCACTAAGGCTACATAAATTGTTATACAGAAAAGTTTCACCGCAATGCATCAGCGCATTATTAATTACAAAGTAATGATGAAATAAAATATTTATTACAGTTTAATATGATAAAAATATAATAATTCAAATGATTTATTGCCCACAAGTTCATAAAAAATTGGAATGCAGGAAGATATAGAGCTAAACAATGATTCATGGACTTGAGTTCCAGAACCTATCATCCTATTATTATCCCAAATCATGCATGCTTCTCTGTAAAATAAATTTGACAAAATGGCAAGTCTATATACAATTAATTTAATCTAATTATATCCATATCCTGACAGTTCTCATATAATATTAACCTCCTTATACATTTTCACTTCTAACTATAATCCAACTGCTTATATTTTTCTTTGTTCAGAAAAGTACTAAATATTCAAAAACATCAGATTATCTGAGTTCAAAGAGCTAATACTATTAATTTCAATGACTTTGGCTAAAGATTATTAATAACAATATTATATTAAAATGACTAAAGAAACACATTTAGTAATTTAATGATGTTCATGTACTTACACTAGTCTACAAAAAAAACTGTCCCTGTATTTTGTAATTTAATACTGTAGCATAAGCCTTGCTAAATTAGAAACAGGTACCATTGCACAAATTATTTTTTAATATTCTTAGCTTTCATTATTATATCTAAAAAATATGTAATTAGGAGATAGCAAATTAAACTTTACAGTAAATCTAACATCATCCAATCTTCTTTCTTTTAATAATTTGCTTTTTCAAATAAGTTATAACTATGTCCACCTATTCAAAAAGCATATTTTCTTTGGAAAATGAGTTTATCTTAAGCCAGGGAAATGTCTTAATGAAAAGAATTGTTTTGGATTAATGTGTGAAAGATTTGTTAACCTGCCCTACATTTAAAAAAAAATTGATATATATATAGTTTTACTGTTGTTTTATTTGTTATCACTAAGATTTATAATTATGATTACTGTATTATTATATATATATGAAAAACAAAAAAACACAAGTTAAAACTTGTTAATGCTTGTATTTATGACAATAGATCCGTTCTACCAAAAACACCGTCAAGCGTAAGTTTGTTTACTTAAACGTCACTGATGTTTAAGTAAACAAACTTACGCTTGATGGTGTTTTTGGTAGAATGCCATCTATTGTCATATATGTATACAACAAACCACATACAAACTTCTTTATAAATCTTGATTTCTTACAATATGAATTAGTATAATGTACAATAATATGCTCCAACATTTTGACTATAGTCTTTATCAAGGAACAACTAAAAAATAAAACAATAAATACAAATATTCAATAATATATATAACAAATACCATATTAGAAGAGTTTTAACATAAAAGGTATTTGTATTTGTTATATGTATTCATCATCATCATCATCATCATTATCAATCATTATCAATCCACTGCAGGATGAAGGTCTCTCCAAGTTTAATCCATCTTCTCCGATCTTTAGTTTCTTTTCTCCACATCACCCCTGCACACTTTCTTATTTCATCCATCCATCTCACATGTGATCTCTTTCTGAGTCTTTTACAATCTCTTGGAATCCAGTTTAAAATTTCAATTGTTCATCTATTATCATCTCTTCTAGCAATATGTCCAGCCCAACTCCACTTCAATCTTTTAATTTTTTCAATGAGGTCAGTAACACCTGTTTGTTCTCTTACCCATACATTGCATTTTCGATCTCTTCTTGTTACTCCCAAAATATATCTCTCCATACTTCTTTGAGGCGTCTGAAGTCTCTGCATTGCTTTTCTATTAAGTGTCCAAGTCTCAGATCCATAAGTAAGAACTGGTAAAACACATATGGTAAAAAACTTCCTTTTCAAACATATAGGCATATTTCCTTTTAGTACCAAGTTATTTCTACCAAAAGCACTCCAACCAAGTTTAATTCTATGATTAATTTCCTCCATTATGTTTCAATCTGTATTAATAATCTGACCAAGGTATTTGTAACTGTTAACTTCTTTTAATTCATCATAATCAATCTTTATTTTCATATTCTGAGCAAATCAATTAAACATTACTTTAGTCTTTTTAACATTTATCTTTAGTCCTACTTTCATCTGATAACTCCTGCAACATTTCCTGCAGCTCTGAAGCATTATTTGCAAAAACAACTATATCATCTGCAAAATCTAAATGACTTAAAAAATCTCCATTTACTTTCACTGTTTTAGTTTCCCATTTTAATCCACAAAATACTTCTTGCAGCACTGCTGTAAAAAGTGTTGGAGATATGGAGTCACCTTGTCTTACACCTTTCTCAATGTTGACTTTCCCATAATCATTATGTAATCTAATTGTTGCTGTTGCATTTTTATAAATATAACAATATTTGGAATATTTGTATTTAATGTTTTTTATGCATTTTTTAATTGTTCATTGATAAAGATTATAAAATAATGTAATCAAAACATTGGAGTATATTATCATACATTATAATAGTTTATATTATAATAAATCAAGATTTATAAAGAAGTTTTGTGTGATTTTTTTTGTGTGTGTATATATATATATATATTGAAATCAGTGAGCTATATATTAAGAAGTTTTGTGTGATTTTTTTTGTGTGTGTATATATATATATATATTGAAATCAGTGAGCTATATTTTAAATAGAAGACTGTGTTTCTTTGTTATTTTTTAATTTATTTGGATTACTATATTAATGAGTAATCTACAAAGTATAATGATCTAACCAAATTTTGAAAGACAGGCTGTCCTTACATCACTTTACTTTCATGGTAGTTATTGAAATCTCTAAGTAGGGTTACTAAAACAATAAATTACTTGTTGAAGTAAAATTCCTTGAGAAGTCAAATTTCAAAATAACTCATTATTTATTGTTGTGATTTGCATGAGATTGCAACTAAAAAATTTCATTTTTTTAAACCTAATTTTGCCATTAGTTTATGAATGCTAAAGATTTTGCATAGAGAAATAAAAAAGATTGCAATTAAAATTGTTATGCATGTAATTAAAAATATAATTATGATTGCACAAATACATAATTCAATTTTACAGCAAGTGCAGAAAGAGAATTTTTAATGTGGAGAGGTTCTTATCAATGGTCATTATACCAATCTAAATATCTGAGGATAATAAGATAAAAAATAGAACAGAAAATTACACAAAAAGCAAAGAGAAGAGGCAAAAAGACTTTGTGTGTAAAACAATACCAAATTTTGATAACCTATCATTTTATTGTCAAAATAACAGAAGAAAACTATTTATTGACTGCTATTTATTGATTATTCACAGTTAACGCTCTTTTCTAAAGATTGTTCCTTTGCCCACCACCTATATTTTATTCATCTTTTAACTGCAACAATTGTTGATATTATTTTATAATAAAAAATTTAAATATTAAGTGTAGTTATTACCCAAATTATATATATAATTTTCTACTTCTTTTTTTTCTATGCATTTTAATTATACATTTGAATATTGTAGCTCTGATGATGACTGCATGACAGTCGAAACTGTTAGTGTAATACAAATAATACAAATAAAAGTATTGATAAAGTGTCTAAGAAGGTGTAAATGGTATGATATGCCAAATTATATATACATATTAAATGTATGATTTTTTTCAAATACTGATAATAATGAGAAGTCATTTTTGACAATTATTTCATTTATAAATGTATGAAAATATTTACTCATATAAATTATTAAAAAAGATAATGAAATTTAAATTTATGAATTAATAATAAGTTTAAAATAATATGAATGTTTTACATAAGAAAGCTTATGCTTACTCTAAATAATTGCTTTTTTTTTTAATTTCAAGCTGCAAAAATGTATTGCCAGCATGTCACATCCACAAAATAATAACTCTTTAAATTGTTAAATTTTGATTTACACATGTCAAACTTACTCTACCCACAACATTGACATGATCCACTCTAAATAAATACAATATATAGGGTATTTGAACACAGACTATCACATGACCCACCACTCTCCAGACTATCTCATAACACTGATACACTTGAACACATATATGTTGAAAAGATAAATAATCACCAATATGCGTATTTCATGCTAAACCAGCAATCATCAATTGGTCCAGATTACCATCTCTACACATACATGCTATAAGTGCTCAGATATATATTAAAATAGCCAATCCTCATACTTAAATGGACAGGTTTCAATCTATTCCACACTCCAACTCTTCAACCATCCATCCAATTAAAAATCTGATGATGGAATGCTCAAAGACCACTCTGAGGCTGAAATTCTTGTCACACCCATGTTGATGTAAGGCCAATCTGATCCCTCATGTACAGGACATAATCCATTTAATACATATAGAAGGGATGTGATAGACATCTCTACTTTGTAATAACTGAAACACACAGGCTTATATATACCTGTATCGATATATGTAATATATAGGGTATATGAGCACAGACTTTCACATGACTCACCACTCTCCAGAATATCTCATAACACTGATACACTTGAACACATATATGTTGAAAAGATAAATAATCACCAATATATGTATTTCATGCTAAATCAGCAATCATCAATAAGCTAGAGATGATCTGTGACCCAGATATAAACTTTAGTCTCAGTAAAAGATGAATATATCTATTGTTTTAATTAACACGTGTGTTTAATTTAAACAATAGATATAATTATTTTTAATTTAAGCTTAAAGTTTATATCTGAGTTAGAGATAATCTCTATCTTAGTAAGTGATTAGTGATAATTATTATTGTATTTGTCTAGAATGGATTGTGTCAAAGTTGTGGCTGAAGTAAGTTTGACCCTTGTGACTCAAAATGTAGCAATTTGTTATTGATAAATATTGAGCATATGATAAAGATATATGAGAGATGGTAACCTGTGCTAACTGATGAGTGACTGGTTCTGCAGGAAATACATTTTGGTGCTATTTTCTCTTTTACAGTGTCTTTATTTACATATTTCAAGAAGGTGTGGAGGTTATTAAAAACAGGTATAAAAAATAACTATTTAATTGATTGATTATGCAGTAAGTAAATTTATATGAGTATTAAAATAGCAACTCAAATAAATCTGTGTAGTGAAAATCATCCAGTTACTCACTATATAAAGTAGATGGTGATAATTATTAAAGATTATCATAATTCACATCAATGTGTAAGTAACCAAAAAGTGGAAAAAAATAAAATTATTTTTTATTTACAGAAATATATTATATCACAAAAAATTAGTGATATAAGAAATTAATTCCAATTGTAGTGTTATATTGGACTTTTTCCATCATCTATTATTAGATATTGAATGTCTTTAGAAAAATTTAATATTATTTAAATTTTCCAATTACATTCATCTGTTAGTAATGACACACAAGTTAAAAGAAAGGAGAATAATACCACTCAAATCATTGAGCATATACTTATCTATATGCTATTACAGTTGAATGTAATTGGAAAACTTAAATAAAGTTTAAATTTTTCTAAAGACATGTAACACTTAATATTAGATAAATAGAAATAGTTCACTATATAAATACATCTAAAATACCATCATCACAAATCTTCAGGAAAACACTAAATAAGTCCAGTGTCTCTCAATATATAGTACTACTATGCATATATTGTCTAACAAAAAACTATAGAATATAAAAACCTTTTATTCATTGAAATTCTATGTAAAACTTCAAAAAACAAGCTGATAAAATCATGTAAGTTTAGAATTTTTTTTTAAAAAAAAAAAACATTACTTGAACATGTCCAAAAGTTTTTATTTTACAAATATTTTTATCTAAATAAGTGTAGTTAATTGTGGCTATATATAGTATTTTTACTATATCAGTTATCTTGAATAATCATACAAAGAAATGAACTGCATTGTTGATTAAAAAATCATGCATTTATTGCTTGATTACACATTATTATATGAATATTTTCTATATAATATAAAACTAGTTCACTTTAACTTTTGTAGTTAAGATTTAAAATTTTCTGATTTATCTTTATGAATATTTATTTACTTTATTGATGGTACTCCAAGGCAACTAAAAAATATTTGCACTTAAAATATGACCTAAATAAATTTCATTATATATATATATTCTAATTATATTAGCATAAGCAATGAGTAATTTTACCTTTAAAGCGTATAAATTAGTTATAAATCAAAACGTTTTAAAAGTACATAAATATCTCTGATTTTAATCTAATTTTTCTATTCATTGGTCTCTTATTCAAATTATCTATCTCATGTGTAGTATATCTGTAGATTTGTTGTAATATATTTTAAGATCAAACTCAAATATTTTAATGATGTTTATATAAAATCTATCCACTCAAATTTAGTTTTATTGTTCATTTCATTCATTATATTTTCGTCTGTTAAATAATTTGACCAAATTAATTACAATTTCTTTACTTTTTTTAATTCATTGTTATTACTTTTTACTGTACTTTGTCTCTTATATTTGACAAGCCATTGAATATTGTAATAGTGTTTTTAGTACTTTTCTTTAGGTCAACTTCCTTTCTTTAATCTGATAGCTCTAATATTTTGATAATACGTACCTTCTCCTTTCACACAAACATACAAGTATATGTGCTCTTTAATTCTTACCCAGATTAAAAAATAATGTTAATGTGATTTCTTAATGTATTTCTCTAATTTTCATTGTTTTTTGTACATTGTAAAATAATTACCAATCCTTAAACTCTCGTTGACATCAGTTTCGTTGAAAGTGTAAAACAATTAATAAGTATAAATTAATTAATAACACTGGACTAGCTTTCAACAAAACACTGCCATAATCATAGTGATGAATAAAATAAGGTAATACAGGTCAATGAGTGTTTAAGGATTACATAGATTGATGAAAAGAGTTAATAAGCTGAGATTTACTACAATGATTATTAGCTGGAATACACGGGCTTATATATACCTGTGTCTATATATGTAATAGCCTGTCCATTAAAGTAAAAGGATTTTCTATCTTAATATATATCTGAGCACTTGTAGCATATATGTGTAGAGATGGTAATCTGGACCAACTGATGATTGCTGGTTTAGCATGAAATACGAATATTGGTGATTATTTATCTTTTCGACATATGTGTGTTCAGGTGTATCAGTGTTATGAGATAGTGTGGAGAGTGGTGGGTCATGTGAAAGAATGTGCTCATACCCTGTCTATTACAATGATTATTACTATATTCGAACTATTCATAGTAAACATTGGTTATGTTGAAGCCAGTCACATCAAGAGTAAAATATTATTATAAATAATAAACTGTAATTTTTTCCTAAATATTTTATTGTGGTTTAAGTAAAAATATATTTTGGAGGGATAAAATTATTCTCCTCTGCACTTTCTTAATTTTAGTCTTTTAGTATCATAGTGATCTAAATTTCTCCATAAGCTAATCTATTTCATAATATTCCCGAAGGTGTACAATCATAACTACAAACAAAATTTAAATGGCACGATATATATATATATATATATATATATATATATATATATATATATATATATATATATATATAACATTAGTTTCATACTTAAATCTAGCTTATTATTTTTTATTGATTTAAGTACAAATATTAATAATGAACTTAAGAAGTAAATAAAATAGATAAATATTTTAAGATAAAAAATTTACAGTATTAAAAATTTATAAACTTAGGTATTTTTATATATTGATAAGTTTTATCATTTTAAAAATTTATATTTTTATTTTTCAAAAAAATATTTATTAAGCTAGATAAAAATGGCTTGTGTGGTTTAGTACAGAGGTAGATTGGCTAAATCTGGAATTTAAGTTGTAGAGATTGTGATCCAATTCATCACCTTCCAACGCTTGAAATCTTTATTAACTTTTAATAGTTAAGATTTTACTTCATTAACGCTTAAATAAATTAATATATATATGTGCTCTGCGCACAGTTAATGAAGCTATTAATAAATTGTCAAAATTTTTACTGCCAAGCGCTTTCGGGACAGTCTACAGTCCCATATTCATGGCGAGTTATTCTGTTAATAACTGTAAAACTATGCAAATTTTATGCAAATTTATATGCAGATGTTACGTGGACCATTTACGAGATAGGGAATAGCAGGCCTCTCTTCTGTTGATTGCCGATGGGTCAGCTGCAATCCTCATTCATGTTTAGGAACCATAACTTGTGCAAATATGAGGCAGATAAAAGAAAAAATCTCATCAATTATATAACTGATTTAAGGAAAATTGGACACACTTATTCATCCATCAACAGAAAAGTCAACAAATTTTTCTATAAAATAAACCACAACCACAAGAAAGAAAACAAACCAAGAATCTTAATCCCATACGTTCACTCTACAGCTAAAAGCCTTATCAATCAACTATCATGTGACTTTGAAGTCGCTTTCTGTTCACCTCCCAACACCAATAGACTGATAAATAATACCAAAGACAGGATCAAACCTGAACTCACCCCTCAAGTTGTGTACAAAATTACCTGCCCCCAAAGAAATTGCATGGCAACATATTATGGAGAGACCAAAACTAACATTGCCACCAGAGTAGCTCAACACCGATACCTTTACAATAAAACCAAAACAAAGTATGAAGGTAATTCGATTTTTGTCAAACATGAAAGAAACTCTGGACATGCTTTTCTACCTACCACAGCCAGTGTCGTTTGCTCTGAAACAAACGACACCAAAGGTAAAGTTAGGGAAGCTTACTTCATTGCGGCTGACCCATCGTCAATCAACAGAAGAGAGGCCTGCTATTCCCTATCTTGTAAATGGTCCACGTAACATCTGCATATAAATTTGCATAAAATTTGCATACTTTTACAGTTATTAACAGAATAACTCACCAGGAATATGGGACTGTAGACTGTCCAGAAAGCGCTTGGCAGTAAAAATTTTGACAATTTATTAATAGCTTCATTAACTGTGCGCAGAGCACATATATATATTAATTGACTTTTAAGTAAAAAATATCTTATCAACTATTTAAGATTTTGGAAAAATTAAAATATACAATGTATTTATTATATATGCTGAATTTATACATATAAATAATAAATAACTCACATTATATAGAACTGAATAAGAAGTAACTGAAACTTCTAATGAATTATATATTGTAAATAGACTCTTAGAAGACATATGATATCATTTATCCATTAGCATTAGTTTATTTCTATATTTCATTACTTTAATTTTCTTAAGCAATGTTCCAGTAACAATGTTTGTACAAAAGGGGCAAAACAAGCCACATCACAAATCTATATTTCTTGAGTACAATAACCAACTTGACCATATCTTTGAACCTATTGCAACCAGCATTGTATGTAGAGAAAAGAATGATGCGAAATATAAAATAAAGGAGACAGCATATCATCAACAATGCCAATGCCATAAACAAAAAAATAATCCAGTTTTCCCCTTTCTAAAAAGTGGGGCATTTAAACTTAGTTGCATACAATTTACATAACACTTATATTACACCTTTCACCCAAATTTATTCATTCATTGCTACGATTATGATATCAGAATGAAGATATTGAAAGTATGCTAAGCATACTATATTAAAACTTTTTCACTGTTAAACTTTTCTTACTTGGGGTCTTCAAATGCTTAAATATCCATTACTTTATTGATGTAATTTTAAATGAGGGAGTGAATTTGATCTATTGATTATATATATTTATAAAATAAATGATAAGAAGCACCATTTAAATTAAGCATAAATAACAACAAATATTAAATAACAGGTGATATCATCTGTTTTTTAAGAGTTTTTATGTTATATAAGTCATTAAAAGTTTTTGTTATTTCCTATTCAACTATATATATATATATATATATATATATATATATATATATATATATATATATATATATATATATATATATATATATATATATATATATATTGTGCCCTTATCTATAGGTCATAATAGGGTAGAATGGTCAATTGCTAAAAAATTTTAAATTTTAAAATACGTTTGTGTAATATATTGATAATTGTATGATCGATTAGATCTTATAGTACAATTTAAGGCTGAAAATTACCTGGTATGTAAAAGTGTAATGGATTATTTTAAAGAAACAGTTAAATAAAGCTTAATTATATCCTTGCTTATGGTTGTAAAAGCTGGCCATATAAAATAACACAGCTATAAATAGTTAAAAATATATTAATAATTCGAGTATGATATTTTAAAACTAATAAATTAAATAAATGCTATATGTAGTGTTATAATTATATTTAATAGTCAAAATTAATAGAGTATATTTTAAAATAAACTTTAGGATGGTGAGAATTATATTTAGTTCTACAATTTTAAATTATTTTCCAAAATTTTTATAAAATATATCAGTTTTGGTAATTTAGACCGAGACGTAAATTTAAAAAAAATCATCTGATAAAGTTAGTAATCATGTGACTGTATATTATATACCTTCACACACACGCTTGTTAGAATATAATAATAAAGTTTGTGAATTATGGAGCTAAATGTAATTGCTGTCTATCGCTGAAATGAATGTTGAAATATTAAATAGTTGTTTTGAATGTTTAAATGATGTAATATTTAAGTAGTGTTTAAAAGTTGAATACAGTTAATAAAAAAAAAATTAAATATTTTATTTAAATAAAAACAAGATAAATTAATTATTAATATTAAAATAGGTATTAAATATTGTTTTAATAATTGTTTTAAAGTTTAAATAATTTTGATAAAATTATAATTGAGTTAAAAAATACATTCTAAATAATATTTAAGACATGACATCAGAAATTCTTTATTTTAAAAAGGTTTAATCTATTATAAAACTAAAATGTGTAAATTTGTTCGCGCTAAAAAAAGTCATTAACCAATCAATGGAGGTATTTTAGCAGACAAAATATAAGAATTAGATGGAGCGGGAGAAAGTAATGTGTAAGTGAAGGAGGGAGTAACATATTTTTTAGCTGTATAATATCGTAAGCTAGAAAAGTAATATAATTTTAAAATTTTGTATTTGTTTTAAAAGTTTTTTAAAATATAATATTTTGAACTACCTTTACATGGAGGGCTAATTTTAAAAGTTTTCTTACCAGTGATTTTATTCAAGTTTAGCCAAAACCTTGCAGTAAAAATGGAAATACTACAGAAAACAGTATATAGAAGTTATGATAAAGGAAAAATATTTGTAAAGTGCCTTGATACAGCTTTATTTATGCTCAACCAGAAACTTATTATTGTAACTCAGAGGAATATAATTTGGACGCTATACGGAAAACTTAAAAGAGAAGTTATTTGCCGTCAGGAAAAATTATGATGCACAAATTTATAAGGCTACTCTGAAGTTATTTTATTCTTCTCTATGGAAAAATTAAGATACGTATATCAGAAAGAAAAATTATATAAAAGTTATAACAGAGAAAGAATGTTTGTCCTTTTTAAAGGAAACATTACAAAATATATAGTACCAGAATCTTAAAAGAAGAAAAAAAGTTATAGAATAATAATATGAAAGAGCTATTGTGTTTTTATGGAAAAAGAACAGAAAAACTTTCTCTAAGAGGAATTAAAAAATATTATAAAGTGTTCATTATAAAAACGCTTAATAAAGATAGAGATTAGGAAAATGGAAATTTAAATTACTTAATGAAAATGGATCCATGGAGATAGAAAAATTTACTGAATATTTAAATCAAAGTACATAGAAGATGCATCATAAAAGTCGCGCGGGAGAAAATATTAGCAAGAAAATATTAGAAGAGAATATGTAGACGTTTTCTTTATGGGATTAACTAATATCATAATTAATAATTGTATTAAATATTATAAAAAACCAAGGATTGTCATATATGAATATTATTAAACAGAGCAATAATTGTTTTACCTTAAAATTGAACAAGAAGTGACTGAAGAAGAAATAATAAACATTTTTTTTTTAGCTTTAATATGAACGGTTTTCAAGAAAGTTTGGTAAAGAAGTACAGTAAATATAGTTTAAATATTTTTTTCTAATTTATTTTAGAATATAAAATGTTATGTGAGATTAGGGAAAACATATAAACATAAATTTAGTAATATTAAAATTTAAATATAATAGCTTGATAAAATTATAAAAATATTGTTTAAAAATAAAGTGTATGGATGTGAATCTTATATCTACAAGGATAAAATGGATGGTGAAGCCTACGGAACGCGATCGAGAAGATAAAGGTCGTTTTTGGTAATTTTAATAGTTGTTTATAATGCATAATGTATTTTTTTAGATCATCTATTGGCCTAAGAATGAAGTGTGAAAGTTTAAATTATATGTACACATTTTATACAACATTTTTAACATATTATGAGATAGGAGTAATTCGGAATATGCATGCAATAATTTATTTAAAGTATATTAATAATATAATTTAACAGAACAATTGTGTGATTCTTTTGAACTTTCATGTGATAAAGTATTCAGATATTCAAATAGTTTGTATATGATTAAATATACGGAAGAAAGTAGTAAAAGATTTTCTTATAGAACAGTGGAATAGTTTTAAAATAAATGAATTTTATTATTGTTAGTAATGCAGATATGTATTTGTCGATGTACAGTATAGAAAAAATCTTGAGAAATAAGATCGGATAGTGACTTGGAAGTACTAGTGGAGAGGAAACCAAGATGATGTTTTTTTTTAAGAAATAGGAAAAATAAAGGATTTGGATCATATTTAGTTTTGTGTGATTTCAGTATAGTTAACTAAGCCCTATGACTGAACACATATAGTTTGGACAGTGTTTTTGCATATCTTTAAACTTTGGATGTTATAATAAAGCTGAAGAAATAGCTTTAACATCGTTCCTATAATAGAGGTTGGTAGACAGATAAAGGTCACTCCTCTATAGTGTCTTTTAATTCACTGTGCCATGATTGTCAAGATATATGACGAGTAATATTCTAGTTGTATTTTGATCCTATGCATCTATCTTCGCTATCCTTATTTTGTGAATCTGCATCGGTCAGAAAGATATTTTCAAAGAAATAATGAATAAAATAGAACTGAAGATATGTTATCGTTTATGTAAGAATAGTTTATTTGCTTGAATGTATAGAATTGTGTAACTTTAAAATTGAAAGTCCAAAATATCATAAAGAGAGAAAGAATCATATAATACATTGTAAAATTAATACAGAAATGAATATAAGATTTTGAAAAGAAATCTAAACCAAGTATTTTAAAAGTGATAATAAAATTTGAATGAATTTTTTTTTTTTTATAATATTTAGAAAATAAGTATTGCATATTTATTAAGAAAATAGTCCAATAATGTACAATAAACATATACTTGTGCATGGTATAGTAATAGTTATAATTATATCATCCGAAGTAAGGCTTGAATGAGAATATTAGGATTAATAAACATCGGATAATGAATAATAAAAAACCTAATACCGAATGTAGAACAATGTTTTGACTTTGTAAGATTCCATTCAACCAATATAAAACTAAAATTTGTTATTTTGTAGAATTTTACTACGAATGTAAATTTTGTAGAAAATGTAATTTTAATAATATTAGGGATGAAAAGTGTTTGTGATAATCATATAAGAAATGCATTTTGTAATAAGCTAACCATAATAATAAATCAAGTAATAATACTGTATTTTCTTAAGTGTTAAAAAAATAAGATTTAACTAGGAAAAAATAAATAATATTTTGATTCCATTTTATAAACTAATAAACTAAGTTGAGATAGGAGAGTAAGGGATATCCAATGTAAATAGTGTAAAAATATTGTTAATTTATTTATGTTGTTAATAAACTTTGTTTTAAATTTGTTTTAAAGTTTTGTGTCCGAGTTGTTATTTCTCCACATGGATGCATGAAATCACGATACATTTATAATTGAAACAGACATATAAGTTTTGCACAAAAGGTAAACATAAAAGTGTTATAATAATTTTGAGAATTTATTGGTATGTTAAAATTAAGAGATCATAATTTTATATTATTTATTGATCATAAGTCGGTTGCCACAATATTACATTAAATTATATGCTAATGTTGCCACACGTATTCTGTTGTCAGATTATTAAAATACTACCACGTACGTATTTATTTATTTCATTTTAGGAAGAAATAAGATTATATTATATTTATTATTGTTATTATTATTTTTATTATTGTTAGTTGCTGTGTAGTAGATTATGACATAAAATTCCCTTTTCATATTTTACTACCGTAATTTTAAATCAGTTAGAATACAATTTATGAACCTGAGATTTTATTTTATTTTACTTCATTTTATTTAATTGAGCTAGATTCTTGTTATAAAGAAGATTAAGATATGATTATTATTTTAATCGTAGTGAATAGAGCTCAGAAAGTCGTAAGAATACTATGAGTTAGTTATTTGATATAGTAAAAAGAGGGGATAGTGTTCTTATGCCATTGAGGTAGTATCGTGTGGATAATGTCTCAATGTAGTCTATCTCATTCCCCATATTGTCACTCCATGTCTCATGAAAATAGTAAATATTTGTTAATTCATTTTAAAAATTGAACCGTATTTGTATTTTAAAATTAGAGCTAGTAATCATTTTAGTTAATGCTGAATATTTCATTTATTTATTTGTTAACTGAGCTAGAACCAGTAATATTCGTAATAAACAATATATTTTTGGGGTGAGAACGCGCGGGGGGAGGTTAGAATATATATATATATAAATACAATGGTAATTAACTATTATATACAGAAGTATTTTGGTTAGTTCCTTAACGCTCCTGGAACTAACCAAAAATGCTTCTACAGATTAAAACACTATATAATAGTTAATTCCAATTATATTTACTATTTTTATTGTTATTACAATAGTTTTTAATTAAAGGATATTTTATTTGTATATATATATATAACAAGTTTTAAAAAGGGTGGGGAAAATTATATATTAACGAATCTTATTTAAATAAAACTAATAGAAGAATAATTTATATGTCTAATAGTTTTTTTTTTTCTTTTTAGAAATATTTTTGCTTGTTTTTCGGTTTATCGGATATATTGTCATCATTATACCAATACATTCAATGATTTGTGAACAAGTCACTGTAATTTTTCATCTGCTTTTTAAAAAAATATATCTATGATGTTATCATTTCTAAAATGTTGGCACATTATAAAAATAATTGGGTATTTTACATCTTTGATTAATACATACAAATTTCAAAAGATGAGTCCAAATGCTGACTGCAGTTCCAGCGATGGGATCCCGAATAGTATTATTTTGCACATCAAAATCTTGCCTATGGAAATATTGCTTTAGAAATAAAATTAAAACATTTCCTATCAATTATAAAAAATTGTAAGACCATTGTGATTTAAATACGATGATCATGAGTATTCAAAGTATATATTAAAATCTCACCAAATAAACAATTGCTATAATCTTTAAAAAAAATCTATCTTCCATAATTGTTGTCATATTAGAGGGTGTAAAATGCTTAAGTTTATTAATCAGCTTTCTGTGTAGAATCAAAGAAGAAGAATAATAACGATTCTTATAATAATCAGTTTGACTTTAATAATTATTTAAATAATTTAATTATTTTAAGATAATGATATTAAATTAAAACTAGTAATGGAAAAAAAGATGATGCAAATAAATAATAAATCAGTTGTCATTAATTCTAAAATCTTTACATAATAATCAACAGAAATTGTTCTTCAAGTGTTTCTGCTTTGTCAAGCGTTGTTAGCCGAGAGATCATCGCAGCCGCCTTGCAAGCATGTAGTTGGTTGTAGACGGTTGTGGGTTCGCCTCCCGGCCGATGCTATGACATATGGAAAAAAAAGTGTTTCCGCTTTTCTACACAGGGGGATCTGCTCAAAATCACCTCATTTACTTCATTCTCACATAGCGTAAATTGTAAGATTCTAAAGATTTTATTTTCTATCATTTTTCAAATTATCTCAAAAATAGATAAAAAAAAAAAAAGTATACTTAAAAAATACTAAGAAAATATATCGATATAAGTATAAAAATATGATCATAAAGTGTAAGTGCATGAATATATATGATATGGCTTTGTGGTATCTATCTGATATGACTAAGAACTGAAATAAGATTCAAGTAAAACATTTTTTTTTTAAATTTTAATTGGGCTCAGAACCAGTCTATAAGTAATCCAGGAAATCATTCAGTATTGGTTTGTATTATTTCCATCGCAATTTCGTATTATTAAGTTATGAGTGTTAATAGACATTGTTATAATCTCTGAATAGTTAAATAGTGATTTCAGGTCATTTATGAAATACATATTCAAACAAATGTACAAATTTCACTCTTTGATTTATAAGATTGCTAATAAACTATGTTCAAATATAAGCTGAGCTAAAAAAAGTAAATGGTATCATTCCATTTTTTTAAAATATTTCATCAGTATTGTACTATTGGTTAAACATTGTTCTATTAGAAATGCAATATACTTTTTTGTCTCATGTGTCATGGCATGAGCCAGGAAGCGAACCCGCTAACCCAGGACAACTGCTTATAAAGCAGCTGTTGCTGACCTCTTGATCACCAATGTTTGACAGATGCAGTGTACTTTCATATTAATTTCTATCTAGAAAGTAAAACAATAATAAAAAACTGCTCAAGTCTTGATCATCAGTTGAACAACTATTAAAAGAGTGTGTTATTTTTTTTTGCTTATAAATAATTATTTTTTAAAAGATTAATAATTATACATCTTTTTACATCATATATAGACTTTAATTATTATTTAAAATGAATATCCAAAAGTAATTCGCATTTTATAGTAGAAGACTGTTTATTTATTTTTAAATCTTACAAATTTAATCACCTTCAAATTGCTGTCCATTTGATGCAATACACTGATCTAAATGTGCTTTTCACTTTTCAAAGTAGTCTAGAAACACTTGCAAAGTGATGTTTTTTAAATCCAGCATCATTTTTTCCCACTATTCATAAGTCCACAAAAAACACTTTTGTGGCATTTTTTCATTTGAGAGAATAAAAAAAAATCACCTAAATAAAATTAAATGAATATGGCTAAAGAGTCATACTGAATTTAATTGAAAAGTGTTTCACACTCGAGTATTGATGAGCTGACACTTTGTCGAGTGAAGCTTGCTCTCCTCACTCTGACACAAAGTGGGATGTTTACATTTTACCATATCACACAAATGTTTCAGAACTTGCAGATGAAATGCCTGTCCCTTATAAACTAATTCTGAGAGAAAAATACACTTTCATGTGTTGTTAGCCAAGAGGTCAGCACAGCTGCCTTGCAAGCAAGCAGTAGGTTGCAGATGGTTGTTGTGTGTTGACCTCCCAGCTGATGCTATGACATATGGAAAAAAAAGTCAGCATCTTTTGGATCTCACTCATCATACTTTTTAGAAATGTGGAAAAATTGACACTTCCATTAAAACATGCATAAACATGTAATTTTCTGAGATCAGCTTGCTTATAATGTGTTTCAAGCATTACAAATGTTTGCCCTATCATCTTCACTAAAAAAAAATTTTCAGAGCCAAAGTGATAAATATGCAATGTGCAATTCACAAAAAAAAAATTGTGTTATATGGTGTCAGAATTTTACATGGTGACAAGATTTGGCAGATTGATACAAAAGGGTTTCTGCAAGAAGTATGTAGCAGTAAAATCATATACTATAACAGGAGTGCTTATCAGAGAACAATTCCACTTATTTTTGGGTTTTCCCTTGTATGCATGTTCTTATTTTTCTTATACAGTCACTTATGCACAAAATTATATTAAATCATTGATCTTATACTTTCAAATATAATTTAGAAACATTGGATCAAAGACTTTTAACATGAACTTTGAGTGAGTCAAATTTTTAGGTACTTCATGATATTGTCATTTCCAAAAATCTCCATTGTTTCATACTTCTCCAATATATATTAAATGAATGCATGTTATGAGTGTATTTCTAATACATATTCAATGAACAATTAGTCTTTTAAGAAATATTACAAAAAATGATTGTCATTTATTCTTTATCATTCAGTATCAGATGATACTTTTTTTCCAGTCTTACTAGCAACAGAATATTGGTGAATCTTGCAATAAATGCTCTTTGCATGAGAACAAGTTCTTCCACTTTTATTGAAAGTCTGGTTTTGAAAGTAGCATGGTCGGTACACCATTTGTATAAATCACATATATATTTCTCATTGTAGTTCTTCACTTTCTAATGAGATATTTATTTTCTTCATAATATCTTCATCTTTGGAAATAATTTCAATTGAATTACAAATCAGAAACTTTTCTTTAAAATTATTTGAATGAATATATTTCACAAAAATAAATAAATTAAAACCATAAACTTATGTTCATTGATTCATCAACTTCAAAAAAAATTATGGATTAATTTTGCTGCAATTCAAACTCTATTTTTGGACATTTACTGACAAATTTAAAATTTGTCTCTGAATAGTGTTATAGGACAAATACTTCCCATATCTTTATTTCACTGGCTTCTTCAAAAATTAACTTCACCAACTTCAACATTCAGGAGTATTGCTCCAATTATGTAAAGGTGGCAATTTCCAATGCAATTTCATATAATGCCTGCATTACTTCTGAGCTTTGATATTATAAACATCCTACAGAAATCTTTAATGTCTGAAACCAGTTTTATTGCATAAGCTTTTGAAGAAATAGATTTCCCCTCCCAAATTTATTTTTGTATTTTTACTTACATTTCATTAATTTTAATATTTTTTTAAAAAATAAATGTTTAATGTTAGTCCTTTGCTTTCTATTTTATTAAAATAATATTATTCTATAAGTAACATTAATACACTTCCAAGAAAAGATTAAATTATATTTGATAATGTAACAAATAAGAGCAGTTCTTTCGACCCTGGGAATCATAGTGTTCAAACTTATCGCTATGATTATAGTACCCCAGGTTGAAAGCATTCACTGCTCTTGTTTATTAAATTGTCAACTACAATTTAATCATTTATTCGAACCATATTAATGTTACTTACAGAATTACATATCCGAAGAAAAGAAGTAAAACTGGATAGAGTTAAAATAATATTAACAATATAATAAAAAATAAACATCCAAATAAATTGTTTTTATAGAGCAATGATAATGAATATATAGCAAACTCATCAGGACTAATGATGATGATGTATGGTAATCTTAGTATTTAAAAAAATATAAGTAGTCTGCACTCAACAGTAAGTAGAGGGTTTCTAACATGCTATCATGTAGAGATGAATTAAGTTTGTTTGAGTTTGCTTTCACAAACTATCATGGAAATTATTGAATTACATTTTTACAAGCAAAACTGTGACAATGAAGAAATTAAGAAGTGGTTTTTAGTGGTTTTAAAAACGCAACACATATTTGTTTTGCTGTTTGTGTGTATTAATTTGTTATTTAAACATTGAGACACAGAAATAAAATAAATTTTGATACTGAATTTTGAATCAAAGTCAATATTTTTGTATTAAGAGCAGCACTAACTGTTATTTAAATTTTACATCAAAGAAGGAATAAAAAATATTAGGCATTTGTTACTTGAATGTAAATGCCTGAAAACAGAAAGGGTACATATAATGAAGTTATGGAAGAATAAATATGAAAAATGTGATTATACAGAAAGTGAATTATTGGTTTTATGCTGGGTTTGGGAAAAGATAAAGGGGATTTAGATATAAAGGTTATAGAGTTGACAAAGATTATGTTGTGGAAATGGGATGGAGCAGAATATGGGAAAATTTAGAGTGGGGAATGGAAAATAAAGTGGCTAACAGGTTTATCTGGGCATAATTGCTGAGATATTCTTGACTTCGTTTAAGGAGAAGCCACAATACATCACATCAATTAAAAATAAATTCTATATCGTAATTTTAAATTTTTATCAGCTTATTATTTTCAACATAGAATTTTATTGTAATGATAACATCATATTTATACATTTTACTTTGGGAGATAAATAAAGTCTGTGACAGCAAAAATGAAAAGAAAAAAATGTAGTTTCACTATAGTCAATAGATAAAATAATATAAAATATTTTAATCTATATGAATATGGTGGATAATTCATCATAACGAAGATAAAATCATTTTTTCCATCTATCAAAAATGAATGTAGCAATCATTAATGTAAAAGATAAAACAAAATTGTTAGAATATAAATGTGCATTACTTTGTCATATTTAATTTGCTTTAATTTAAAATCTTCGTGGTAAAATATTATATAAAGTAACTGAAACTAAAAACAATTGCAATGACCTCCCAGAAAATGTTTTGTAACCTTTTTAAGCATTACGATGCACAATTTATAAACTTGTGAATGACACGATTTAGTTTTTTTTTTTTTTTCATATGTCATAGCATCGGCAGGGACGCGAACCCACAACCGTCTGCAACCAATTACTTGCTTGCAAGGCGGCTGCAATGACCTCTCGGCTAACAACGCTTGGCCAAGATTTAGTTTTGATAAAAAAAACGCTATAAACATATAAAAACAAATATACATGCAAAATAATGGCATTTTATAACTTATAAGTAGAAATCGGAATGTAATGAAAAATAAATATTAAACTATTATACATAGAAAATATAGGAGATTTGAACTCAGATTTTCAAGTACCCATCAACTAGCCACACTATCTCATGCCACTGATACACATGACCACACATATGTAGAAAAGATAAATAATCACCAATATACTTATTTTATGCTAAATCAGCACTCATCAGTTGGTCCAGATTATCATCTCCACACACATATATAATCAGTTCAGTTTATATTAATTAAGGATAGCAAATCTTCATACTTTAATGGACAAGTTTCAATATACTCCAACCTCAAACTCTTCTATCATATACAGATAGAAAAATTTTGACAGATAATGTGGCCCAAGATTAAAATAATAGCTGTATTAAAATGATGGTATAAAAAAGATGCTTGTTTTTAATAATAATTACTGCTAATGCTAAATTTCAACAGCTATATAATTGCCTGTTTAAATTTTCATGCTTTAACTACAGATATGGAAAAGACTATTCTTGAGTTTACTGACAATGCTTGTATAATTAGTTTTTAAATAATAAGCTGAATGTGAAGTTTGAACAATAATATAGAGAATTAAAGACGGAAGTTTAATGACTAACAAGAAAGCTTAAACAGTTACCATATAATGTTTAAACTAAAACTACAAAGAACATTATATTACTTTAGGATTATAGTTACTTTATATCTTTTTTTGATACATCAAAAGTATTATAAGAAACAAAAACAATATTATAATCCTACTAAATAAGTAAATAATATTCTTTCATATTCTTAATGATATTAGATTCAATATTTGCATAAACTTTTGAATAACAATCCAAAAATTGATACAATTATTATTCATACAACAATTCATTTAATTAGGATAAACAAGTCCCTTGTAATCTCAAATCCAGAAGGGCTGCTACTTTTAATGAGATATCTTAAAAAGTTTTAAAATATGTCAATGATGCATTAATAATAAAATATTGGAATGGTTTAGAAATGTATGAAACATTAAAGTTATGTGATCTAATCTTAAGAGGATTTCTGTTGCAGCAAAGAATATAAAAACATTATACCACTAAACATGACATTATCATGATTTCCTATGTTTAAAAACCAAAGACACCAAAATGTATAGATACTGAACTGGGTTCAGATCTAATGAATGAGCTTGAATTGAAAACATTATTATGTTTTCATTTTGGTTTCATAGCTTTATAGCTAACTAAAAAGATAAAATATGGCTGCTGAATGTTTGCATTAGATTCTAAGATCCAGGTGCAGTGCTCTCAAATCCAAGTCTCCTCCCTGATGAAAGCCACAAGCTAGAAATTAGCCTGGGGATATTCTATGAGTAGGCACTAGATAGGGATTTTTATGCAAAAACCTTCTTTCATCCATTGATTACACTAGCTTGCACTATGTGGAACTATTGTATAGAGAGTTTTGCCTCTGTTATAAATAATGTTAGTAAAAAAGATTGTAATAATTATCATAAAATACAATTATTATCCAGTGCCGCAAAGTATTTTAAAGTATTTTATTAAATATGTCATTTTCAGTCATAGATGAGTGTTTTTTAAAATTTCAGTATGTATTTGTACAAGAAAGAAGTACTGTAAATATAAGTTCTTTCTTCCAAGTAAATACATAAAAAATCATAATCAAAGGAATAATTTGTATATTGCTTTTATCAATTTAGAAAATGTCATTGATTTAATTCATCAAAACAGTTTTTGTTTGAAATTAGCTGTTAAACATAACTGATTGTTCGCATAATACTGTTTTATATGATCTTATAGGAAAAAAACATTATTACTAATGGAAAAATATAAGACACTCAAAGTAAAACCTGCTAATAGATGGAGACATTGAGAAGATTTATGGGATATACATTCGATTACCGAGTTTCTAACTTGAATATAATTATTCTATTGTTACCAATTCACATGGTTGTCTACTATATATTCGTAATGATTTGAAATTAACACAGAAAACTTTATATTATTAATATTAATGTTCCAAATATTCAGATATTTTGTCATGCAGAAATGGGAAATAAATATTCAGCAACTTTTAATTTGGAAGATTATTAACTTGAGAATGTAAATGAATTTGCATGTATTTGTAAAATTTTAGTTAGAAAAACAGCCTTGAATGTTAGATGAAATATAAAGACCAATACACCATTGCTTTATTTAATAAATTTAAAAAATAGAGTAACTCATCATAGAATTATAATTACATCAAGTATATTATTTATTCAACAAAATTAATTATTAAAAAGCAAGACATGGGATCTCTTTTGATATAACATAAAGACATTACAAAAAAGTCTATTTATAAATATTTCAAAATATGATGCAAAATCGTAATACAAATTAATAGGGTTAACAGCTTATTGGAAGAATCTACTATTATAAGAACAAACCAAATGAATAATAGATATGCCAAGTAAATATTTTCAATCCAATTGAATATGATTTTTGCATGTAAATTAAATGTCATTTTTGTCATAAAAAATATCTCAATTTTATTCTAAAAAGGTGTAATTAGTAAAAAAAAAAAAAAAATGTATAGCTGAGAATAAAATACAAGGACTGTTGAAATTATTTCTGCAAAAAAAAATATATTTGCTTTATAAGATGAAGCAATCATTGAAAACTTTCAAATAAACAGATTAAGAAACCAACATGTGGGCATATTTGAATTTTATTTATTGGTGTATATATTTATTTTTAAAAAAATTAATTTATTTTGCTATTCTTTGCAGTTCTTTTTTCTTAACATTTAGAGTGATCATACTTGTTTCTGAATAGTATATGATCATGCATATGTGTGTATGTTTGTGTATTTATTATATAAAATTATATATGCTAGATGCTGCAATATTTTTTTGTAATGATTAGATTATTCAATGGCAAGGTATGATCGATAATCTTTACGCATATTTATAGCTCTTTATCACAAGAACTTTTTAAGTCGATATATCTGTCTTCAAAGAATATAATTTATTCTATAAAATTATATCTATATAATATACAAATTTATATATATTAAATACAATAATATTCATATAAATTTAATTTATTTTATTAGAAGTATTTTTGACTATATTCCTTTTAGTTTTTGTTAACAATATAACATTGAATAATTAAAACGAGACATTATTTCATAATTCCCATAATTCAATTCTCTCACAATTCTGTTATTTTCAAGAAATCAGCAAGGGTTTATGAATCGTCAATCATCAAACATTAGCATAACAGAATTATAGGAGAACTGAATTGAATTATGGGAGTTATGAAATAATCTCTCGTTTTAATTATTCAACTTTATATAGTTGACAAAGATTAAAAGGAATAGTCATAAGTATTTCTAATAAAATAAGTTAAATTTGTATGACTATTACTGTATTTAATGTATATAAATTTGAATATTACATAATTTTTGGCAAGAATACAGACATCAAACTTAATTTATTACATATATATATATATGAATGTGCGTGTAACAGAAATTCATGAAATCCTAAACAGCTAATAGTATATCCTTCCAAATCATTCATACATGCAGCATTGGTGATTTATTGAGCAAAATTCATTTATTAACTCTTTGACTGCCTGACTCGTCAAAAAACGAGAAGATTTGACGTCACTCTAATTCGGCTACTTTTTATCCCACGTATACATATTATACGTCATTCGAAAGAAAATCAAAAGTTCTGTAAGATGGTGCCCTCTTCAGAATTATTTTACAAGTAAAAAATCAATAAATATGACCATATATGTCAAACAAAACCAAAGCACTGCCTTCACACTACCTTTTCTTGAATCTTATTGGCTGTCGAACTTCTGTCAGAAAGGAATATGGCTGCCAAAAAGTAAAAAGTTATGTTCATTTTGATTTTTATTTTGAAAATGATAAACAAATCTTTACAACATTTTAAACAATATTTGAATTGAATTACAAATTATTATTGATAAAATAATACTAAAAATCAAATTATTTTAGAAAAATAGTTAAGATGTTACCAAGAATTATTTATTTATTGCTACATATTTATTGTAACGTTAAAGTGAAAAAAAAAAAGATTGCATCAGAAATGTTTTTGGTTGGTCGAATAGCGGTTACCTTTCATTTCACCGCAATTGAATATGTTTTAAATTATAAATCAAATTTTATTTTTAAAAAGACTTTCGTTTACTTTCATAATCTGACAAATTATTAATATACTTTTTACAAATGAAACTAACGTATTTATATTATTAAAAGTGAATCTATTTTAACAATTGATTTTGTTAAAGTTGTGAGTTGGCCAATTAAAAGTTTTGATTTTTAACTCATTCGGCCAATTATATAATCATCGTTGAAAGGAATTCCTCATAATAAAATCTTATTTTTCATAGGAATAATAAGCAATATTTAATTAAGACATCAATAAAATAAAATATAGAAATTTCATTTTAAAAGTTTATAATAACATTTTATATTCAAATAATCATGTAAATGTTGATATATGTATGTAGAGGGATTTGAAATCAGGATTTTTTAGTGTATTCATCCGCCATTCAATATAAGCAAGTTACATACTTTCTTAGAGTTATATAAATGTTGATATAAAATTAAATAACATATATTAAATTAATAAATTTGCATAACATTAGATAATCAGTTACTTCAAAATATGAGAGCAGTGACTCTCGAAAGCGCCCAATCCATGGTTTAATAAGATATTAAATATTAGTTTTGTGTGTATGCGTTTATAGCGCTAGTATTGAATTACTGATTATTAATCAAATATGTAAAGTTTAAAATTAAGTTTGTATTAAAAGCTTAATTAGTTGAATGTAAAAAAGACAAATTTCTGAAAAGAAATAAATCTAATTTATATTTATATTTCCTTTATAAAAGTGTACCTTTTTCTTCTAAATGGACTTTTTCATACTTAGTTTTTTTTCTATTTGATATTTTAATTTCTTCTTGTCTTATTACTGAGTGCTATATTATGCAGCCATGATCTTTGATAATCATATTTATTTTAATAGCAGAACAATAATATACTATTTCTGTATACATATAGGAGTCAACATCGATTTGAAGAAACCTAATTACAATCAGCAAAAATATAAAACTGCATTCCAATAATATAAATAGTTCTGAAACGTTATAAAAATTGTTTGCTATCATCATATTTTGAAACTATAATATTTTTTGAAATTCAATCGTTTTGTGGATAAGGTCAGGGTGGAGGTGCATAGTAAAAACTATTCAAAATAAAATTAGATATGTTAAAAAGATTTAAAATATATCACTTTGATATGAATTAAATGTATTGACTATCTCAGAATTTGTATTTTTACATTATTGTGAATTAAATGTTTTAAAAATTCCAAGATAGTCCAAAATGTCTCTAAAATATTTCGAAACCAATGTGGCATCCTTTTTTTTCTTAAGACACTTATTAAATAAATTTTAAAACAAATTCAAAAAATTATAAGTAAATAATATAAGTAGTATCAAGTTAAGTAATAAAATAATTTTTTTTATATTTATTATGGTTTTAATGAAGATATATTACTCTCCATTGTGTTTTATTTGGATGCTCAAAACTAAAGTGATCTTTGTTTTAAAATGACTTTTAAACTAGAAAATCATACCAAAGTCACTCTGTCTGATATTTAATGAACTTCAAAGATCTCAGAAGAATAGAATTCCTGTCAGTTAACAACTAAAGTGGAAGACAATTTGTTTTCATAAGATACTGACTTGATTACGTATGCTGATAATTTATTTCCTACTTCAAACAATAAATTAAAAGTACTTTATCAATTATTTAAAAGAAAGTCTTTATGTTTAGATGTGTGAATATAATTGTTATATAAAAAAAAATTACATATATATTATACAGAAATAAAATTAATCATACAAAAAAAGAAAAGAAATGAGAATCTTCCTATATTTAGAAACTAATAAATCTGTTTTAATAAAAAAATTTGTGTATATATATATTTTTTCCATATGTCATAGCATCTGCCAGGACGCGAACCCACACCCGTCTGCAACCAACTACTTGCTTGCATGACGGCTGCGATACCTCTCGGCTAACAACGCAAGACGAAATTTTGTGTATATCTTGGAGAATATTGTAAATCATTTACGTCACTGGCTTTAGCATTGTTGGTGGTTCTACGGTCAAAAAAATTACTATGTCTCACACTGTGCATGAATTGCATTTTTAATGCATGAGCTATATTTTTCATGGGAATAACCATGGCCATTCATTCATGACTTTATTAACATTTACCAACTAATCTTATAATTTTAAGTTATTGATATATTTTCGTCTTACTTATTAAATATTTTTTGTGTTCATTCGTTTTTTTTTTTTTTTTGTCTTTTTGGAAGAAACAAATGTTTTCTGTAATGCTCTGAAAAATGACATTTTGTAAAAAAAAAAAAAAAGCTTTAATTCTTAACAAGGTAAATTATTTATTTTTACATCCTAGTTTTTCTGGAAATTTTTAATATTGTTTATTTATAATTTGAATTTAAATTTAGTTTTTGTAAAAAAAAAAAAAAGGCTTATATAAGACCCTAAAAAAATTCATTTTTTTTTCAAACAAAACTTTTAAATCAACACCACAAGATCACCATTTCGTATGCTTACACATACTGTTAAAGCAGAGGCAAAACTCTACATACAGCAGTGCCACCCAGTGCAAATCAGAGTAATTACTGATGAAAGCTCCCTCTACAAAACTTTTAACATTTTAATATTATTAGTAGAGTTGCAAAAATGTACTATCTTAGGCCTAATTTTTCTAATGACTAATCAACAATAATTTACTCAAATTTACCAGAACTTTACTATCCATTCCTAGGATACATCGAATTTACTTTTTTAATATAACTTTTTTAGGATTAAAAAAAGAAAATGTTTATTATACAATTTACGAATATATCAACTATAATGGGTTTTTTTTTTGCCACATATACACAGTTTTCAGAAAAAAATTTAATATAATTAACTTAAGCTTTACCAACAAGTATATTTCTATGACAAAAATATGCACTCAAAGAAAACAATATGTAGAACATTTAAATTACACTAAAAATGATTTTAATACAATTTTGAATGAATTTAACTATATTGATAGTATTTTTTAATGGAATTATATGTATAGTGTATATCCATGATAGTTAATTGTGGCCCTCATTAAATGTGATCACATATATTACAAATGTAAAAGATTTTTTTTTACTGGATAGATATATCTGATTGATATAATGCTTTATATTCACAATGTTAAATTATATGCTATTAAGTTCATTTATAATTTATGATAACATTTTTATGAGTGGACTAATATAAAACAGCTTACATGAAAATATGATACATTGACTTATCAATAAATTGATAGCATTAATATTTAACATAAATATAAAACATATAGTAATTTATAGTTTTAAAAACAATTAAAAATCTTTATTTGACCTAGACTCCATCTTTAAAGGCACAGACATCAATGCTTAGTGATATGATATAACCTAAACATTATAATTGTATTAAAGATAAAAACAGACAAAGCTCTATATGTATTGCCACTCAGTGCCAACCAGAGTAATCAATAGATACCAGAAGGCTTGTGCATAAAATCCCCATCTAGTGCCTACTCATCCAATATCCCCAGACCAGTTTCTGGCATGTGGCCTTCGTCAGTGAGAAGTTTTGGATCTGAGATCCCTGCACCTAGATCTTAGAATCTAATGCAAAAGCCACTTTTTATCTCTATTTAACTACAAAACTATGAGACTTAAATTAAAAACACCATAATATTTTCAATCCAAGATCATCAGCTTATATAGTGATAGTGAATAACAGTTAAGAGCAAGCATAAAAAATGGTGATCATGTGATGTATTATAGATAAAAACACAGAATTCTTTTAATTCATACTTTATATTTTATTACTTCTTCTTCATTCACAGATGAAACTTGTATGTGGTAAAGATCTTTTATATTTTGCTTATTGTCATTTTCAACTATTATCAACCCATTTCAAGATGAAGTCTCTCCAAGTTTAATTCCATTTCTCTGATATCTAGCCCTCTTTTTCACATTATATCAGCTAACTTCTTAAGATATCAACTGACCATCTATTACCATCTCTTTGAGCAATATGTCCAGACCAGCTCAAAACTTGTTTGTTTTCTCATCCATGCATTTTGTTTTTAATCTCATTTCATTATCCCTAACATCTCTTTATACTTTGTTAAGTGGGATGAATTCAAAGTCTCTGTATTTCTTCTATTAAAAGTCCAAGTCTCAAATGCATGTATAAGAACTGATAAAATACATTTATTAAAAACCTCTCTTTTAAACACACATGCATATTTTCTTGCAATATTAAGATATTTCTACCAAAAGCACTCCATACAAAATTAAATCGATGATTAATTTCATCCATAATAATCTAGCTTAGATATTTATACTTATTAACTGCTAATTCATCATTAACAATTTTTCTTTTTTTTGTTTGAGGAAATACACACGTTCATCTTTTTAACATTTATCTTTAGTCTACTTTTTTACTTTTATCTGATAACTCTTGCAATATTTCCTGAAGCACTGAAGCATATGAAAAATCTAAATGATTTAAGTAATCTTTATTTACTTTCACTCCCTTAGCTTCCAATTTTAATTTGCAAAATACTTCTTGTAAAATTGCTGTAAAATACTTGGGAAATATAAAATCACAATTGTTCACCCTTCTCAATGTTAATCTTCTTAAGATCATTATGTAATCTAGTCATTGTTGTTACATTTGGATAAATATTCTTCAAAATATAATAATATCCTGGGTCTATATCATGGTGATCCAATGCTTTAATCACTGTAGAAGTGCTTATAGAATCAAGTGTTTTGTTTCATAAACTACAAATCCAAAAGCATAATAGTAACTTATATTCATTGGTTTTTTTCTATAAATTCTTTTAATACTTGGATGTGATCCATTGTGCTGAAACCACTTTTAAATCCAGCTTTGTACTTTTGATTGCTTAAAATACAAAACTTTTTTGTGTAATTATCTTGATAAAATTTTTATATAGAACTGATAAAAGACTGATAGGTAATCATTTTTATATATTAATATCACCACTGCATTCTTTCAATAATATGCTATATCATTATTTACCAACAATTTTTCTATTCCTTCACCAGTTTATTTTCAAATACTGATGATAAATTACATTATTATCTGAAACTTTATATATTTAATAGCAAATCTCACTTCATTATTTAGAATCCTAAGCAATTCAAAAATATAATAATTGTAAGGGATATTTTGCTTTCTTGTTTTTTATTTCTGTAGAATTCTTTACAGTCTTCCATATATTACATGATGTCATTTTTCTTTTTACTAATAGTTCTGCTATTTCTTTTTATTACAGAAATAAGTTTTCTACAAATACCAAGAAGTCATTTTACACTTTTGAAATTATCCTCTTCTATAACTTGCCTTGCTAATTCACAATTATGTTTTCTTAAATCTATTAAACCATATTAATACCTTGTCTTGCTAATTCACAATTATGTTTTCTTAAATCCGTATTAATCCGTATTAAATTTTTTTTCAACCATTTTATAAACTGTAGATATTCAATTTTTTTTATAATGGGTCATTTTTATAAATTTCATATTTCTTCTTTTTTTTTCAATATATTAACTTGTCTCAATAAAAAAAAATACTGCTAAATTGCTGTTTCTTTTTACCAGCTGTTTTTATTGCAGTTCTACCATCTACAAAATATGATAATATTTTTAATCAATTTGCAAGTTCTAATTTAAATTTACAGGAATGTTTCCAAAGATTAGGAATATTACTAAACACCAATCACTTCCAGTTTTGAATGTATTAAGAACATTACAATTGTCAAAGACATTTTCTGTTAGTCAAAATATAATCCAATCCTGCTGTCCCTTCATTTGGCTGCTTCCGTGCATATTATTGTTTAGAATTTTTTTTAAAAAAAAAAATCATAATATAATGTTTTTTTTTCTGTGAAATCCACAATTCTGTGCCCTTTCTCATTTCTATTACCATATCCAAATTTAACCAACAGCATTTTCATCTTCCAATCATTTATTATTTTAAAGTCTTCCAAGCCAATTTTAAAATTTTGTTTGGTATAATCCAAAGCTTTTCATACATTCACACAAAAATCTCTACTTTATCACAATGAGAACTTGCTGGACCATGAATCTTAATTATCTGCATTGATATCTTCAATTAAGTTGAGGAACTATTCTCCCATTCTGTCTCATACACCATCATAATCTACAATGTTGTTATTCAACTTTTTATTTATAATAAATCCCATTTCATTTATGCTTCCAATATCTGTGCTTTGTAGTAAAATATATGTCAACTTTTAAATCAATTGATTCTACACTTGTTCTTGAAATTTAATAAAGTCCAAAATGTTTCTATTAATATAAGACAGTTCTCTTCCAATTCATGCAATCTTCATTTATCTGAAAGTGATCTGCAGCTTCATGTATCTAAATAAACATTCATCATCAAATAAAAATCTGGACCCACAATCAGATGATTTTAATACTCTCTGCCTTTGGTCACCAACTGTTACCTTGGCTGGTTACTTTGCAACCTATTGAAAATAAGGACTATAATTTAATTTTCTCTACTATGATTACAAATATATATTTTAAAAATCATTCACAATTCTACTTTCAAGAAAACATAACTGTTATTTCATTTATGAAAGAATCAAGTAACTGAGAAAGAAAGGTTGTGGTATTTCTTAATTTTAAACTCAGAAGTAAAAATATAACAAACTCACCATGCTGACTGATGCATGTGTGTAACAGCCCATACATGTTTGTGTGGTATATAAATAATCATATAGTAATAACAGCTGCAATAACAAGAACTTATGGCGTGGACATTAAAAACTAGCTCTGCTCTATTCCTTTAAATCTTCAAAGAAAAATCACAAATGCCCTTTCAGTTAACAGCAAATCCTTTCTGCATCACCTATCTAGGTTTATGTATATTTTATGCATTGATAATTTCTTGTGATCAGCAATAAAATAAATCCTGTTTAATGTCTTTAAGAAGGTCTCATCAACACATGGACACAAACACAGAAATTTTGTAAATGTCAAGTGCTCACATTTTGATGATATCTCATTTATTCTTGGTAAGATTCTCATGTCTTGAAGTACAATTTTGTGTCAAGTAATATCAAATCTGTGTATGCATTAAAATTCTTTTAGTAATTATTTTATCAAAAATGTATCCAATTCTAACCAGAAAAAGGTTAACAAAAGTTAGTCTATTTTCTCTTTTTCAATTTCATAATCAACTATTAAAAATATTTCTAGAGAGGAGAGTGAGAGATAAATAATAAATCTCCATAAGGATAAAATACATTAATTTTTTTAACACTTCCTTTAAACGTATTTTATTCTCTCAGAATTTCAACAGTCTTTCTGAATTTTACATCTTATTTTTCTCCATCTTGTGGCGAATATTTAAAAAATTCAAAATAAAAACATATACAATTCATTTTTAACTGAAAGCATGGTTATGTTTTCTAATCCATATGCTAATACACTGATATGGTTAAAATGTATTGTTTTTTGTGCATCAGAAACAGAATTTCATAAATACTTTAAGTTCTAAAAGTACTGGTCTTTAATATATATATATATATATATATATATATATATATATATATATATATGAAAAAACAACCACCAAGTTTTTCCCCAGTGAAATATTTTTCAAAAATATTAAGTTCAGTTGACTTTCAATAAAAAAAATACAGAAATTAATGCTAACTTGTATTTGATTATTATTGGACAACTTTTTGATGATAACAGTATTTTAAAACACCATTAATAAGGTTTCATTGAAATGTTGGTAAAATATTCCAACAGAGAAAGATATTATAACTGTAGATGGAGATTCTTTAATAAAAGACTTTAATCAGTATTCTTTTATGGCTGATCATAAAAATTTCTATATAGAGAGACTGATACATGGAATTTATCAAAACAAATTATAATTTCATTTTAACCATAAAAATATGGATTATAATATAATAATAATATTATTATAATATCATTATGCGGAAGGAAAAAAAGTAGGAAAAAAACGAAAAAAAAGGGGCGAAAAAGAAAGGGCGGGACCGGGCTGGGGGAGAGAAGAAGGAGGGGGGGTTTGAAAAGGAAAAAATGAAAAAACGGGCAAGTGGCAACGCGGGCTGTCATCGTGGTTCTGTTTTTGAATGGGCTTCCCGTGAAAGAAAGTTGGTGTTGAATTTTTCCATTTGGAAATTTGATCGGATGAGTTTTAAAGTGTTAAAGAAAGGAAAGGTTGTCTTTTTTCCTTATCAAAAGTGTTAGGAATGGTTTGCTTTGGCTCTAAAAGTTTTGGCGTAGAGTGGGGTCGGGAGGAAATGGGAGGAGGTTTGGAGGTGGGGGAAATTTTTTTTGGCTTTGGGGGGGAAAGGAAGGGGTCGGTGGGGGACTTTGTCTGTTTGTTTGATGTTTCTTTGTTTTTCCCCCTATGGATGTATTTTTTTATTTTCGTGCTGAGCAGTTTGGTAAAAAAGGGATTTAGGGGAAGAACGATGTTCGGTTCTTTTGGTTTTGGGCTTTCCGTTTTTTCTCCATTTCTCTGTTTTAGCGGGCTTGGTTGATTTTAGCAGCTGAGGCGGCGAAGGAAGAGGGGGGTTTGTTATGGGATATTTGTTTTGTGGGTTTATCTGGTGGGGTATCGGTTTTTTTTGTTTGTTTTCCTTGTGGGGATCGGGGGGTGTGTGGTGTTTTTCAGGGTGACTCGGATGTTTGTCCGAAGTGGGAAGTTTTGTTATCTGCTCTCTTCTTCTTTGAGCATGGGTGAAGTTTCAGTTCTGTATGTGGATTTTCTCGGGAGTTCTTTTCTTTTATAGTCAGCAAAACTACAACTTTTTTTTAAAGGAACAGTAGGGTTTTTGAATCGGAATGGATTTTAGTATGTGATTATATGTCTCAATATTCATTATATTAGATTAAAATAAGGTATGATTTAATTTTGTGAGATGTATTGAAGAAAGTTATTGTTTTATTATTTTTTTTTTATTTATTATAAATATTGAATAATTATTTTATAAATTTAAATAAAATGTTTATATTATATTATTTCTTCTATAAAATATAAACTTTGATTATTATTATTGAATTTATTATTTTAATGTATAGAATTTATTATATTTTAGAAAAATTAGATTTTCTTGGTAGTATATGATTGTAGTTAATATTTTTTTATATTTGGTTAGTTGTTTATTAAATAAAATTATATTGAAGATTTATTCATAATGATATGATAAATATTTATTTTAAATTTTCATTTTAATGTTCAATGTATATTAAATTATAAAAAAATATTCATTTATTATTAAATTTTATTGTTAAAATATATAATGTTTAAAATTTATATTATTTTTTATCTTATGTATAGGGTTAAATAAATTGATAGAGTGATAAATTATATATTTATTTATATTATATGATAATTTGTGAATAAATAAATTTAAAATATATTATTATTCTTAATAGATGTTGATTGTTTTATAAATAAATATATTATTTGTATTATTAATGATGAGTGTAAAGTTATTTTTTGTATGGATTATATATAAATAAATGATGGGAGTGAGGGGGGGAGGGGACTTGGTTTATATATATATATATAATTATTAAATGTAAGTAGAGGGATTTGAACTTAAGATTTTTCACTTTATATTCATCATGTATTCCATCTCAAGTAAGTGATACACATAACTACTTACATGCAAAAAAGATAAATCATTATAATTTACTTTTTAGCAATTAACTAAAATTCTTTAATTTTATAAATAAATTATTAAGTTGTTTTGTTATTTATGACAAAATTTCAATGAATTACATATTAGTTGTTTAAGTACAAACATTTCTGTATTCAGAAAGCAGGGGTGCTGGGTAAAATATTTTGTATTAATATAAATGCAACTTTAATTTAAAAACTTTGCTAGTTAAGACTTCAATAATAAAACCTTTCATATCTTTATCACTACTTGCAACCTCTTAATAACCATCTAGTACTCATTATAGTGGTCCATGATTTTAAAAAATCATTAAAAAGAAATATAAAAAAAAATGGAATGTGATGGCAGCACAAGAAAAAGATAATAAAATTAATAGAAATTATGGGTTGGGAATAAAAACGAAAAGTAAAGACTGATATTTTTTGTAGAAAAAAGACAATTGTAATAATAAAAAATTGGTTTTAAATATACAAAAGAAGATTCTGCCTATGAAAAGATCGAGATAATTTCAGTTTGAGGATAAGCGGAAACATATCCTTGAGGTAATAGAAATTTGATACTAAAATGAGTAATAGTAGAATTAAGATTATCTTTTAACAAAATAATAATTGTGTAAAATTAATATAAAAAAAAAACAATAAATAAAAATAATATTCGAAAAAAAGATCAGTGTTGAATTTGATTTTTTTAAAAGAGCATAAATAGTAATATCTAACCAATAAAGACTAATTGTTAAAAAAATTAATTACATAATGAATGCGGTAAAAAAAGTAAAAAATATTAAAATTAGTAATAAGATGAAAAATAAAGTGGTAGAATAAGAAAATAAACTAATCTGAATTATTTAGAAAAGAGAATTATAATAAATGTAGTGTGCAACAAGCTTCTTTACAATTGTGTATAAGTGAAATTATTACATTTATTAAGTATAAACAGTTAAGATCATTACAAAAGAGAATTACGTACAGAAACTTAATAGAAAAGTAAGGAGATAAAGTAAAAATAGAAAGTAGAAAAATAGAGGAACTAAAACTCAGATTGGTTTAATATGTAGTAAATAAAAGTTTTAATTAAAAAGACAGTTGTATGAATGTAAACATGATCGAAATGAAAAAAAAATTATTTGAAAAATATAAAAAAAAATCATCTAAAATTCAAAATTAATTAGAAAGTGTACACACAGAAAAAATAGGATGTACAACAATGAAAGGTCAATTTGTAAAACCATGGATATTTTATCCTATGATTAATATATGATTTTTTTCTGCAGTACAGATTTTTTTCATACCTGCACTCCAATATGTAATATATAGAGGGTTTGAACTCAGACTTTCAAATGACCCTCCACTATCCACGCTATATCATACTAGTAGTTTACTCTTGGGGTAAATTTTCTTTACAAAGATTAACATATTTCTTCAGAGAAGATTTTAAGGAAAGTTCCATTAACTTGAAGAAAATTTTGTCAAAGCAAAATATCTAGCGCACAGGTATGTGTATGATAAATATTCCCTCAATATTTATTTTTGTAACTTTAGCAGATGAGTAAGTGAAGCATTAGCTTTACTTGAGAAATTTAAAAAATGTAATTCTATTTATCCATACATTTTTAATTTATTATGATGTTTCAGTTGTTTTAATATTTATTTTGACAATCTTGAGATGCATTTTCCGGAAGTGCAAATGATTCTAAAAGTCTATCTCTTCATGTTCAAAAACAACAATGAACCAACATGACTAAATTTAAATATTGTTCCAGTTCATTTTATCCAGTAAATGAATAGCAAGAAAAAATAAAAATTTCTCTTATACTTGAACATTTATGTTTTTATCATGTGAGTGATTTCATCATGCCAAAAATTACATAGTTTCCATGGATACAAGATACTTGCAGATCATAATGACATCTTTAAAAAAAAAAAGCATCATCCATCATAATAAAACTTATTTCAAAATGACAAATAAAATATTAAAACCCATATTTTAAATAAAATACTACAGATGTCAACAAAATTATATACATATTATAATAATAAAAATAAATATTTAAGGTACAAATATTAAAATAAATCATTTTCTGTTGTTTACTGTTCTCACAATAATTAATATTCCATTTTAACTTTTTAAAAATTTTATATTATACCATTTTAAAATAGAACCCTTTAAATTTAAAATAGATCAAAGAAGCATATAATAAATATTAATGCACACACGTTTTAATATTAAATTAAAAGTTTATGGCACTACTATAAATCATTTTAACATTACTTATAAATTAATCTTATCTAATTTATGCCCAGGCTTACAATTTTATGCATTTTATCAGTAAATTGACTTTTTTAAAAGTTAAGTGTGCATGCAATTTACATTTAAAATTCAATATAAAACCATAATTTTTTTAAAACTGATACAAAACATTTTAAAAGCTACACTATATGAGGCAACATCTTCAAATTCTAAAAAGTCATTTTGTAAGATACTTAAGCCAATAAAACTTCTAGGTTGTGTTTATTAATATCCATCACAATATATATATATATATAAAACTAAAAAACAATCAACACTTAGACAATCCCAATAACAATAACAATCAACAATTTCAAACAGTTGTCAAGGCAACCTCCTTTAACAATATATATATATATATATATATATATATATATATATATATATATAAAAGTCACTTTAAAATGTCATCAAATTGATATCAACATCTATCTTCATGTAATTAGCATTTGTCCATAATAATTGCTAGTTACAATTTTCTCATCCATAGAGAATACAGAAAACATATCTTGAACTATTTTGATCTTCATTTTAAAGATATATTCTACTTCTAAAAATGTATAAGTTCTTTTACCCAATATTAGTCTGTGAAGACTCTTTTGATTACTAAATATTTTGTTATAATTTCTTTCCACTTATTATTCTATTCTCCATTAATTAATGACCCAATAAGGTAGAAACTGCCAATTATTTTTATATCTTCAACATCCTAATTTTTGTTCTTTTCATATTTAATCATAAATCCACCTTTTCCTAAAAAAATATTTATTTTCATCCCATTTGGTTGTCTTGTTTATATATTTGTTACAAATGAATTGGATGGAATATGCATCTTTTAAAATTCTTTGACATTATGAAAACAGACTATTTCCCATCAACTATCTTGACAATAGATTCCAATTCCATATAGAGAGTTTTTATAAGAACAATAAAATATTTTGATACAGCCATTTTTATGAATAATTGAGTATAATCAACCAAATCAAATTCTTTGTTGTAATCAATGAAACATATAGATTTTTTCTGGTATTTCCTTTTTTTTATTATTGTACTATCAATTTATTCACCAACAATAATGTTTCTAGTTTCTTGGCTTTTTTAAAATTAATTTGTATATCTAGCTCTTTTTCATCAAAAACTTTATATTTATACTAAAAAATCATTAAATAAAAAATAACAAATTTATACCAAAATTTTCTCACAACCATAGTTTTTAACAGAGACACACCACTCAGTGCAAGCCAGAGCAATCACTGGATGCAGGAAGATTTGTGCATAAAATCCCTACTTAGTGCCAACTTGTCCAATATCCACAGACTAGTTTCTAGCTTGTGGCATTCATCAGTGAAAAACCTTGGATCTGAAAGCACTGCACCTAAATCTTAGGATCTACTGCAATTCTCCAGCAGTTATCTTTTACCTTATTAACTAACTATAAAGCTTTGGATCCAAAATGAAAATGCAATAATGTTTTCAATTCAAGCTCATTAGCTTGTATAGTCTTGTAAATCTGAACTCAGTTCAATATCTATACTATTTGGTGCCTTTGGTTTTTTAATCACCACAATCACCATAATCCTATTGGGCAGAATTGATATTAAATCACTAAACATCATATGATCATCATTTTTATGTGTACACATGCTGTCTACACAGAGGCAAAACTCCCCATACAGTATTGCCACTCAGTGCAAACCAGAGTAATCACTGGAAGCAGGATAGTTTAGTATATTACACAAAACAACCTTTTCAAGTCTATTTGTATACAAGATGAAACCATGATCATGGGATTTGTTATTTTACTAAATTTAATTTTATATAATTTATATTTTATTTATTATTAGCAGTATAGCATTAGACAGTTGTATGTAGTATAAAAAATATAATGTGATAGTTTTTATATTTTTAAAACACTACTTTTATATATAGATTTTTTTTAATCAATAGATATTGAGAAAACTTAAAATCAAATATAAAGTGATGTATACTTTTATTAATTCTTCTTTAGTTATTATTTTTAATGTCCTTATATTTTGGAACTTATTTCAAAGCTAATCCAACTTTATTTTCTGTTCTCAAAAGATCTTCTATGTAAGGTCTCAAAACACAGTGTTTAGATTGTTATCTTTATCCACCGTTGATACTTTGTTTATAATCTCTTTGCTGCCATTTTTCAATAAATTTATTCAAAATTATTTTTTTTATATCAACAATCCTCAGAAAGACCCTTTTATTTGAGTTTGTTTTTATTTCCAATATAATATTTTCATAATATTGTTGTCGTTTTTTTTTCTTTTCTGGATGCTTCTTTAATTTTCTGAAATTTTTTTTATTCTTTTTAAATCTGGGTTTTTTTTTTTCAATACAATTACCAAGATATCCTTTTTGGTATTTTCCCATATTAACCTCATTCAAAATTTTCTCTGATTTTTGTTTCGTTTTGTTTTTTTATTTCAGTCGAAATTTATTTAAAATCACAGATTGATTTCTAATGTTTTCCTAAATATAATAAATACATTTTCAGAGTATATATAGAATATTGAATAAGGTTGTGGAATTTTTTTTTTTTTTTAGTTTCACTCAAAATTTATAGACGAGTAAATTTTGATGTGTTTCATAATCTGCTTCTAGCGATGATTTTATTATTTAAGTGAAGTCTGCCTTTCCTCATTATCAAGAATCTTATCAATCTGATTTTTATCAGCTCCTTCTTTTTCATTTTCCCCCTTGGAATTCCACTTCATAATAAACATCTCTATCAATAAATACTCTTGGAAAAAACATTACCAGTATGATCTAGTAATAATAAAACTGTCACTAATACATTAGTATAAGATTTTTATATGGGACTAATCTATTAATAATAAATAATAATTAATATCCTTAAAATGGATGCTGAGAAAAAATGTCTTTCTTTATTATTGAAAAGAGCTGTATTTTAGTTGTATTTATATATTAAACTATTTTCATTATTTATTTATTAAGTATTAAATGTCTTTAGAATAATTTAACTTTATTTAAATTTTCCAATTACGTTCACTTGTTAGTATAGCACACGTTAGTATATACACAACGTTTCAAGTGGTATTATTCTCCTTTCTTCTTCAGGTGTTGCTAGCTTAACCAGTGATAGTACGAGCATAGGAATCGAACCTGGACTATCATCACAAGCCTTCATAAAAACACAGAGTTGTATTTTCTCTAAATAATTTACATAATTATTATATTTCATAATAAAGGGACTTGAATAATTTATTTAAGCAATCCTGGCCTAAAATATTTGTGGTAGATGAATATAATAATGTTACTATAGATAGATGATGGTCACAACAGCTGATGCAGGAATATAAATATATATACACCCACACACCCATTATAACATTTTTTACGGCGCATTGAATTTATCAATCTTTTTTCTTTACTTGCTCTTTCCAACTAAAACTAATTTCTTCTATCTGAAATGATCATTTTTCCCTGCTCATTAATTTATCATCTCAATTCCCAACATCTTTTATTCTTTTTTTTTTATTATGGCGTTCTCTTATGAACCTAAAAAATTTTATCTTGGTAAAAATGTCAAAATACAGAATTCAATCTTTCCCGGAGTGGAGAGCAGGCAATTCATTTCATCTTATGTAAGATTAGAGGCTGGATGTTACTGGAGTGCCCTGGGGTTGATATGATTATTTTATTTTAATGTTATGTTAGGTCAACACCCCTAGGAAACTACTACTTCTTGCAAGCGTATTTATAAAATGCTTTCTAAGATTTAAAGGATTCCTTAGCTATAAAAATATTGACTGAAACCATTTAAAAGTGGATAATATCAAGATGATTTAACATTTTAGACACTTTTATGAATGCAGTTGTTTTATAAAAGAAATTTAACTCTGTATTATTATTTTTAATGATGTGTGTATTAAAATGTAAATATGTTTTGATATATTTACACACGTATATATATATATATATACCATAATCTGTAGCTCCAAAGTGTTTTTAGTAGCATGCTAATAGCTCCAAATAAGCTTTATTGATAAAATGCCACAAGGGAAAGCAGTTAAAATCTCTATCTAGACTTATACCTATCCCCAATGGATTTTTAACTAACGGCTCTCATTAGTGAAGTGATGGGACATTCGGGCACTAGATCTAAAATACAAACTTCAACTCAGCATTAATTGCATACTTAACTATTAAGTAGAAAATCTGAAATATCCAGACATCCATATGTCTTCAAATTCAGCTGTCTAACTTAAGTATCCACATGGGACTGAACTAAATTTAGATACACCATATATTAATAGCCTTAACAATATAACATTGCCAACGCTTTAAAAGCCAAACTATAATAGTAAGGAAACCAAGTCATACATCACATGACTTAATTAGCTTGTATTTACAAATGTAATATAACATTATAGAGACAATTTTAGATAGAGATTTTAAATGCTTTCTCTTGTGGCATTCATTGAAAAAGCTTGTTTAGAGATATTAGCATGCTTGTTATATTACATTTATAAATACAAACTAAGTAAGTCATGTGATGTATGACTTTGTTTCCTTATTATTAATGTCCAGATATTTGGCACTCCTTCCTCCCTTATTAGTAAACAGACATTGACTCTCAAACACAATGAAAAATTTAAAAAATGCAAAATGGTTAAAATAAATTCACATTAACATAAATGTTTATTATTGCATTCTTCCTCTTTTCAATCAGTGCCTTACACTTGCCTGCTTATCTTTCTTCTTACTGTCATTCTGATTGTATTTATATATTTTGCAAAATACAATTTGAATGCATATACACTGTTATATCAGAGGTACTTTGGAAAATACACCAAAAAGTTTTCATTCATGTTTCTATATTGCAAACTCTAAAGCAATACAAAAAAGTACATATATTTATATATAAATTTTAAATTATAATAACAGTAAATTATAACAATAATAATATATAAATTAAGCAGAAGTACTTTTGATTCCTTTGGCATCATTATCAATTGAAATTAATAGAAAATAAAAATTAAATTTAAATTATAAAAAATCCAACACTTATGTATTAGTCTGGCAGTGATGAAAGTCACCGGCACAAACAAATGTGTATATAAAGTTGGACATAAACCCATGTACAATCTTCTAAAAAAAAATGAATTACTTTTTTTTTTCATGTATCATAGCATTGGTCAGGAAGCAAACCCAGGACAACTGCTTGTAAGGCAGCTGTGCTGACCACTCGACCACCAATGCTTTTGTCAGTAAATATTAGATAATATTCCAATGAGGAGAATGTTATTAGTATAAATGTTTGTTTTGCTGCTAATTTTATGGACAAACAATGGCAGCGATGCATTCAGGATTGTCAAAAGAAAGTAGTCATTTGCAACAGAACTTAGTTCAAGATAAGAAAGTTCATTCCATAGCAGTGATGCTAAAAAACATTTTATAAATGGATAGAATTGCACAGTTAAATATATGAATTTTTGGGGGTTTGGTTAACTTTTATAATAAATTTAAATTGTTAAAAGTTTACTTGTTGTAAGATCATTTCTTGCAGAAAAATGTAAATGCATATTTGTTTCACTTCCGGTAAATAAAGTTAAAGTGGCCATTTTTCAAAATAAAAAATCTTTATATATTTAGATGGTGGAAAAAATATTCATAAAAAGTGTGAATGCATGTTAATAGAAATTTGTATCATTTCCAGTAAATAAAATTATAGGACTTCAAAAATCCATTATTATTGATACACACAATCCTTGGAAAATGCATGTTAACTGCTCTTTTTATTGTTGTGTCAAAGTCACTTCAGTTGATAATGACTACAATGTAATCAAAATTACTTTGCTAATATTATAATTTAAAATTACATATGGTTTTATTTTAATGGATAATTTGTTATTTTATATGTATACACAATGAATACTGAGTTAACATGATTTCAGTATAACATATAATACCTGGTATTTAAAGCTAAAAAATGATGTGCACATTAATTGCATATAGCAATATTAAAAAAAGGTGTGTAATTAAAACCAACTCAGCCAATTTAAATATATATTAGCAATATTTGAGATCATTAAATAAAAATGTACCCTGCCTTGGCTTAGTTCTATAATAGAATGCAGTGACATAGTGCCAAAACTTGCAGAAAATACTATTAGTAAGTAAAACATCAATTTAGACCAAGTAAATGGAATAATTAAATTGTCAAAGAACACATGACTTCCTAAAAATTTTCCATAAAATTACTATTGTATATATAAATATCATGTGAATGTATGTTTGTCCATAATGCTATCATGTGTCAAATTCTTAACCAATTAAAAAAATGTATTATGTTTGTCTATAACACTTTACTAAGGAAGTAACTCTGCCATTAATATAGTTTTTTATGAAGCATTTTATGCAAAGAAAGTAATTTCTTCCTTATATTTAAGAGGCTTAACTTGATTATGAGTATTTTATTTTAAGCAAGTAATTTTGCAAAGCAAAAAAAAAGTTGTTAAAGCAACCAATCCAAAAAAAACTATTACAAAAATGACAACCTTTAAACTTGTTTTACTAATAAAACAACTTTCATGGCATATAAAAAATTTTAATAAAATCATTTATTGTCCCAAAATAATTATCAATTATTTTAGAGTTGAACAGAAAATAATTTTAATATGCTTTTTGTAATAAAGATGTTGATTCATACATAAATTTTAATTCTCTGACCATATTTCATATATATTGTAATAGTATAAGATTGTGAGAGATTATATGGAGATCATAACAAACATCCAGGAAAACATTGAAATAATAATCAGCAGTTATTTTGTAACTGAATAAGCACAGAAAAATAGATAATAAATATAGTTTCAGCAGCAAATAATCATCAGTCATCTTTTGTGATTGGATTTTAGAAAAAGCTTACTATAAGACCTTGAGTTAATCATCATCAAACGAATGTCAATTTCAAGATTTGGTATTATGTGAAAATTGTCAATAATTTCTTGCTGAATTTATATACCTATTTAATAAAATAATTATAAAACTAATTATGTATAAAAAATTCTGGGTTAAACTGATGTAAATTGGCACTAAAACATGATTTGTCTGTTCATAATTTATATTTATTTAATCATTAATTTATAGATACTTCATTCTAGTACAATTTGACATTTCAACTGGGTTTAATAAAATTATTTATTTCACTTTATATACCTTCATACCATGATAAAAAATTGGTATTTGAAAGTGTTAAATCATTTATTCATTAATAGATAATCATTTTAATATCATTCTAGCATTAAAGATTTTTTGTGTCCAATATTATTGGTTATTTGATCAGTTAGTCATTCACTTATTATCATACTGTTATGGTTTTTAGTGCCAAATGTGATGGGCTATTTATCTAATAATAGTTGTAATTTGTATTATCATACAGCTATTATATATATATATATATATATATATATATATAGCTCGTATATATCTATTGATATATATATATATATATATATATATATATATATCAAACACAAATTATATTATTTTTAGAAGTACTTTCAACTATACATTTTGTAGTCTTTATCAACTATATAACATAATATAATATAATATAACTTAATTTATTATATATATATATTTGTCTTATGCATGTAATAATGTATATGGCAACATTATGATTCTCCTAGTTTGGAGGAGCTATACAACTCATTTAATGACAGGATAGAAATTTATGATATAGAGTATGGATCTTTTTAATTGTCTATTTATCTCAGATGCATACATGAGATATTTGTTATCTATCAGCATAGCAAAGATAATAAGCTATATTATTTTTATCACACATATATATCATTAGTCTTCATATTAAATTCATAATGAAAAAAAATGGGTAATTTTCCTTCCTTAATGTACTCATCACCAAAAATGGAATGTTCTATTTTCATTTTCTATTTTCAAAAAAAAAAAGAATAGATAAAAAAAAAATTACTGATAAATTATAAGATTTTCATTTTATTCTAACTCAGCTCAAATTTTTTTCTGTAGATAAAACCTTGTTTATTAGTGCAGATAACATTGCTGATAAATCATATCTAGGGAAGAAAAATAAATTATATATGTAATACCTTGATAATTAATATTTACAGTAGAAAAATCATAAATAAAGCCGTAACCAGACTCAAACCAATAATTATAAAAAGCAAGGAATAAAAACAATGACCATTAAAAGTTATGCATGTTTTTCTATAAAAAGAAGTACAGACAATATTTCATGTATTTTCAAATACCATAGCATAAAAACCATATGTATTTTTAATCGAAAAAAAAAACATTCTGTTCAAACCTAAGAGCTATCTTTCTCAAGGCTAAAAAGTTTATAAAGTCCCATAAAAGGTTTATAGATCATTTTATGTATATATGCAAATCATCACATCACTGCTATGAAAGACAAATAAGACAATGCAGTAAAGCAAAATTCACCATTATTAGACTTCTCTTTACATGTTATGGATACTGGAACTATATAAATTTTGTAAACATATGGGATCCTCCAATATCTCATTATGAACAAAACTCTGAATTGCCATTTAGAATCTTAAAAAACAATATTGTAATAAAAACATATTGATACACATAAATAATCTTCTCTAAGAAAAAAAATTAAATTTCATTAATTAGAATCCGTTTTGATTTAATATTACTTTTCTTATTTACTATTTCTCCCCATTTAATATTTTAAAAACTTCTACTTTTATTTTTGATTGAACATCACATGATCACCATCTCTTATACTAGAACAATTGTTTATAAACAAGGCAAAACTCTCCATACAGTAGTGCCACCCTGTGCCAACCAGAGTAATCAATGGATGCCAGAAGGCTTGGGCATAAAATCCCTATCTAATGCCTACTCATTCAATATCCCCAGACCAGTTTCTGGCTTGTGGCCTTCATCAGTGATATAAAAGGTGGTTGCTGGAGGGTTGCATTAGATCCTAAGATCTAGGTGCAGTCCTCTCAGATCCAAAGCTTCTCACTGACAAAGGCCACAAGCCAGAAACTAGTCTGGAGATATTGGATGAGTAGGCATTAGATAGGGATTTTATACACAAGCCTTCTGGAACCCATTGATTACTCTGGTTGGCACAGAGTGGCACTACTGTATAGAGAGTTTTGCCTTGTTTACTTTTGATTGACTGAACATTTAATCTCATTTTATAATGTTGTTTCTTGCAGCACTTTTATAAAAGTTTTTAAAACAATATTCCTTACCCAGTTGATAACATAAGTGATTTACCAAAACATTGTAACAATAGCACTGTTAATTAATCACAGATAAAACTAAATAATATTTTACATGGAAGATTTACTGATTTCCATAGTATTAAAAATTCCACAATGGCTTCAAATCCAGTGCTGTTACTAATATTGTTACTACACAAGAACAAATTATATACTCACTATATATTTGTTTTAGTAGCTAAATGTTTTAATGTAAAGCAAAATATTTTAATGTGAGGCAAATGAAATAGGACATGTGCGTGCTTTATCTTACAAAACATAATTTGTTGAAAAACAAAAGATCTAATGAAATAATGTGCAAAATATCATCTTTTACTTTTTCAACCTAGATATACATAGTATTGCTTTTGGTGTGTTCACAATATGTTACCCCAGCATGCTTGATGATTTGGTTAAATAGTTTAGTGAACCACTTATATTGTGAGGATTTAGACTGTTCCTTTGAAATGTTACTATAAATGGTAATGTTGAATATGAGGTTCTTTTGAAATTTTTAGCACTACTATGATTACTCAAAATAAAATCTGTCAACTTTGTTAAAAAAAACATTTAAGTAGTCTATTTACAAAAGATCTCTTCAATAGTCTTCAAAAAAGAAACAGTAAGAGAAAATACCTTGTTAATCATATTTTCCAAATTTCTTGATAATGAGTGCTTCTTTTTATTATTATTTGTCTACAAATTATTGGCATAAAACATTACAGGCTTTTTATGGCATCAATTGAAGCCCAATTTATTTGCATGAAAATCATTTATGCTAATCACTGCACAATGAGACATTGCTTATATTATAATTATTTGATATGTCTAAACAATAATAATAATAAACATAACTTCAACTATTTTATTGGCTTATTAAAGTAATATCAACATTATATATTTACCTATTTTATAAAGAAAAAAATCAAAGATGGCGTCCCATATAATTTTTTATAATAGATTTTTAAAAATAATTGTAGCAAAATGTAAAAAAGTGTGGTTTATATTTAATTATAAACACACATGCATAAGGTTAACTTTTAAAAGGAGTACACTGATAAAGTACATATTATTGTGAAATATAAATGAATTAGTTAAAGTGTAATCAGTAAAGTAATTATATATGTATTATTGTATACATAATATTAAAACTAATTACAATATTGTCATAATTTTATAATGTAATAATCAAAAGTGTATGTGCATTTATGAATGTTTATGTTTCTTTGATATACTTTAAATTAAAAAAAATACTATCTTAAAATATTTAGGTAAAATTATTATTTGTAATAAAATTAAATTTATGATAAGAATAATTACAAATGAATAAAATAAAAGTGATTTATTTTGATATCCATAATATAAATATTTATTCTAACATTATAATGTGTATATTTAATTTCATTTAAAAAGATATATTGTTTAAAAAAGATATATTGTTGTAAGGAATCGAAAAAATGCAATGTATGGGTAAGAGAACAAACAGGTGTTACTGACCTCATTGAAAAAATTAAAAGACTGAAGTGGAGTTGGGATGGACATATTGCCTAGAAGAGATGATAATAGATGGACAATTGAAATTTTAAACTGGATTCTAAGAGATTATAAAAGACCCAGAAAGAGACCACGTATGAGATGGATGGATGAAATAAGAAAGAGTGCAGAGGTGATGTGGAGAAGAGAAGCTAAAGATAGGAAAAGATGGATTGAACTTGGAAAGACCTTCATCCTGCAGTGGATTGATAATGGCTGATGATGATGATGATTGTTTGTAAATATATTTTCAACTATTACCTGTAATTTTAAAATTGTTTCACTATACTGGGCGGTAAAAATTTCTTCAAAAATTATCTGCCAGCTTATCATATCTTAACAATGATAGTCAAATTTTTGTGTAAAATGCATTTGAGTAAAGGTGATAAAATTGGTCATGTGGTTAATTATAAATATACCTACCAGAGAGAAATCTTTTTCTTTCATTACTAGTTATCTATTGGAAAACTGCACAAAGCCTGAATTTAACCATCTTGGCATTGTTAATCGTAATGATGAAGGAGCCCTAGACTTTACAATCATTTCCCCCATTTGGGAAAATGCATGCATTCTATTGTCCAAATAAATAATAAAAACCTGACAAGATATTCACCATCTTAAAATTCACAAAAAAAAAATGAAACTTAAAAACTTTAAGTGGAAATTTTTTAAAACTACTTCAAAACTCTGGTTGTTCTTCTCTTACCTATAATATTTTAAAAGTCTCTTGCAACTATAATTACAACAGTTGATTTAAAAATTATGGGATAACCTGAATATTGGATACTTGTTGTTAAACCAGATTTTAAGACTAATGGAATTCTTTGTAAATATTTTTTAAAGAAATGCTACCATTAATGAATTTCATTTCTCAGATTACTAATTAGCTGTTCTGTGCTTCCAAAAATGAGGTAAACAATTTGTGATTTTTTTGTACATTTAAAAATTTTTTATCATTAATAAATTGTACTCAAAGGCAACAATTTCATCATTATTTATTGTTGTACAAGGATTAATTCTCCATCATCTGTGATTTACAATTAAAAATGCCTAAGGTTTTTGACCATTGATAAAACATTTTAAAAGATGTCACCAGGATATACAAATATTGAAACTTTAAAAAAGACTTTGAATGATCTTTAACTTATAGGGAATATATATTTATTTATTATTATTATTATATATAGTTGATTTATTAAATAAAATTTCTCAGAAGAGTAAAACAATTATGCAGATAGTCTATTTAAATTGTATTAATATAATTTTAGCATTTATAACTTAAGTGTGTATGTGTGTCTTCAATGTATTTTAGAGACAGGACATTAGTTAATTAATAGTAATTACTATTATTTATAATTCAAATATAATATTTTAGATAATTTATGTTTTATCAATGTCAATCAATGCTGTTATAATGAAATGCTATACGGTATCCAAAACATATGTACAAATGAGTAGATTTAGGTACATTATGTTAACATGAATAATATTTTGTATTATGAATTATGTTTAAAACAGGCAAAACTCTCTATACGTATTGCCACTCAGTGCAAGCCAGAGTAATCAATGGATGCCAGAAGACTTGTGCATAAATTTCCCATCTAGTGACTACTCTGTACAAGCCTTCTGGCATCCATTGATTACTCTGACTTGCACTGAGTGGCAATAAGTATAGAGAGTTTTGCCTGTTTTAATAACAGTTATAAGTAAGCATAAGAATTAGTGATCATGTGATGAATTATGTTTGTGGCAATAAGACTTACAAAAACAATATGGTTGTTTAGTAGATAAAACTCCTAACAACAAACATTATAGTCTTTTTTTTTTATAAATGTTAGTTTAGATAAGCATTTTATACATTGACACTTGTACCTATAAAAGTTGAGCAAAATACTGTCATACCTTTAGACAATTATATTATAGTATGTTAAACGTTTTTCTTATGCTGGGTTTGAGAGTATTTAAAATATTTATTGTACAGTGATGTTGTTGTTTTAAAGTGTTTGCATATAATAATACTGGCTAAAAAGAATGACTAATTTTTGAATAATAATAAATTAATTGATAAAGAAATTTAAAATAAAATGAAAATTGTTCAAGAAAAATTGCAGCAATAATAATTATGTTATAAAAAAAGTAAGAGAGCGGGTTCTCATGGATAATTCAACCGATGACGTATTACCCTGAAGGCATATCAGTCTGATGTTGCAATTTTTAAGATAATGTTTCCTAGGTATCTGAGGACACATGTAATTGCTAAAATGTGTCCGCAGATCACGTAAACATGGTACATTAAAAATCGCAAGATTAGACTGATATGCCTTCAGGGTATTACGTCATCGGTTGAATTATCCTGGTCACGTGATAAAAACTATTCAAAAATGAAAAAAATACAAAAAAAAATGTACATGCATGCGTCAAAATAATTTAGAAAAAACTATATTATAATTTATAAAACCACCCTATATTATGCTCAATTATAAAAAACAGCGTGTAGCACTGGAATTGGCGGGGGGCCTCCGATGTTTTTGTCGAGCCTTTGGCTCAGCATACAGGTATATCAGACATTGTATTACTCTCATAGCTTTAATTTTTATAATTGCCATTATATCAGACATTGGATTACTCTCATAGCTGTAATTTTTATAACTGTCAATGAATTTACGGAAAAAAAATTTCTGTATGATATAATTCAGAAATTAAAACGTAATTCAAACATACTGTATTTTGCAAATTTGTTTCAAAAAAATTATTGAAAATTATTTACACATTAAACGTAATTCAATATAAGTTTGAGAATTGTAGAAATATTAACAAAAAAATTTTGTAAATTTAAAATAAACAAATAAAACACTTTACCCGCATTAATGGCGTCCTTGGAGAAAACGTGTTATCACATGCATTTGGTAATTTTAAAAACGTACTGTTTATTGCAAAATTGTTTTAAAAAATTATTGAAAATTATTAATATTAACAAAAAATTTTTGTAAATAAAAACATTTTTGTAAATTTAAAATAAACAGATAAATAAAACACTTTACCTGAATTAGGAGATCAAAAAAGTAACTGTGATGCCGTGAATAGCAAAATCACAATAGACAGAAAAATCAAAAAATTTCCCAAACCTCTCTATGAATTTTAAATCTTGCTGGTGAAAAAAAAATTGACTCTCTGATGGATTAATCACGCCAGTCACTTGGTTGCCATGACAACATTGTCATGCAAAAATTGACGATATCTACCGGAAGGAAAATCGGTAAGTGTAATATGTTATCGGTTGAATTATCCGTAACTACCAGAGAGCGAAAAGATTTAAATTTTTTGAATTGATCACAATGTTGAATGTATTGTTCCTACTGTGAACAAGTTAACAAGTAAAGTACTTGAGTAAATCAAATTGTCTAAGGGTCATTACTTTAATAAATTTATTGTATATAATTTAGAGATGAATTCTCTAGTGATATAATACAAATGTAGTAGAAATATTTTATTTAAAATACTTGTAATATTCTGAAAATATGATGTAACTCTAAGGTAGTATGTAATTTGCTTACAAACAAAGCAAAACTCTCCATACAGTAGTGCCACCCTGTGCCAACCAGAGTAATCAATGAATGCCAGAAGGCTTGTGCATAAAATCCCTATCTAATGCCTACTCATCCAATGTCCCCAGACTAGATTCTGGCTTATGGCCATCATCAGTGAAGAGCTTTGGATCTGCTTATACTGAATGTTTTTTGTATATGTAAATAGAGAGATTTGAACTCAGGATTTTGTAGTGTATTCATCAAGCAACCGATTCCACACATACACGACAAAAATACATGAACCCCAATATTTGTAGAAGATTATGATCTGGCCCAACTGATGAGTGTTGGTTCCACACAATATATATATATATATATATGAAAAAACAAATACAAGTTAATCACGTAACCTGCTATGTATATATATTGGAATCATGTATCATTTTCGCATGTATGTTTGATTATGGGTATCAGTTGATTGAGATGGAGTGGAGGATGAATAGACTTAAAAATCCTGAATTAAAATCCTTTTATTTACATACATAAAAATATAATGACATGATCACTCGATCAATCAGTATGTTTTTCTGATCTCAGGATATGCTGATATTCGACCTCTAATACAAAAATGTTTTAGTTTTTGAGCATATGAAAGGATAACATACTTTATAAAAATATATTTTCCGCTGGGCTGGAGTCTGATTTTCATGAGAGAGATAGTCTGAACCTATCCTGACACCTCTCTGAGGAGTGCCAAAGCACGAAACCATGGTTCTGACACAGATATTTTAAATGCTTTCTCTGGCTAAGCATTTATCACAAAGCTTGTTGAGGAATTGGCAATCCTCATTGTTTATAACTTACAAGCTTAATAGAATAGGGTCATGTGATCTATGACTCTTATTTTGACTATTTATAGGCTTCTTTTATGTTATATAGGTTATTTTAAATTTAATCTAAGAGGTGCATTACAAATTGTTTTCATTTATTTGATATGATTGATTAAATGATAAAATAAGACCTATAGTTAGGTAAGAAGTCAAGAGATGCTTTGGAAGATTAATAAACTAAAGCACTATCATGTGATACATATAGTCATATTTGTGTTATAGCTTGTTTTGCACGAGCATCATACTTCATTTTAATTCATTTTTTCTGAACATAGGATAATAATACAGTACTTGTTTATATGTATCTCCTAATGCTAATAATACTATGCATACTGTTTAATTTAACAAATTAATATACTGAAGCTTTTGATTTTTTTTTAATTAAATATTTGTTCATTGAATTCTTTATATACCGTATTATGTTTTTCAATGCAGGCAATTTAATTAAACATGTTTTTCCATTTTGATCTATTATTTTTAGATTTTGAGTTTGTAAGACTTGTAATTATCTGAACTAAATAATTGATCTATTTTTAAGAAGAAAAAAATAAATGAACATTTTTCTTTTAGAAAGAAAACAATCAGCATCTGAAAATTGTATTAGACTAAAAAAAGTAATGAAAGATGATGGAGAACGAGGGGCTAGGGAGATGTATTCACAGAAACTCATTAACACGTTTATTTTTCAATAAAAAAGAAAAAAAAATTAATATAACTTTATTTGTAAAAATTGTTTTGTAAATAGTTTTAAAATATAAATCGTTTTGTTTTCTTTTGTAAACACTTTTAAAATTATAAATCATTTAAACTAGTCGTTTCAGTACTGAGAAATTTAAAAGAAATGTAATTTCTAAAATGATCAACAAAGTTGAATAAAAATAAAAGCAAAATAAAATATTTTTTGAAAAAAAAGAGACAAAGGGATGCTAGAAACAATTATCTATATATTTGTACAATGCGAACGAATTTTCGTATTTTGTAGCTGTTCAATGCACATCACAAAAAATGAATTTTACTAGGCGAACTTCTAATTGGAAGGATTGCGTTAAAAATATCATTATTGACCATGACAAGTCAGGGTATCAAACCAACAACAAAGCAACTACACCCAAATTTCCACATATTAGTCCTGATATTGCTCCATGTTCAAATATAGTCTTCTTTTAAACATATTACGACAATTACTTAGGAAAGACATTACCATATTCCACATGTATAATGTCTTGGACAATATTCATTTTGAATTTGCTGTATTAACTATTCCTGTATAATATAATATTACTACATTTAATATATAGATAAATAATAAATGAGTTTGGTGGTCATCTATATGTCCATATATGTGCATTTTCCTATGTGAAGTTAGTTGAAGCAAATATTTTTTCGAACAGTCTAACTCCAACTAGGAAGTATGTATATTTAAACATATACAGATGAGTTTTGATAATACAATATATAGATAGTTTCAAACACACACACACACATATATATATATATATTATACATCTATTACATCTTCTGATTTGCCAAGAATTTTAAATGAAGAAGAGAGACATGCAATTAAATTTATGAAGAAAGAAAAGGCTCCAGGTAATGATGGAATTATAATCAATATATTAAAAAAGCAGGTGAAGAAATAGAAAAAAAATTGGCAAAATTATATATCAAATATCTAAATAATAATGATGTACAGAATGATTGGGAAAATGTAGTATTAATATTTAATAAAGATGATAAAGAAGATATTAGAAATTACAGATGTATCAGGTCTTTATCAGTTTTATACAAAAATTTTACCAAGATAATTACAAATCATCTATAGAGAACATTAAGATTTCAACCAACCAAAAAAACAAGTTTGATTTAAAAGTGGTTTTAGTACAGTAGATCATATCCAAGTATTGAGAGAAGTTATAAAGAGGACCAATGAATATGAGTTGCCATTATGCTTTGGATTTGCAGATTAAGAAAAGGCAATTGATTCTATAAACATTTCTTCAGTAATTAAAGAATTGGATGATCAAGGTATAGATCTAGGATATTGTCATATTCTGAAAAATATTTATAAAAATGCAACAACAACAATTGCATTATATAATGATACTAAGAAGGTTAACATTGAGAAGAGTGTAAGACAGGGTAACTTCATATCTCCAAAACTTTTTACAGCAGGGCAGCAAAAAGTATTTTGTGAATTAAAATAGGATATTGTCATATTCTGAAAAATATTTATAAAAATGCAACAACAACAATTGCATTATATAATGATACTAAGAAGGTTAACATTGAGAAGAGTGTAAGACAGGGTAACTTCATATCTCCAAAACTTTTTACAGCAGTGCAGCAAAAAGTATTTTGTGAATTAAAATAGGAAACTAAAGGAGTAAAGGTAAATGGAGATTATTTAAGTCATTTAGATTTTGCAGTTGATGTAATTGTTTTTGAAAATAATGCTTTAGAGGTTCAGGAAATGTTGCAAGGATTATCAGATGAAAGTAAGAAGTAAGTCTAAAGGTAAATGTTAAAAAGTCTAATTTTCAATGAATTTTCTCAAAAGATGAACGTAAAGATTGATTATGATGAGTTAAAAGAATTTAACAACTACAAATACCTTGGTCAAATTATTACTATGTATAGGAACATAGTGGATGAAATTAATCATAGAATTAAACTTGATTGGAGTGCTTTTGATAGAAATTACTTAATACTAAAAGGAAATATGCCTATATGTTTGAAAATGAAGATTTTTAATATATGTGTTTTATACCAGTTCTTACTTATGGATCTGAGACTTGGACACTTAATAAAATATCAATACAAAGACTTCAGACCACTTATCGAAGTATAGAGAGATACATGTCATGAAAAACAAGAAGAAATTGAAAATGCAATATATGGGCAAGAGAACAAATTTAAAGACTGAAATGGAGTTTGGTCGAACATATTTTTAAAAGAGATGATAATAGGTGGATAATTGAAATCTTAAACTAAATTCCAAGAGATTGTAAACGACTCATAAAATGACCACATGTGAGATAGATGGATGAAATAAGAAAGTATGCTGGGGTGATACGGTAAAGAGAGGCTAGAGATTGGAAAAGAATTGAATTTGGAGATATCTTCATCCTGCAGTGTATTGATAATGCTTGATAATGATGATGATAAAATAAGACAAATGCTTTTTATCTGTATAGAATGCATATATAAAGTAAGATTATAATATCAAAATTTTAATAAATAATAATGTAGTTCTTAATAATAAATTGAGAGAGATCATTCACATATATATTTACTGTGTGTATATATATTTGCTCAATCATATTCATTCAAAACATAAAAATAATAAAAACTTTATACTATACAATATTTTTGGTTTTTAAAACAAAATGAATAATATAGTATCAGACTTGCTCTGATAAGTTTTATAGCATGTGGAACATAATAGAAATCTTTTTATTACCATTCTAAAGCTTTTCTACGAATTTCAATGTTTTTAAGTCTGTAATGACTTTGAAATAGAACCCTAGTAGTCATTACCCATTTCAAATTTTTAGTTAGACTATTCAACCTTCTAGCTTTCTCTCACAATAAAAGAATGTTTTGCATATCACTATTAAAATCAATTAGAAAATAATTCAATATTAAGAAGCACTATTTACCATAATATTTTGATTTCATCAGATTTGTTAGAGAAAAAAGAAATATTATATAAAAAACAAAGGAGTTCATCAAGTGGCTGACATATTTAATAAAAAGCAGACACAAGTCATAAAATTCTGTGAAAGCAATTTAAAAAGCAGAAAATTTAAAAATATTTTCTAAAAAGTAGTTTAGGTCAAACATTGATAATCTAGTGGTTAGCATAGCTGCATTCCAAGCAGCTGGCTTGGGTTTGCTTCCCAATCAATGCATTTGACATATGAAAAAAAAAATAGTTTATAAAAAAACTGCATCATAGTTTCTGCAGAATTAATCTGTTCAGAACATAAAAAGAAATTTGAGAATATAAGTACAACTATCACATGATCACCATTTCCTATGCTTGCTTATAACTGCTATCAAAGATCCAGGTGCAGTGCTCTCAGATCCAAGGCTCCTCACTGGCGAAAGCCACAAGCCAGAAACTAGTCTGGGGATATTGGATGAGTAGGCACTAGATGGGGATTTTATGTACAAGCCTTATGGCATCCATTGATTATTCTGGCTTGTACTGAGTGGCAATACGTATAGAGAGTTTTGTCTGTTTTGATAAGTACAAATAATTACAAGGTGAATTGGAAAAAGTCATTGAATGTGGAATATTCAGTAATAATAATGAGGTTACTTTATTTTCAATTCACAAAAAAATTGGTCCTCATTTAAAAAGAGAGAGTTGAAATTGGCCTGCCAGTTGAAAAGATTACCCACTCATAATAATTAGGGGTGAATTAATTAAATTTTTGATCAAATATAGCAGGCTAACTTTTAAGTGGATAGTTTTATATGACTTGCAATGATATAAATATCCAAATGGCTCTTGGAAGAAGATAGGTTTTCCACCACTGTTTCTTAGCATTCATTATCAATAAATAATTAAATGATTATTAAATTACTTTTATTATATTATATATATTTTTATATTTCATATAAAACATACGTAAACAAAGAAAAATACCGAACCAGCAAGCATATGACCTTTAATTAAAAGTAAGGGCACTAACTATATTTAATTAATTGCAGTGGTAAAGAGACTGTAATTTTTAATAAAAACTATTATAGCCCTTTTAATAATAAAGGTAATAATTATTACTTTGCTAATCGAGTTAAGTTTGTTAAGGTATTATAATCGTAGAAAGGAATAATACATTATTTTTCTAACGGAATCTTGCTCAGTAGTATAAATCTTTTTAATTTAACTAAAGATGTTTTAACAATTATTTAAACTTTAACTTAGTCTGAGTGAAAAACTAGCCTGACAATTTTCCATTTAGGTTTCAAATCTATTAACTTAATCCTAAGCTCTCAAATAACCATAACTATTTGATTAAAAATGTTGAAAATTGAAGCAAGATTGTGTTTTTGTCATAAAACTTTAACAATAAAACATATATATTACAACTCAAGGTTGAAATAAGACTTCTTTAACTACAACATTTAAATAAGAACAACTGAATCGCAGTTAATTTACAAAATAGAAAAAAGGAAATAGAAAATGGCCTTAGAACAATAAATATTATCCAAAAACTGGTATGTGTCTCAATCTATATGAGAATCACACATCTGAATAACCATAGCTAATAAATAAAATATTTTGTCAATTATATCAAAAACTTTACTTCCCCTCTTTTTTTCCAAAGTGTAAGCTTGTGGTTAAGACCTGTAGAGGTCCCTATCTTCGCATTTTCATGCGTATATTTTTAAGGTTTACAGCCTTAGTAAATATTACTTTTTTTTATATAAGAAATTGTGTATGAAATTATTTCTTGATTTTAAAAATAATGTATTAATTCTTTTTTTGAAAAAAACATTTAATTTTTAAATAAATAAGAGCTAGCTACTAAATAATCGCAAGTATCAGTGAGTATGATCTTTATGAAATTATATGAAAAACAACATACGCACACTCTTATCTGGTGTCATAATATCAATAATGCTTTAGACATCTGAAAAGGTAAAATAATATCAATAGAATCCATACTGTGATCGTAATCATTTTTGGAGTATTTACACATAAAATATTAAATGCTAAAATGGGTCAATTAAGCAGCTAATAAGGCATCATATAATTAATATACCATTTTAAGGATGAAAAGCTTTTTAATTTTTCTAACTTTATTAACAATATATATATTAACTATGTAGGGTCTTGGATGGTATTGGTTACTACAACTATTTAACACTCCATAATTTGGATTTTATATATGAGTTACATGAATAATGGATATATTTCAGCTTGTAAAAAAATTCAGAATTTGTTTCAGGTCACTAGCCATTCCTATTGGTTTTCGAATGAGTATCTGATTATTGTAATAAATAAAGTCAAGATCCCAGGTGAAGTGTTGATGTTAAAATAAGCAAAACTCTCTCCATACAGTAGTGGCATCCATTGATTATTATGTCTTGCTTTGAGTGGCACTACTGTATGGAGAGAATTTTGCCTATTTTAACAACAGTTATCAGCAAGCATGGAAGATAGTATTCATGTGATGTTTTAAAGTTTAAGTATTGATGCATTGATATAAAAGGAAATTAAGAATATAATGTACGATACTCCCTATTTGTGGGAATAGTATCATATTCCTATGGATACTGAGCCCACAATTTTGGAATTTTTTTATAAATTGTGAAATATAGTATTTATGATTATCATATTCACTTCATCATAATATATTCTGTGATTTCTTTATGTCACTGAATATTACACATGTTATATGAACTAGTATAAATCCAAAAAATTTTGTCTTTACCAAAATTTTGGATATCAAGTGATTATCTAAAATGTTTGTAATAATTATATTTTACTTATAGTTATATGCTGGCTACTTTCATCAATGTAGTTGAAATTGTTAAATATTAATCAGTTTTTGGTCTGCTATTAACTATATTGGGCTGTTTAATGCATAAATCTTTATAAAAAGACTTGTCTGCCACATGATACATATAAAAGGTAAATTATTATAAACATTCAGTTCAATACCATAAAGATCCCTCTATGTATTATTTTTTTTAAAAAACTATATCTATACCATTGATAATAAAAGATTAAGTGAGAAGTCTAGCAGTTGAATTGGAAAATGTAATCTAAGTTGGTAGATTATTTTCATTTCAAAAAACCTTTATTCACCAAACAAGATGCAATATCAAGAATAAAACAAAGGCAATTACAGTTAGGAACTTACATGATGTGTTCCATAGTTTGAGATAATACATTAAAAGAAATTTAGAAATAGATATAGGGGGTAGATTAGAAATCAAGATTTTACAAAATTGGTTCATCCATTCTATATAATAAATACTGAGATTAATAACGATGATATACAATCACAATTTATTTAATGATACACTATACATCGATGCTTAGAGAGCAGATGTTAGAAGTTTAGCAATTTTCACTAAAAAATATGTGTATAATAAATAATAATTGAAGGAAAATTATGTTAAAGATGAAAGATAAAAGCAGCTGTAATTTTCTGGAATTTTGTTTTGGTAGATTGTACATATTAGAATTACAAAATAAAATCAAGTCATACATCACATGACTTAATTTAATAAGCTTGTATTACAAATGTTATTATAGTTTTGCTCTTGATGCTTTGGCAATGTTATATTGCTAAAGCTATTAATAAATAGTGTATCTGAACTTAAGTCAGTCCAATATAGCTATTTAGGTTAGATAGCTGGATTTGAAAACATGTAGATGTCTAAAAATTTCAGATTTTCTACTTAATAGTTAACTATTAGATAAATGCTGGACTTGACTAGATTTAATGTCTAAATATCCTCGCACTTCACTGATGACAGCCACCAGCTAGAAACCAGTCTGGAGATAGAGATAGAGATATTTGGGTATGCTTTTTAAGAGCTATTAATGCTCATTATATAATATTAGAATTAATATAAATTACAGTAATCTAAAGAGTTCTTTAAAATAAACAGTAAGATAACTTTTATAAATTTAAATGATGATGGGTAATCATTCATTGCTTGAAAATAAAATCAAAGAAGAATAAAAAAAATAAAAATAAAGAAACTTTATAGCTATGGCCATATAAACGAATATGAATCAAAGTGGAAATGTTTAACTCAAATTATTAGACAACATCCTGGTCTTTCATAAATTTGTTCAAACTTTACCAAAATAATTTTGTGTATTATAGAATAATAGAGGTACATAAACATCACAAAAGAAAAGTTATATAAGCAACATCAAAAAATCCTTCAATTGATTAACTTTTCATTAAAATATCTTAGCAATAATAATTTAGAATTTTGTCTGACTATAAAATTGGTTCAAAAGCAGTTTAAAGAAAATGATTCCAATTTTTTGAAAGCAACAGTAATAATAAAATAATGAACTGAATGTAAATTATGTAGATACAAACATTCATACTCTAACTAAATGAAAAATCTCTCTATAAATGTGATAGCCAATTATAACTTAACTTAAATCTATAAGAGACTTTAAACTGATTTGCTCTTACTCTTCATAGTTTCCTCATACATAAATCATCATCAGGCCCTTTCGTTTTGGCACCAATTCTAACAAAATGATTGTCGCACATCCACATTATGGATCAATTGTAATATCCATTTATTTCAGCTTGGGTGACCATGCTATGCATTAATTGTAACCTATATTGAATCTATTTGGCACTCAGACACTTGAGGCCCAGTTGCATGCCAATCATAACGTTTTAGGGATGGATCGGTGGATGATTCACTGCCCCCAGCTCACACTATTTCTAAAGTCTACTGGGACGATGATGATGGGATAGAACATCCATAACATTATTTGTCAGGGTGCCAAATTGCAACTTCAATGAGAATATTGAGGTTAAACCACATTTTAATAACCTATCAATCAATTTCAACAATAATATTTAATGAATGGGTTAATAAAGAATCAATCTATTAAGAGACCACTGAGAATGCATTAAAAATAATAATATTAATATTCTTGGAAATTCGTGGTTATTCTCAGCACACTCCCCATTCACTATCATTAAAGTCACAATTAAAATTTTGTTCGATTACAAATAGTTCTATATCCATCTCCACCTTCCTGACCCATCCCCCCATTATCCTCACACTCATAGGTCTATTGCACTATTATCTCTTTTATGATTAAATTTTCCATTGTGCTAGCTCATTTCTCCCATTATTATCTCTTCTCAGGGTTTTTAGAACAATAAGGTGTGGAGGTCAAACAAGCTGCTATGGGTTATTGGTGATAGACACCCCTCTTATGATCACCTCCAAGGTTGATCTTGGATGTCTTTAATGTAGTTTAATGTCTATTTACATTAAAGCTCGAATAATTTAAGCTTATTAAATTTTTTTAGAAATAACATATTATGAATGCTTTTATAATTAAAGTTAAATCATAAGGAAATGCATCTAGGGAGGTGTTTGAATACAATATATGGGGAAAGGATTTTATGCCCACCCACTGCATCCACTATCACCTAATAACCATCCCTATTCATAATTTATATTTCAACTATATTAAATTATTGGGTAATCTTGAGTATTGTCGTGCCATATAAGCTCCGAAAATTAACCCTTTGTAAATAAATTTTACCGGATATTATTTTCGAAAATGATGATTCAACTATTAATAATAATATATTGATGTATGATTGGATTTGAGATGTCTAGATTATAATAACCCACAAAACATTAAGTCATATGCAAATTTTTATTTAAAACAAATAACAAATTTTATTAACATACTACAACTCAATACATAATATATACATTCACTTGATGACTCACATGGCTTTCCCCTGTTCTGCAACCGTATTATGATATATATATATATATATATATATATATATATATATTCCTAAATCAAATTGATAATGTCAAGAGGTTTTAAACTATATCAATATTAACTTTTAATTATTGGGGAATTATGATTGCCATGGAGTAATACTAATAACATACAGATAAAAAAATATATTTACCTTCACATATATTATATTTTTGTTCTCATTTTTATCCCAGACATAGTGAACATTAAATTTCTCCCCCCAGTGTTTAATGCCTTCAATTACTGATTTGTTTCTAAGGGTAATGCTTCTAATAATAAAATTTAATAATTTTATTTAATTATTTCAATCTAATATTCCTTCGCTCTTAATTTTAGTTACCTTTCAAATGTCAATGAATCGGTATCTAGCTCAATCACTATCACATGTGCATATACTCTATATTCATGTTCTTATGGCAACAATAACATTTCAATAATATTATCTTTCCAGTGAAGTTCTCAGCTGGCTGTGGATATATTTATAAGATAATTTCATATATGCATTGCTTACACTTACAATATTCATAGGTTTTATTTAACCCTTAAATTTAATATTTATTGACGTTATTACTCTTGGCTCTTATTGATAAATTAAAATATATCAACAAAACAATGTTCAAGTATACCAATTGCAAACACACTATCTGCACTCATCCTGACATCAAATTGAGTTTGCGACCCTGTATCCAACATTTATAAGTAATGTTTAGTAATAGCTATATTTCATACACCCGTAAAAAATATCAACATTAACATGAGGCAGGCAGTGACCTGAATAAGAGAAAACCTTTTCACTAAGGTTGAGGTATGCTAGGATTTTTATCACTAGTCAAACAAAGAGACTTGGGTTTACCTATTAACCTCTGGCCATCAATGAAGAAATCATTTTACAGTGTAGAAAATAACTAAGTGGGTAAAATCTTCCACTGTGTTTAAATACTTTATAAATATGAAATAATTATCTTAGTGAGCAAGCTATACTATGACTTCACTAGCTTGGTGGGGACTCTTTGTCCACCCACATATATACAGGTCTATCATCAATTTGTATAAGTAAAACTTTCATATCTACATTACTCTTGTGAAATAGTACACTGAAACATGAGCCAACAATTTTCCAAGCCTTAATTAGCTTGTATCTAGCTTTAACTTTACGATAATAGTAATAAGAAATGCGCATTAAAATTTTAAAACTACTTCTCTGCACTTTTACAGGATAATGATGATGTTTTAGCCCAACATCCACACATCCATCATAAAATATAGCACTAGGTCTAAGCACTTGACAAGAATTCCTGATCAGATTCAAAAACATTTCCCACAACAATATCTCTCATTCTTTTCATAAAAAAAATGTAAAGCATCTAAAATGAGGCACATACAAAATGACTTGATATTAATTTCATCTACCCCGAAAATAATAACAATTATAATTCTAACATGGATTAATTTTAAATGGATATATATGATAATAAAAAAAATTATTCTCTTTTTTTTTTTTTTAGATTAAATGTTCTACATGAATAGAAAATAATAAAAATATACTTAAATAGTTCTCCAAGAATGTCCTTCAGATTTCTGGTTTCCATTTTTTTCTTTTTCCCTTTTTTGGTTTGTTTGTGTGCACACATGGCTTTAGGTAGAAAGAGTCACTGTGATAGAGTTCAAGTTCTATGCCAAGATGTACAAAGTTTTCACGCTGCTGAAAAGATTTTCTCATTTTGGTTTCTGGGGATTATAACTGAACAGAACTTTTTTAATTTTTAAATATATAAGTCCACTTCTTGTTGTATTTTTTTTATCAATTCAATTAGTATTCGGATTTGATGCTTTATGTACGAAATCAAAATTAAAATTTGGATTTTTTTTTTTCTGTAGTTTAAATTTTACCATTTGCTGATTTCTGATACATTAGTGCAAGACAAATCATGACGTTGATTAATTTCAGGAAGAACGATGTGCACCCAATAAAAATTTACTTGAGAGTCTTTTTTTTTCTTTACTTATATTATTAAATTTGGCTAAGTTTGTTGTTCAAGAGACAGACAAAATAACTTAACTACAATTTCTTTTCTCTCTTTTCCTTTAATTTTTTTAAAAAAGTATTCTCTTTAATTCTACACAAGGCTTCTCTATGATGAGAAAACTTGCAAAAAAGTGAGATAACCAATAAGAGAGACCAGCCAAAAGAGATTTTTTTCCAAACAAAAGAGTGAGCTCTTATAGTGTCTGGCTTCCTTCATTCCCCCTTCCCCCAACAGTGACCTTCCAATAACCCTTCCAGTGTCTGGTCAGTGTTTTCCTGATTAATTTCCTATTGTCACATTTTCCTTTCTTGTTATTTTAAACTTCTGCCCTCTTGAAAAACCACCTGCCAAATTTATATCTGCATTCCAATGGATAATCACCAATTAATTTTAAACTTAAATTCCTGTGTCATAGATATCACTTGATTTTCGTTAGTAATCTACTTTAGTAATTTTATGTTCGTGGGAACCTCCCCAAAGAACAAATGAAAAAAAACTCTTTCCTCAGAAAAATGAGAGAAAGCTCTTTTTCCCCTTTTACTTTTTCTATAATAAAAAAAATGTATAGCAACCCAACTTCAAACCCAGAATCTTGACTGAAATTTTGGGCTGTTATGAATAAACTATTAAAACTAATTAATTTCTTCTTTAGAAAGTTCTTCATGAGATGACATGGAATAATTATTATTTAATTGTGAACTTTATAATTAAAATCTACAACTAGATTAAATACACACACCCATGTCTCACATATACAATTTTAATTAAACCCATTGTTTAATATTCTAATCCTTGATTATTTTTATTTTTTTTACAATTTAATTTTATGAACTATTGAGTTCTAACCTGTCAATGTAAAACTATGACTATCTAGTTTCACTCTCTAAAGTAGTTTTATAAATCGCACATCCCTCTTCCTTCTTTCCAATCTCCAACTATTAAATGATGTATAAATATTGCCGATCTAATAAATTATATATTTAACACTAAATTGTCCCATAAATTAATATTAAATAAAACAATCTTTTGCCTAGAAATCTTTTAATGACAAATATCTTAGATTGCCTACCAAGTAAATTGTACGCAATTCCTAGGAATATGGGTTCAAACCTAGCATTAGCTAGAAAGTTTGTCTATTGAAGAAAAAAATATATACAACATATGAGGAAAATTTTTACTAAACATTGTCTTACAACAGCTAATTAAAAAAAAATGGAGTCTTGGGAAAACCCAAGGGCTACAGTACATTAGAAGTAAAGAAAACTGAAAATATCTAGTATACTAATAAGTGCCTCAAATCAGGATTATTTAGAAACAATTTTAACAATTCCTTAAAACAAAGTATATTAAACTCTATTTTTGGTTTTCAAAATAATCTTCATCAGACTTTTTTCTTTTCTTTAATATCTTCAACTTCATCACATTATTAAATTACAACTTGTAAAATATTTTTTAGTACCATTTACTGTCAAAAATGAGGTTGGACTTTTTAATCAGCATGTCATTCAGTTTCATTTTGAAAAAATATTTAAAAGATCTTTTAAAATTTATTTTTTGCAATTTACCAAATTATGCATGTCCACTTTTTCATATGCAGGTATAATATAGTCATTCTTGCACTTTTGGTTTCTAAGTTTAAAGAATTAATAATTGCATCTAATTAAAAATAATTATAACAATACATTTTTGTTTACAATTATGAACTTTCCCTATGTTTAAAGTTCATATGCCACCATTTCTTATACTTACACAAGCTGTTTACACCTGTATAAGAGTTTAGCCTTTATGTTTAAAGTCCCCATGTGCTGTGAAGATTTAAACAAGTATTAAAAATAAATAATTATTATATTTAATATACATTTGATATATGTATATATTACATAATTATTTTACATAGCAAATAAAAAATAATTAATCCTGTCTCTCTTTTTCATCACATGACAACCATTTCCTATGTACAAACCTTCTTGTATCCATTGATTACTCTGGCTGGCACTAGGAGGCACTACATATGGAGAGTTTTGTTTTTGTTTTTGCCTGTCTTTTTCTTTATGGATAATCCATAGTTTTAACACACTTGTTGAAAAATGGCAATGTGTTCGAAATATATTCTTTTTTTTAGTTGTTTGTTACAAGTGAAAACTTTATTAAACTAGAAAAAAATAAAATTGATTAAAAGACTAAATAAAAACATAATGCTCATATAAATTAGGCTTACAATTTCACAAGTATTTAATTAAATGTTTGTTTTATAATTTTATTTTAAAATATATGTATATAAACATTTATTTATTATATTGCATTTATTTTGTTAATATCGAAAATGCAATATATGGGTAAGAGAACAAACAGGTCTTATTGATCGCATTGAAAAAATTAAAAGACTGAAGCAGAGTTGGGCCAGACATATTGCTAGAAGAGATGATAATAGATGGACAACTGAAATCTTAAACTGGATTCCAAGAGATTGTAAAATACCCAGAAAGAGACCACATGTGAGATGGATGGATGAAATAAGAAAGTGTGCAAGGGTGATGTGGAGAAGAGAAGGTAAAGATCAGAGAAGATGGTTTGAACTTGGAGAGACCTTCATCCTGCAATGGACTGATAATGGTTGATGGTGATGAAGCTCTCAGTTGTTCTTATAGTTATAAAAATGTAAAGGACTTGTTATAAATGTATTAAATATTAGAAATCAAGTTATAGGAAGCTGACTGTATTGTACCTATAATAAATTTTAAATTTTTTATAAAACCTAATTTCTTTTTATTTTGTAATTAGGGAAAAAGTAAAAAGTTTGATGAAACTAATATTAATTTTGCAAATTTCATTGTTTAACAATTTATTGCTCATGTTATCTATAGCACTTTGTATTAACACAACTCTTAACAGATAAATGTATATATTGTTTTTAATAAATAAAATATTTATAAATGATTATATCTATATGATTATAGTAATTTATTCTTTTATATTTTTTGTTTTGTTAACTTCATTGCATTTGTACAAATTTATTATTGGTCCATATACTTTGTCTATTATTATTTTGTGAATATAAACTAAAGATTAATAAATATATCAGTTCATCAAAACATTCACCAATAATAAAAAAAACTTCTATAAAATTTACAAGTTTGTTAATCTATTATTTGTCTGAAAGTTTGTAATGATGGTATATTATAAGATGTGATATGTTGGACTATTTCCATCATTTATGAATGAATGTTGAATGTATAGCAAATTTTAAACTTTATTTAAACTTTCCAAATACAAACAACTTGTTAGTAATAACACACAAATAGACAACACGGGTTAGTAATTACACATTTCGAGTAGTATTATTCTCCACTCTTCTTCAGGTGTTGCTGGCCTATATGCACAGTGATAATATGCACTTAGAAGTTGAACTCACACCTTTCAATTCTTGTATATCGAATTTAAGGCAAACGCTCTACCAACTGAGCTATTCTGAAGAAGAATGGAGAATAATACTACTTGAAATGTTGTGTAATTACTAACCTGTATTGTCTATTTGTGTGTTATTACTAACAAGTTGTTTGTATTTGGAAAGTTTAAATAAAGTTTAAAATTTGTTGTACTTTGCAAGCTACCTCTCAAAATCAAATATTTCTGATTTTATGTATATACATTTGTAAATATTAATGGTATTTATATTAAATCATTTTTATTAGATATATGATAAATAAATATTTTTACTGTTATATTTAAAAATAATCTGCATGTTATTTTATAACACCTAGAAACAACATTATACACTTTAATTAAAGTCATGCCAAATTATAATGCCCTTGTTTTATAGTTTGGATCACATTTGGGATCTTCAATTGACATATTAATAGACCACACCTGAAAAAAATCTAAATATTTTAATTATTACTTACTAAAACCATGTTTTGTTTTGTTTTTTGTTTTTTTTTCATATGTCAAAGTGTTGACTGGGAAACGAACCTGGGCCAGCTGCTTGTAAGGCAGCTATGCTAACCATAAGGCCACCAATGCTTGACATATTTTGTTTTGTTTTTTAAAACAAAATTGACAATAGTACTTATAATGATATCACTAGATTACAGTTGTTTTAAACTATGCCATCATTAATTTTAACTTTAATGGCCGGCACAACACTGCTGAGAAAATAATCTCATTTTTTTCTCTTATGGTTCAAAGTTTTACTTTTTTTTTTAATTATATATGTACATATTTCATTTTTGATATATCCTTTGTTAAAATTGATGATATTCAGGCTTGAATGTAAGCATTTTTATATGCTACATTATTTTTTTACTAACAGTTCAAGTTCTATACTATATCAGTTATTATTTCTATTTAACTAAACTATAAAGTTCATTTAAATATGTATTGCCGGTGATAAATTTCTTTCATATATAGTACTGAATGTAACATGCTTTTTTAAATATTTGTTAAAATATATCATAATATATATATATTGTACCGGTCAAAATATGTTGATCCATCTACCATGAGCTGGAACTCAATGAAACATACTTCAAAACCCAGTCAAGCCCGAGTTTTATATCAGGGACCAACCTAGATTCGAACCCATTCCACAAGCTCCAGATTGAACAGCTAATGAATAACATAATAATGATGTCACACAAGAATTAATTCTTAAATTCGGCCCACTAGAAAAGCGAAAGAGACAATGAGACATATTTAACAAAAGAACGCATATATATGTTGGAATGTATGGAAGTGGAGAGAAGATAATTCGAACTACATAAGTTGCTTGAATAATAAAATATTTTATAAAACATTTAATGGAACAGTAAATTGATTATATATTTATTTGAATGTGCATTACAAGATGATTTACCCGGAGGTAGAAAGTGACATACAATTGACCACGCTATTGTGATTTATATGCTCTTATGAATAAATGATATATTTACGTAAATAGGAATATTTGGTGGGAGAGATCAAGATGCCAACCACTTGATTACAAAACAAACTTACAACATATTTGAATTAATGCTTTAGTGGCAGTTCTGAAAGGTGATTATTAATGTACAAATTTCTGGAGCCTTCTAGGAATCATTATACATATTACATAAACTATTTTCACGCCGTTTCGGTCGTGAAAATCAATAAAATATATTTTAAAAAATGGTTTACTCATTAAGAATAATATTTGTGAATATTTAATCAAATAACATATATTTAAATCAAGTTTATTTGCTTAGTGAACAAAATATTATAATCATTCTTTAAATTCGGATTTAAAAAGAAAAGAATGCTTCACCTTTCTAACAGATATATACTCTTAAATAAATGGAATAGATTACGATGGTGGGATTTTTAAAATAAGAAAAAAAAAACATTATTAATTAAACTAATCACTATTGTTGGAGATATATATATATTTAAGTAAATGCAATTTTATTGTTACAGCATCGAAATGAGGTCATTAAGTAAATAAATTAATAATTATAAAAAAGTAGCAGTGCTGATATGAAGGCAGAAGAATCCGATGTGAGATTGTGCTTCTAAATGAAGAAAACGAAATGGCTAAGAGTCCTTCTTCTAGGGTACTGCTTAGAGAAGTTTAATTAGGTTTGGCGTGGTCGCCAGGGTTCTCTGATGCAATTGACGTGAGAGGCCTGTTATACAAAAATGATTCTGGGAAGGTCAACTATCTGCGGAATAGGGCATGAAGAACATCTATGGGTTCGAACTCATTGCAACCCTTCAGGCTAAAAGCACATAATATATAAAAAATAAGCCATAAATCAGCAATGTAGCATAAAACTATATCTTTAATGACATGAAATGAAAGTTACTATTTTAAGACACATGAACCTCACATGAATGCTATAATTTAGGCAATTAACACTATGCTATATAATATATATGGAAAAGATTTAATTCATACAAAATGGATTTTAAAATTACCCCCCTTTCCTTTCTTGCTATTTAACATATTGAAATCCCATCCTTGCAAATTATATAACTTTAGAATAATCAAGTTTTTGAAATATTAAGAGTATAGCATTATAATATGGATAATATAAAAAGCAATAACAATAAGAAATCACCTTTTCAGAATTGAGCAACATATAAAATATTTAACAGCATTAATTTTTCGGTGATTTAAAAGTTATATATAAATAATATCCTTTTTGATGCATAAAGAAAATCATGAAACTAGGTTAACTTGAGACACAATCTGGCGAGCATATTAATTAAGAATGTATGTAAATCTAACTCAAAAGGGAGGGTTTTTTACTAACCTTGACCCAAGGAGGTCTGAGTAGATAGGAAAAAAATAACTTTATACATTAGGCTCACAAGATTGTTTAGATTGGCAATTTAAAATAATAAAATAAAACATAATTTAAAATTAAGAAAGGAACTGCACCAAAATTAAAGAAATAAGAGCATATGACAGACTTTACATATCAAAGAAAAATTATTAGTATGAGAACAAATTTACATTAACAGTTAAGAAAAACATTTAATTTAACAATTTAAATAAGAAATCTGGATATCTGAGGTTGAGATTAGTTTTAGAAGGAATTAGATGTAACTTTCATAGGTGGTTCTTAGGTTAATTACCTTGCTATATTAAAGAGTCCATTTTGACAGTTCGGCTCCAGCATGGCAAGTTAACAAGATGCAAATGATTTCCAATGTAGTAGCAAGTTTCTATTAGGCATTTCTCCATTCTTAGAACATACTTTCTATCATTTTGGGGGCATCAGTGAGATGATTATTTGCAGTGAGAGACTGACCAGCAAAGGCGAAAAAAGATAATTAGTTTGACTACTCGTTCAACATTTTGGAAAATAATATTTTGGTGACAGCTAATCTACAAACTAGTTCTCTCTAGATGGTCAAAAATCATCCCATTATATACTGCCCTCAGGTATTTAAGGAATTCTTTTAGTATCCTTTTTTAATTTCATTCATGATTACTATTTAGTAGAAATTTTTTCATTTTCTTTACCTATTGTTTTTGGAGATTTGTCCAAAAATATATTCAGATCTATTTTCAGATTAGAAATAGATTTGACATAATTGTTAATTGCAAAATTAAAAACTCTTAATCTGATTTCCCCTTTTACTTTTAGTACATTTTAACTAGACATTTCCCCCCAAAATTAGACAATGTAAAATTTTTACCCTTTTAATTATTTTTGGACAATTAACCTCTTTTTTGCTGATTATTTTATTGGCTGAGTGAGGGAAAAATCTAAACTTTTAATTGGTCAATTCACAAACTCAAGCATCCAAATATATTCAGCTTTTAATATTATATTCACTTTAGTTTCGTTTGTAAAAAGTATATTAATAATTTGTCAGGTTATGAAAGTGAATAAAAGTTTTTTCAAAAATAAATTTTTATTTATAATTATAAAAATATTCGATAGCAGCAAATCTAAAATGAATGTTACTCACCAACCAAAAAGTTTTGCTGACATCAGTGATTTCTTTCCCAATTTTACATTGCGGAAAAGTAAATAATTTTTGCTAAAGTCTTAACTATTTTTCTAAAATAATTTTATTTTTAGCATATTTTATCAAAATAATTTATAATTTGTCAAAAAATACTTTTAAAATGGTCTAAAACATTCGTTTATCATTTTTGAAATGAAAGAAAAGAAATCATAACTCTTCAGTTATTGACAGCCATTTTCCTTGTTGTCGAAATTTAGCAGCCAATCATATTCAAGAAAAGACAGCCTTTTTCTTTTGTTAAACCTTCAACATCAGTTTTATTGATTTTTTACTTGTAAAATAATTCAAGAGAGGGCAGAATCTTATGGAACTTTTTTTAACCTTTAAAAGTAATGCAAAATCTTAACAGTAGTATTAAAAATGCTGAGAGAGTTGAGCTGATGTCAAACAGTCATGTTTTTAGCTGTAACTAGCAAAATGTTGGTTAACAGTTGCATACTCCATCTTGGATTTTTAAAAGAAAAAAATACAGTTTTTTAAATAAAGAATTTAAATAAAAAGTTTTAATTTTACAAACTTCAAAAAAATATTTGTAAAATTAATATCGTGTTAGTAATTTCTCCCATTATATATGTATATTTGAGCTGCACCTAATATATTTTGATTTTAATAAAAAAAATTAATAATAAATAATACTAAAAAAATTTTAAAGCTAAATTTTATAATTTTTTAGGTGCACATCTCAAACATATACATAAAATAGATATACATGAATGTAGGAGTGGGATGGAGCACAAAGGTTTATACATGGGTTAGTAATTTGATAAGTATGAAGAACCACAAAGCTCAATCATTAATTAGGAGTGACTGCTTCAGTATATATATATATATATATATATATATATATATATATGTATGTGTGTGTGTGTAATAAATAATAATATAGCTATTTGTATGTACATGTAATACAAATAAAATGTCCATTAATTAAAAACTATTGTAATAACAATAAAAATAATGAATATAATGGTAATTATATGTTATATAAAGTCTTTCAATCTGCAGAAATGCTTTCAGTTAATTCCTTAACCCTTCTCAACAGGTGAGAAGGGTTAAACAATTGACCAAAAATACTACTGCAGATTTGAAAGATTGTATACAATAGTTAATTACCATTATATTTATTTGTATTATTATTATTATTATATATCATCATTATCAACCATTATCAATCCACTGCAGGATGAAGGTCTCTCCAAGTTTAATCCATCTTCTCCGATCTTTAGCTTCTCTTCTCCACATCACCCCTACACATTTTCTTATTTCATCCATCCATCTTACATGTGGTCTCCTTCTGGGTCTTTTACAATCTCTTGGAATCCAGTTTAAAATTTCAATTGTCCATCTATTATCATCTCTTCTAGCAATATGTCCAGCCCAACTCCACTTCAATCTTTTAATTTTTTCAATGAGGTCAGTAACACCTGTTTGTTCTCTTACCCATACATTGCGTTTTCGATCTCTTCTTGTTACTCCCAACATACATCTCTCCATACTTCTTTGAGTGGTCTGAAGTCTCTGTATTGATCTTCTATTAAGTGTCCAAGTCTCAGATCCATAAGTAAGAACTGGTAAAACACATTTGTTAAAAACCTTTCTTTTCAAACACATAGGCATATTTCCTTTTAATATCAAGTTATTTCTACCAAAAGCACTCCAACCAAGTTTAATTCTATGATTAATTTCCTCTATTATGTTTCCATCTGTATTAATAATCTGACCAAGGTATTTGTAACTCTTAACTTCTTCTAATTCATCATAATCAATCTTTATTTTCATATTTGGAGCAAATCGATTAAACATTATTTTAGTCTTTTTAACATTTATCTTTAGTCCTACTTTCCTACTTTCATCTTATAACTCCTGCAACATTTCCTGCAGCTCGGAAGCATTATTTTCAAAAACAACTACATCATCTGCGAAATCTAAATGACTTAAATAATCTCCATTTACTTTCACTCCTTTAGTTTCCCATTTTAATCCACAAAATACTTCTTGCAGCACTGCTGTAAAAAGTTTTGGAGATATGGAGTCACCTTGTCTTACACCTTTCTCAATGTTGACTTTCCCAGTATCATTATGTAATCTAATTGTTGCTGTTGCATTTTTATAAATATTCTTTAAAATATGACAATATCCTGAATCTATACCTTGATGATCCAATGCTTTAATCACTGAAGAAATGTTTATAGAATCAAATGCCTTTTCATAATCTACAAATCCAAAACATAATGACAACTCATATTCATTTGTCCTTTCTATAACTTCTCTCAATACTAGAATATGATCTACTGTACTAAAACCACTTTTAAATCCAGCTTGTTCTCTTGGTTGGTGAAAATCCAAGTTGTAATTATCTTGGTAAAAATTTTATATAAAACTGATAAAAGGCTGATAGGTCTGTAATTTCTAATATCTTCTTTATCACCTTTTTTAAATATTAATATTATTACTGCATTCTTCCAATCATCCAGTACATCTTTATCATTTAGACATTTGGTATATAACTTTGCTAATATTTTTTCTGTTTCTTCACCTGCTTCTTTTAATATATCAATTATAATTCCATCATTACCTGGAGCCTTTCCTTTTTTCATACATTTAATTGCATTTCTCACTTCTTCATTTAAAATTCTGGGCAATTCGGAAGATGTAATAGATATAGGAGGTACTTGTTCTTTATTACTATATAATTCTTGATAAAAATCTTCTACCAATTTCATAATGTCATCCCTCTTTTTAGTAATAATTCCATCTTTTTTCCTTATTGCAGATATAAATTTCCTACCAATACCAAAATGTTGTTTTACATTCTTAAGACTTTTATTTTCTTCTACAGCTTTTCTTGCTAGTTCACAGTTATACTTTCTTATATCATTTTCAACTCTTTTCCGCACCATTTTACAAAATTCGAGATATTCAATTCTTTTTAATGCATCATTCTTGCATATCTTCATATTCCTTCTTTTCTTCATAAGTTCTCTAGTCTCAGTAGAAATTTTATTAGTCAATTGCTGCTTTTTTCTACCAGCTATCTTTGTTGCAGTTTTTAAAAGTGTATCAGTTATTTTCATATTAATTTCATTCAAATCTGAATCATGTTCAAAATCTACTAATACTTGAAACAGAATGTTTCTGAAGATTAGGAATATCAACTGTAAATATAGTTTTTCTTAATAATTTTTGTCTCTCTAGTTTTACATTAACATGTATCTTACCCCTTACTAATCGATGATCACTTCCTGTGTTAAATTTATTAAGAACATTACAATCTTGAAATATGTATTTCCTGTTAGTCAAAATGTAATCCAATTCTGCTGTACCTTCATTTGGATGCTTCCATGTCCATTTCCTTCTAACATTTTTCTCAAAAAAAGAATTCATAATATAAAGTTTTTCCTTCTCTGCAAACTCCACAAGTCTATGTCCTCTCTCATTTCTATTACCATAACCAAAATTACCTACAACACTTTCATCTTTCATTTGTTTACCAATTCTAGCATTAAAATCTCCCATAACAATTTTAAAATGTTGTTTACTCTGATCAAAAGCCTTTTCTACATCCATATAAAAATCTTCTACTACTTCATCACTGTGAAAACTTGTTGGGGCATAAACCTGAATTATCTGCATTTGATATCTGCTATTAAGTTGTATAACTAATCTTGCCACTCTGTCTGATACACCATCAATCTCCACAATATTGTTCTTCCACTTTTTATTTATAATGAATCCTACTCCACTTGTATTTCCAATATTTGTGCCTTTATAATAGAGCATATGTCCACTTTTTAAATCAATTGTCTCTTCACCTTTTCTTCTAACTTCACAAAGTCCAATAATATCCCATTTAATATAAGAGAGTTCTTCTTCTAATTCTTGCAATCTTCCTTCACTTGAAAGTGATCTGCAGTTGTAAGTACCTAAATAAAAAGTCGTCATCAAATGGCAGCCTGGGTCCGCCTCCAGGATATTATTAGCACCCTCTGCCTTCGGCCACCAACCGCTGCCTTGGTTGGTGACTTTACAGCCTCCTGGGATTAAGGGCCATGCTTTATTTTTGTCTGTCATAATTGTATAATTGGGAAAAATCTTTATCATTTACACAAACATTCATTCTGCCTTATCAGGCACTGAAAAGAAAGACCATGGTGTTTCTTGATCTTAAACTCAGAGGTAAAAAGCCAATAAACTCACCACGCTGGCTAATGTGTGTTGGTGAGCAGCCCATCCATGTTCGTATACTATATGAATAAACATATAGTAATAACAGCTGCAACGACAAGAACGTATGGAGTGGACATTAGGAATTTGCCCTGCTCGGTTCCTTTAAGGCCTCCAAGAGGAATCAAAGGGTCTCCTTTCAGTTAATAGCAAACTCCTTTCTGCAGCCTATTATATATATATATATATATGTGTGTGTGTGTGTGTGTGTGTGTGTAATTTTGTATACGGAAATTACTCTTCACATACTCTAAGAAATTGATATTAAATTGATACACAATCTCCCTTCAATAAGTGTTTTGCAAGCAGAAGTTGTCCATGTATGCGTAAAGCTTATTCTTGACATAAAGTAATTCTTATTGTTCATCCTTCAATCAGAGTTTTATATTATTATGGGCCTGATTTTTCAATCAACATATTATTTGCACCAATGTAAGACTTTCTTTTCCCTGTAATATATAAATTAAACTGGAGCAAATAATTTGTCAAATAAAAACTTAGCCTCATAAAAGATCAAGCCCTGGTTTAAATATGATCAATAGGCGTTGCTGGAAGATTGTGTACCAATTTAATATCAATTTAATAGTGCATGTGTGAAGATAAATTTCCTTCCACAAAATTGCATAGATATATAATAAAAAAATCCATTTTTTTTTACATATTGATGTATGTTGAATTTTTTTAGTAAAACCACAGAAAATAATATTTAAAAAATTCCATTCAATTTAAATATAAAATTTGTTTTAGTTTTTGATCGAATTTTACAGCCAGCAAATTCGATGAAAAAAATTAACTATAGTTACTTATATTTAAAACACTGGAGCTTTTGTTAAACTCCATTTATAAATTATTCATGTTGTTCTGTTTTTAAATGTACTTAGTATGCTGTGGCTGAAAATGATCAAAATTCTAATGAAAATTGAATCTTTTTTTTAAAAAAAAATATTATGACTTATGCCTTTCTATATATTTTTTTCTTCAGCCTTTAATTTATTAATTTGTTTTAGTTGATGAAATAACTCATACTATTATTCTGCCATTGGAAGATTGTCTATCTTAATATATATCTGAGCACTTATAGTATATATGTGTGGGAGATGATAATCTGGACCAACTGATGATTGCTGGTTTAGCATGAAATACGTATATTGGTGATTATTTATCTTTTCAGCATATATGTGCTTGAGTGTATCAGTGATATTAGATAGAGTGGAAAGTGATGGGTCATCTGAAAGTCTGTGCTCATATACCCTATATTATAAAAAAATAAAGGAAAAAGTGTAATGCTGAATTATTATCACATGACCTTAATCTGGAATAATCATTAATCAAATAAAACAGATTTATACTAATTTAAACCATACAGCTATTTAGACTAAACAGTATTAAATGAACGTATTCACATATTATTCGTGTAATATTTATTACCCCCTATTTTATTTATTACACTTAAAACTATAAATAACAAAATATCTTTTATGTTTTAGAAATATTAAATATAATGAAATAAAAAGGTGTTTCATTGTTTAAAATGGATTTCTAAATACAGAGGTGTCAGAATAAATTGTGCTAATAGTTTAGAAATAGCAAACTTCTGCTAATTGTGATTAAGTGCTTCTATTAGTTCATAATTACTGCAATAAACATATCAACCAAAATCAGAGAGATATATTATGAGAAAGGTTTTACATCTGTAAATAATTTCACTGTGATAATAAACAGTGAAGAAGTAACGAAAATCAATGAGATAAAAAATGAATATTTCAGTATGTTAAAAAATACCAGATGACAGTTAAGTTAAAAATGAAATATTTAATCAAAGCTTTCTCTTTTCTGTACTACTTCAGCGCCATCTATTGTAAGCTTGGGTAATCCATGTTTATAAGGTGAAAGTGCAATTTAATCCATATTTTCAGAACCGTTTCCACGCTTAAGGATTAAACTGCACTAGCACAAGTTAACCACTGATTACCCAAACTATGTTAGATTGTACTAAAATAGTACAGAAAGGCAATAGTTTTTATTTATACTCTAGTAAGTAAGTAAAATTAAGATCCGTTGTGTTTATATTGCTGGTTTAGCATGAAATACGTATACTGGTCATTATTTATCTTTTCAACATATATGTGTTTAAGTGTGTCAGTATTATTAGATAGAGTGGAGAGTGGTGAGTCGTGTGAAAGTCTGAGCTCATATACCTTATATATTACATATATATAGACACAGGTATATAAGAGGCCTGTGTTTTAGTTATAATTATTAAAGTAATCTATTAACTTAAATTACCTAAATGTAATTAGACATGTTTCTTTTATATGTCAAAAAGAATTCGACGATTATATTATATATATATATATATATATATATATAATATAATCGTTATATAAATCCCACATGCTAAAGAGTATATATATATATATATATATATATATATATATTCTTTAGCATGCATATAACTGCAAATATAAATAGCTTTCTCATTCATTAAAAAAAGAAGTGCACAATAAAAGTAAATAAATAGTAAATTGTTTAGAAGCTTGTACCATGTTCAATTACTAGAGGTTATAGGTTGAATTTTAATAGGAATCATTAGATCTTAAAGTCATCACTCAGTCACTGCACAGAGAAGTTCACACTCATATTTTACATGCTTGTTTACAAAATCTTATAAAGCAAAAATTAAATTTCCATGAGATGAGGCTGAAAATACTGATTTTATTCTTGCTATTACAGTAAAATATATTAATATATTTTCCAGATAACAATTCTTTGTTTGTTGTATACATATTTCTAGATGTATTTTTTATTAGTAAATATATTAATAATTACATATACACTAAAATTTATGAATGATTAAACATGTGTAACATTAATTACTTTTATTACTTTCAGAAATGTATCTGTAATATATAAATTTAGTTTTTGATAAGTTAAATATACAATAATTTGTAATCCTAATAAAAATAATAAATTTAACAGTAATAAACTATTATAGATAGTCTTTAAATCTGTAGAAGTACTTTCAGTTAATTTTTTAAACCTGCCTCAACTGCCATTAAATTTAAAAAAAAGTGGATGCAAACTTCAACCATTCAAATCCCATAAATCCCGTATTTTAATGTTAGCAGCTTGTCTATTTATTAAATGCATTTTATTCCTATTTATAAAAACTGCTTCCTTAATTTTTATTTTATTATGGCTTCTCTATTCATGAAGAATTTTCACACTTTCAAAATCAAATTTAAATTTATATTTACATGTTTTTCATGATCAAAGAAAACTGAAGCAGTCATTAAATCACCATTATTCTTACTTTTTACATGCTTATATAACAATTCATGCTCCTTTAATCTCTTCTCAATACTGCACTTTGACTCACCTATATATGATAACATATAGACACAAAAAATTGATATATGATATTACTTTTCTGCTTGAAAGCTATGATATCCTTAGAATTATTAACTAATTTATTAACATTGATTGGAACATAGAATAAAACATTAAACACATTCCTATGTATACCCTTAAAAAATTTTACTTGTGGATTTGAAATAAATGGAATAGATATCTATTGTTTACTATCAATCTTCATTTCCTTTAAAGGAATTGCTTGATGTTGGTTATAAAATGGAACAAATAAACAATACTTTATATCAATTTAAAAAAAATTATAATGGTTTAAAGGAAATGAAGATTAATAGTAAACAATGGATATTTATTCCATTTATTTCAAATCCACAAGTGAAATTTTTTAAGAATATATATAAGAACATGTTTAATGTTTCATTCTATGTTCCAAATAATGTTAATAAATTAGTTCATAATTCTTAAGATGTCATACCTTTCAAGCAGAAAAGAAATATCATATAACAAGTTTTTTGTGAATGCATGTTATCATAGATAGGTGAATCGAGTTGCAGTATTGAGAAGAGATTAAAGGAGCATGAATTGTTATATAAGCATATAAAAAGTAAGAATAATGGTGATTTAATGAATGCTTTAGTTTTCTTTGAACATGAAAAAACATGTAAATATAAATTTAAATTTGATTTTGAAAGTTTGAAAATTCTTCATGAAAAGAGAAACCATAATAAAAGAAAAATTAAGAAGGCAATTTTTATAAATAGGAATAAAATTCATTTAATAAATAGACAAGCTGCTAACATTAAAATATGGGATTTGAATTGATGACGTTTTCTTCCGCTTTGTTGTTTTTTAATTTAATGACAGTTGAGGCAGGTTTAAGAAATTAACCAAAAGTACTTCTTCAGATTTAAAGACTGTTTATAATAATTTATTACTGTTAAATTTATTATTTATATTAGGATTACAATTTTGATTTAATTAACAGACATTTAATTTATAAAATTCATTGTAATAAATATTTTCCTGAGTAATGATACTTCTAATTAGTTTCAATAATCTTATGGAAATGCTTGAATAATACAATGATGTATTTTTATCCATTTGATAAGCACAACCTTAAGTACTTTTCTTTTAATTTTCACTTTTATCATACAAATCAAATTTTGACTAAAATCATTTAATTAAGTTTCAACAAAATTATTTATTAAATGATTATTTTTCATTATAAAAAATATTACCATAATATTATTATTACTTCTAAATCATATCCTTATAAATCTTTTTCCAATAATTATACTGAAGTGATAATATATTTTACTTGGTTAAACTTTTGGCAGTGCAAACTATTTATACAACTATTGTCTGATTCCTGACATCAGTTCAAAATACATATAATTTCCAGTTCATTATATTTTTCCTACTATTTTTGTACAATTTTTTATAGTACTACAGATAACCAGAATTCCACTTCTTCATTGTTCAATACTTAGATTTATGTTTATAATATTGAAAAAAAAAAACTTGCATTCTTGACTTTTTTCTAATGAAATACAATTAATTAATTATAAACATAAAACATTGGAATAAACTTTACAATTTAAAATACCAATGTATATATATATAAAATAAATAAAATGTCCGTTAATTAAAACAAAATTGTAATTATAATTGAAATAATAAATTTAACAGTTTACAAACTATTATAAACAATCCTTAAATATGCAGAAGTACTTTCAGTTAATTTTTTAAACCTGCCTCAACTGCCATTAAATTTAAAAAAAAGTGGAAGTAAACATCATCAATTCAAATTCCATGAATCTTGTATTTTAATGTTAGCAGCTTGTTGATTTATTAAATGCATTTTATTCCTGTTTATAAAAATTGCCTCTTTAATTTTTCTTTTATTATGGTTTCTCTCTTCATGAAGAATTTTCACATTTTCAAAATCAAATTTAAATTTATATTTACATGTTTTTTCATGATCAAAGAAAATTAAAGGAGACATTAAATCATCATTGTTTTTCCTTTTTACATGCTTATATTACAATTCATGCTCCCTCAATCTCTTCTCAATACTGCACCTAGATTCACATATATATGATAGCATAAATCACTAAATAATAATAATAATAGTTTGTAAACCGTTAAATTTATTATATCAATTATAAATATATATATAGTTTAAATAAAAAGGACCATTTTTAAATGATTTTATGAAGTTGGAAAATCAGTTTTTTTGTTTGTTTATTTGCTAAATTTTGATCTTTTTCAAGTTAAAATGAAATTTTAAAATTGAGGTTTAATAAATTTAAATTCAGTACAATTACTTGAAATCTGGTATATAACTAAGCAATACCATCTAATCCATTTTGGAACACTCATCATTTTAGTAGATTACTCAGATTCTTAGATGCAAAACAGGGAGTGGGGAAATATTAAAAATATTTAAAAAAATTATTAGAATGTTTATTTGCTTTAAATAATGATCATGAGAGGGTAATATAAAGATTTTTTTTGTTTAAATTTAATAACATTTTAAGCCAGTTCTATAATTACTTTCAGAAACAAAGAGCAGTTGACCAATGAAATTTCACACATTTTGATGTCAAATATAAAAGACATTCAAAAAATTACAATGTTTTAAACAATAGTATACAAAAGAGATATATATATGTATATTGTTTCATAGTTTGTTTCAATTTAGCAATTTTATTGAAGATAGAATTAAATTTTAAAATAAACATTTATTATATCTTATATATATTTAGTATGTGTACATACTTATATATGTATAAGAAATCAGCTTTTATTTTTTTAAAATAAAAATTAATATATTACTCTTTATGCTTAAAATTATTCTTGACATTTTTTCATTTTATTTGAAAGAAAAGCTTAACAAAACTATATTAGAAATAACTTCCTTATGACTTAACTAAAAGCTGAAATTGTAAAAAATAAAATTGATAAACAATTATTATTTAAAATATTCTTCCCACTCTTCCTATCTAAGAAACTAAATAACCTATTTAAAAAAAATAATATGTACTAGCTGTTGCTTAGACATTTTAAACAACTGTACACAATTTCAAAAAGTTATGTTAAACTTAAATATATCAAATGTATATGTTAAAATATTATAAAAAGGAAAAAAAATCTTTATACACCCAACCATGAAGCTTATTTAAAACAAATGAAAGTTTTAAAATTAATTTTTGACTGAGATACATGAAATTATTGAATATTTGGTATGGGTACATAATGATATATGTACATGACTAAAAATAGGTAATAATCTTTTATACATTAACTTAGGATGGACCAAAGTGTTAACATTAAATTTTATTGAAATATATAGAATGAGAAATAAATCATTACATATCAAATCAAAGACAAAAATATTAAGTTAAAAAATAAAATGAAAATGCACATTTAAAACTATATCATACATAAATTTGACTGGACACTTATAGTTGAATTATGTAAATTATCTTATATATATATAACAAGATAATTTTGCTGTAAGTTAAATGATGTACCCATTATGTATAAATCATATTTAGTATGTGTACATAATAATCTATGTATATATAAGTGACCAAACATATGAAATAGTTTTCATACCTTAACTTATGATGGACCAAAGTGTTAACATTAGATTTTGTTTAAATACATAGAATGAAAAATGAATTAATATATATCAAATAAAAGGCACAAATATCAAATCAAAAATATAAAATGAAAATGTGAAACTATATTGTATTGTAAATTGACTGGATACATATAGTTGATATATGTAAATATATCTTGATATTCTGCCATATATCATTGGATATTATCTAATGAGTTTGCCAGTCACTAGATATATATTTCTGCTATAAGTTAAAAGATATAATCCTTATGCATATATCATATTTAGTATATGTACATTATATATATATATATATAAGTTACTAAAAATATAAAATAATCTTTCATTTGTTAACTTATGATGGACAAAATGTGAACATTAAATTTTATTTAAATACATAAAATGAGAAATAAATCACTGCATATCAAATAAACGATTCAAATATCAAATAAAAAAACATTCACATTTTTGGCATTCTAACTTATTGAAAATTTAAAATATCAATATGATTAAATACATAATTTTTCAAATTTGAATTAATACATAGATGAATGTCTTAAAATAAGGTGATTACAAAATTCTGGAGACTAAAAAGTTAAAAACAATAGAGATAAGAAAAATTTTATATTAAATGCTTTTATTGACTGTGCACTAAAAAGCAAAAAAATATTTTTTTCTTCAATCAGAATTGGGGTTTTAGATTTAACTTGAAATAAAAGCATGAAGTGGGGGGTCTAGAAATTAATCAAGTCAATTGCTTATTATAAAAAATAGTGATTGAGTTAATTTCTGGATTCCCCATGCTTTCATTTTTAGTTAAAGCTAAAATCTCAAATTGTATTTGAAGAAAAAAATATTTTTTTTACTTTTAATGCATGGCCAATAAAAATGTTTAATATAAAAAATCACTAATATTTTAACTCCAAAATATTAGCTAATTTTCAAAAATAAAATTTATAAGTGAATAAATATTTTAATTATTGAAATTTAGTTAAAGCTAAAATCTCAAATTGTATTTGAAGAAAAAAATATTTTTTTTACTTTTAATGCATGACCAATAAAAATGTTTAATATAAAAAATCACTAATATTTTAACTCCAAAATATTAGCTAATTTTCAAAAATAAAATTTATAAGTGAATAAATATTTTAATTATTGAAATTATAATTGAAGACAAAAGGCAAAAAATAAAAGTAATATTATTTTTAAAACAATTATGTTGAAAATACTTTTAAAATATTTATCTTTTTTATTTCAGAAAATAGATATAATATAAATAGTTAAAAAGCATTTAAATCCTTCCATAGCTCTAACCGGTCTTTTTCAACAATGGCTTTAGGTCGCTCAAAATCGGCTAATTTTTGAGCCATAGTACTGTATTTCTGCTTGTTTTAAAGGTTATAAAAAGTCCTGTAAGATGCTGCCCTCTCTCAAATTATTTTACAAGTAAAAAAATCAATATATGTGATGTAAAAGGTCTAAGAAAAGGAGGAGGCAGTCTACTCTAAATGCTAATTGGATGATAATTGTTTGGTCAAAAAAGATCACCGTAAATAATTTTCATTGCTGAAAATAAAAATATATGTTTTAGTGTTTTTTTATTATTTTTCATACATATTATAAATTATTTTCATAAAATATGCTGAAAATATAGTTATTTTACAAAAATAGTAATATTTTATTAAAAAATTGTATACTTTACACGAATGTAAATTGAAAAAGAAACCAGTGGTAGCAATAATTTTGATATGCCTGTCAAGAGTTTAGATTGCCCCAAGCTGTCTATTTGATTTTCAAACAAAAATTAATGTTTTAGAATATTTTTCTGGCATTTATTTACATATTATAATGTATTTTGATAAAATATGCTGAAAATATAATTATTTTTAGAAAAAGGCTAAGATTTTACTAAAAAATTCTTAACTTTTATAATAACATAAATTGAGGAGGGACACCAATAACGTTTACATGATTTGTAATTTGCTACAATATTTTTTTTTATTTTTTCCACTATTGAATATTTTTATAATTATAAATAAAAATTTATTTTTGAAAAAACTTTCATTTACTTTCATAATCTGACAAATTATTAATATACTTTTTACAAATGAAACTAAAATAAATATAATATTAAAATATGAATATATTTTTATGGCTGAGTTTGTTAAGTGACTAATCAAACTTAGAACTTTTAATTCACTCAGCCAAGAATAAATTGCACAATGAAATGGTTAAAAATAAGCCTAAATATCCATATACAAATACATTTAAAAACTCTAGTTTGAAAAGCATATTTATTCACCCTTAATGGCTTTGTTAAAGGGTTAACATGAATAAAAATTTTGTATTATTTAATAAATTTTATTTAAAAATGAATAATAACAGCATTTAAAGTTTATAATATTTTATAAATATAGTGCATGTAAAAATATCATAAGACTTTTGTAATATAATGGTTAAAGTAATTTTTATGTTATATTAATGATTGGTGTTGAATTTAAATCATTGTAAATTTAGAATTTTATTTCCAGATAACCAAAGCATAAACAATATAATTAACTATCTAGTTTTGTTTGTTGAATGGATTTCTAATTATTATTAGCTAAAGAATACCATTTAGAAAATAATTTAGATAAATGAAACCACATGTAAGGAAAGTATTATAACAAAGTGCACTGAATTCAATCATGTATCTTCTATTTTTTAACATAACAATATTGAATTTACTTTATTCATTTTTAATGTAATATATAAAACAGTTATCTTTTCAGCATGTGTGATCAGATGAATCAGCAGTCAGAGATGGCATAAAGGGTTGAGGGTCATGTGAAAGTTTGAATTTGAGTCCCTTATATATTACATTATATGTGCAGTTGTGTGTTAGCCTACACAGTGCATTAAGTTTTATTCATTTTTGTGATTGACCATTTAAAAACATTCATATAAAAATGATATAGATAATTTTTTAAATGCATAATAACCACAATTGGGGATTTTAAATTTAATTTGAAATAAAAGCAGGGGGTTTAGAAATTAATTAAGTCAATCTCTTGTTATAAAAAAAATAGAAATTGATTTAATTAATTTCTGGACTCCTTCCCCCATCATGTTTTTATTTCAAGTAAAATCTAAATATCCCAGTTATGGTTGAACAAACATTTTTTTTCTTTTTAGTGCATGGTCAATAGAAGCATTTAATATATAAAAAAATTTATCTCCATTATTTTTAAATTTTTACTATTAGCACAGCAGATGAAAATGTTAAACTATATCATAATTTAAATTGACTGGACACTTATAGTTAATATATATAATTAGATATTTACGTTATAATGTTAAAATGTGTTCACTTTACGAATATATAATATTTAATATGTGTACATATAATATATGTGTATATAAGAAACTTAAAACATGAAATATTCTTTTAAGTGAAAGGTGTTTAACATTTTGGCAGTTTTTATTTTTATTTAAAATATTGTTATAAAAAAAGCTAAACAATACTATGTTACAAGCTACTTACTTATCACTTAGATGAATCTTGAAATAATATTAAATACAATCAATAGTGAGCATTATTTAAAATATTTTTCCATCACTACATATTTTTGCAGTAAATTAATATAAACATATAATCTTTTTGTGTATATTATATTTAATATGTGTACATAATTATATATAAGCATTAAAAGCATAAAGTTAAACTTGTCAATAAATAATCAAAATTACCTTAACTCAACCAGACTAGCCAAGAAAATAAACTCTAAAACACTAACAAGTGTAAAGAACTACAAACTAACAGCATATTTAAACTTAACATTACTTACAATTCCACTTACTTCCCATACACCCCTTACATTAACAAACTCTTAGATAAGCTAATAGCTTCATAATCATAAATTTTTCATGATAAAGATTCTTTAATTCTTTTTATTTCATTTCTCTCAAAGAACACAATGTCATCTTCACCAAAATTAATAGTGTGGCCTGTATTTTTTTCATGGGTATATAAAGCAAAACTAAGATATTTGTTTTTAATCCTAATTTTATGTACCACTTTTCTTTCATTTAAGCTCATTTAAGAGCAGAGTAGTTTGAGTTTAAATGAAAGGGTAAAGATACATAAAAGTAGGACTAAAAATAAATATCTTAGTTCTGCTTTATATATCCATAAAAGGATACAGGTCACACTATTAATTTTGATGAAACTAAGGTTGTCTTCTTTGAGAGAAATGAAATAAAAGAAGAATTAAATAATCTTTATTATTAAAATTGTATGATCCTGAAGCAATTAACTTATTTAAGAGTTCTTTAATATTAAGGCTGTATTGGAGGTAAATTGAATTGTGTGTAATGTTTAGTTTAAATATATTATTACTTTATAATTCTTTACACATGAGATGTCTGCTTGTAGCAATGAAACCACTGATAGTATTTTAGAGTTTATTTTCTTGGTTAGAGAGATTGAGTTATGAATTTGAGTAATTTGATTATATATATATACATATATATATATATATATAAATGTATATATATATATATGATATATATATATATATATATATATATATATTAAATCAGTAGCTAACTCTATTTAAAATTGTGACACTTATATAAACAATTTTTTTTTTAAAAAAAGCTAAACAAAACTATATAATAAACAATTTTCTTTATCACTTAGATAAAGCTAGCAATCATAAATAAAATTAATAGTGAGCATTATTTCAAACATTCATCTACTCTTTCTACTTAACAAACTAAATCACATATTTATAAAATTAATGTGTTTTAAATTTCAACAAGTTATATTGAACTCACATCTATTAAATATCAATTTCAAAATGTTAAAAAAAATGACATTAAATTGAAAAAAATTTTTTATCTCACTTTCTCACAAGCTTTATTTAAAACAAGTGAATGTTCTAAGAAGAATTTTAAACTTAAACTGTGATACATAAAATTATTGAATATTTTTAATATTTTACTGTCCTCTGCTCCAATATCTAAAAAAACTAGCTGACCTACTGAAAGATGATTGTTCCAAACAGATTAGAGTCGTATTATTTAATTATATACCAGATTTTAAGTAATTATATTGAATTTATATATATATATATATTAATAATCTCAATTTTAAAAATTTATTCTAACTTGAAAAAGATCAAAATTTAACAAACAAACAAACAATTGAATTTTCAACTTCAATAAAAGCATTTAAAAATGCATAATTTAATAAGAAATAATTAAATTAAATGTGACCACTAAATATCACATGATCAAAGAGTTTTGCTTGTTTAAATGAAATATGAACAGTATCTGCCGATATTAATTTTATGAGGTTATGCATTTTGATTAATAATTTTTTTAGTATTTTTTTAGTGTACAGATTATTTCTAAACAATCAAATTATTAACAAATATTATAAAAGAATTTGCAGACATTTGAATCAGAAGATATATTTACTAATGATTTTTATTAAAGTAAAGGTATAGATTCAACAATCATTAATTGTGTGATAGATGGTTTATGTTTATTCATATCTACATTGGTCAGTAATTGTTACATTTCATTTGTGAAGCAAATAGGTACAATGATTATGGATTGTCCTGGATATATTGTTGAAGCTCCAGTAATGTCTAGACAAATCAAGTACAGCTGGCTATATGATTGGGTTTGGATAATAATTTTTTTTAAATATTTTTATGACATAATTTACTGGTCATAGATTCTTGAAAAATGATCTTAATTTAAAGTAAGTCTTAGTTCATGAAATTATATCTTACATTACTGGTAAATATGAACTACTTAACAATTTTTATATATTTCTGTTAGTCAAATTTTTTCTGATATCTAATGAATGAACTTGTAAAATAATAGGATGCAAGTAACATTTCTCACAATAATATTTAATTTAATTATTCAGAACTTTAATATGGATAACTTTTCTCCCAAAAGAGTACAGTATTGTCAATGGAATATGATATTACCTAGAAAGCTGTCTGTAAAGTACTTGCATACATTCTAAAGTAACACCAACTTTCCAAGATTTTAAATCTAACCTTTTACTAATCATGAAAATAAGTTGGGCTATAATTCAAGGTGGTTTCTATGTGACATGGGGTAGGATTGTATTTCATTCTACTGTTAACAGAACATTATATTCTGATTATGAGATGTTTCTTTGGTGTTAAAATAAAATGTTCTTTGTTGCATTAGAAATAAAAGTTTAATCTCTCTCTCTCTCTCTCTCTCTCTCTCCTATATATATATATATATATATATATATATATATATATATATATATATATATATATATATATATATATATATATATATATGTAAATTATATAATCAATGTCTGTATTCCAATTATAATAAAATATATATAATTATTCAAAACAATACAATAATTAATACAGTAAAACAATATTTAAAAAAAAAACAAATATATACCAATTTAATAGAAGTACTTTCAACTATCTATGTAGTCGTTGTCAACTAGATTCAAATTGTATTAGAAAAAACCATTACAAATGTAAACAAAAAGTAATACGTCATACATCAATTTTCCCACAATTCATTAATTTTTATATTGGCGGCCTGTCTGTTTATCAACTGTTGCTTTTCACTTTTTATTAACATAGCTTCTTTAATTTTGTGTTTATTATTATTTCTTTCAATACACAAAATCTTAACTTTATTAAAATCAAAATCAAAACCATAATTACATGTTACATTATGATCAAAAAATACTGATGGTGATACATCATCATTTCTAATATTCTCTTGTCTTGATTTTTGCACTCGTTTATATAACAACAAATGCTCCTTTGATCTTTTCTCCAATGTACATCGAGATTCCCCAATATATGCCTTTCTCGATGTACATTGGAGAAAAGATCAAAGGAGCATTTGTTGTTATATAAACGAGTGCAAAAATCAAGACAAGAGAATGTTAGAAATGATGATGTATCACCATCAGTATTTTTTGATCATAATGTAACATGTAATTATGGTTTTGATTTTGATTTTAATAAAGTTAAGATTTTGTGTATTGAAAGAAATAATAATAAACGCAAAATTAAAGAAGCTATGTTAATAAAAAGTGAAAAGCAACAGTTGATAAATAGACAGGCAGCCAATATAAAAATTAATGAATTGTGGGAAAATTGATGTATGACGTATTACTTTTTGTTTACATTTGTAATGGTTTTTTCTAATACAATTTGAATCTAGTTGACAACGACTACATAGATAGTTGAAAGTACTTCTATTAAATTGGTATATATTTGTTTTGTTTTTTAATATTGTTTTACTGTATTAATTATTGTATTGTTTTGAAAAATTATATATATATATATTAAGCATTAATTCATCCCACATGGATAAGAAATCCAGTACTGCCATCTGTGAACTAATATATAAATACATTAGAGGTCGTATTTCAAAATAGTTCACAGAGGGCAGTACTGGATTTCTTAACCATGTGAGGTGATTTAATGCCTAATATTTGTATATTTATTTCAGTATAGCGTTATGCACTGGGATCATTTTCTATATATATATAGTACTTTCTTCTTATAAATAAATTTTCTTATGTAAGAAAAGCCAAGTTTTAAAAAGTCTATAATTTAATATACATAAAAATTTTCATCTCTTGAATAAGATAATGTGGCTGATCCAAACAGTTAAATTTACAATTCTGTATTCATTTCCAAATGAAGAACATTTTTAAAAAATTCTCAGTTTGAAAACTGTTGTGTTTGTTTCATTCTTGAGGTCAGCGCGACTGCCTAGCACTTGCAAGCAGTTGCCCGGGTTGCGGGTTTGCGTCCCGGCTGATGCTATGACACTTAAAAAAATATTGAAAAATAAACCATATTGTTATTTACTTATAGGCATATTTTGCTTTTTGTTATTAGTTTGACTTATCTAAAATTATCTTTAGTACGACTGACATAATGTTTGTAAATAATTTTATTTATTGCTTTACTTTAAAAATATTAGCAAAGATGAGTATAAACATAATTCTTTACTCGACTATAGTTGATACTTTAGAGACTCATTACGAACAAAATGTAAAGCAACTTGCCACCGAGATCAATATCTTATTTTATCCTATCAGTGGATTAATTATCAGTTGAAATTTGAATTCACAATCTTGCTATTATAAGATAACTACTTTAATAATTGTATTATTTTTATAATTATTTTTTCTATCTTTACTATTAATATATTATTTATAAAAATAATTAATATTTATAATGTCAATTTTTTAAGAAAGATCATTTTATGCTGTCTTAAAAAGTAAATAAATGAATATTCTTTTTTTTTTAAAAAAATGCCATTAAAAGTTCAGTATTCCTAAGAACCCCTTTTACTAAGTGCATTACTAAAGATTAGGTCAGGGAAAAGCACTCTATCTCTTTTAGAGTTTTACATCATATTGAGTTAAAATCATAGGACCAAAAACAAATTACACTAGTAAATTTGATATCAACATTTTTTAAATCCAAAATTACATAATGAAAAAAGAGTGAAATTGATTAGAAAATAAATCTGTGTTTAAATTCTACCTGTATTTTATTATTTGTTTACATATATTGTACATGTATATACGCACGTTCAAAGCAAGGTGATATTTTGAATTATCAATATTACTTATATATATATTAAGTGTCATAGCATCGGCCGGGACGCGAACCCGCAACCCGGCAACTGCCTGCAAGTGCAAGGCAGTCGCGCTGACCTCTCGACCACCAATAGATCTAATTCTAAACAATTGATATAAAAAGTCTCAAAAATCTGATATATTTTTAGAATTTTATTTATGCTTTTTTTAAAAGATATTTATCACGATGGTTGAACTGTTTCTCGAATAACGTAGTCAAAAAATATTTTGGATAAAAGACTTTTAAGATTTCGACTGTCTGTTTTTCATTTCACATAATATATATATAAAGTTGATTTTGTATATCATGGCTTCAAAGGTTTTAAGTAATAAATTGTTTTTCAGTTTAAGATAGATGCTGTATAAATCAAAAAATCAATTGTACTTTTTTTTAAAAAAAGTTGTTTTTATTTAGACAAATTAACGTCAAGTATTATCATCTTTGTAAAATAAATATGTACCTACATATCAGAATTTGTAATTATTGCAGCACATTGAGATTTAAAAAAATCATAGATCTTAAAAATAATGTTAAATTTAATTTTAATTATTTTCTTTATAAGTAAAGGATATATTACAATCATTAAAATATTACGAATATGACCGACCTGATCGAAAGTCGTGCTAAACTGTAAACCTGTAAAGGAGTTATAATTTTATATTTCCTGGATAGTGAATCTTCACTATCTATTAAATTACAAACGAATAAGGAAAGAAATAAAAGAAAGATTCAGTTTGAATTATATTTGTTAAATGTTAATTATCCAAAATAACTTTATTTTTTGACTTTGTATGTCTATTTATTTTATTTTATTTTATCTATTAAAAAAACAATGATAAAATTAATATTACTATTTTAAATAAAATAACAATTAAATAATTTAGAAGTTTGAGAACTAGTAATGATAAAACTGAATCACAAACCAGGGACCTTAAACTCCCAACTTTGTTTTTCTATCACTATTTTAAATCATCCAGTGCACTTTTTTTTTATTAAAATAAATTAAGATTTATTAGATACAATTGAACATGTTTATCTATACATAGCTATATTCTTTTTACACTATTGCAAGGCATTCACTCTGTAGAGATTGCTGTGGTCTGAGATTGGAGCCATTGCTCTCCCTCACTCTTCTGTGGGGGGGGGGTGACCCTAGCCCAGGTTTCATGAAAAAGCCACTCCGGAGCCAGCAATCTATCTCTGTTCCTGAGCTTCTTGAGTAATTTGATATAGATTTTGCAGACATCATGATTAGCATTTTCAAATATACACTTGCATCTGGATAGCCAGATTGCAAAGGTTAGAATAATGGTGATTCTGATTTTTGAGAATATGCCACTCTTTATAGCCTTTTGAATGACTAAAACTTCTCTAATGTCGAGTGACACATTTTCATTAATAAAGGATCTGATCGGCTCGAGAGAAGAGCAGAAATACAGGAGGTGATGAATTGTCTCATCTGATGTGGCACATAGTTGGCATTGGTGGTTGATTTTGCTAAACCTTCCTTTCCACACCAGAAAATAATTTTTTGACAGGGAGGAGAGGTTGATCTTTAGCAGAAAGTCAATGTATTTTGGTTCTAAGAACCAATTTTTTGATTTTGTTATGAGTTGTTTATTGTTTAACCTTAGATCGTTCTGTAGAAATGTTTGATTGGTGTATTTAAGTTTGTATGTTTATGTCCATTTTTAAAAAAATAATCATCTAATTATTTAATTCCAATATATTTAAACTTTTCTGAAAAAAATATAATTCAATACGTATAACATATATACGTATATACTAAGAAAAGCTTGTTTAGTAATTAAAAATAAAAATGTTAAATAAATCAATATAATATGCTGGGAATGTTTTCAATTACCTGATAGCCTTACTCATAGCTATAATTATCCAAGAGAATTGTGAGATTTATAGAGGAATTACAAAAGTGGTGATTTACTTAAAATTTGATTATAAGATGTAAATGAATTTATTTAAATGAGACACTTTTTTGACAGTGGGATTAGAATTATTTTTTATTGATTGCATGTTTATTACTGACAATGTGCATATCACGAATAATATACATACAATCAACAAGAAAAAATCTGGCATCCTTTTGTTCAAAAAGTGCACACTACCATCAATATACATGCAATAAACAAAGAGAATCCTGCATCCCTCTGTCAAAAATAGTTGTTCATTTAAATAAATTCATTTACATCTTATAATAAATTTTATGCAAATCATCACTTTTGTTATTCTTCTATAAATTTTGCAACCCTCTTGGATAATTATAGCTATAAATATGACTACCAGCTAGCCAAAAGCATGTTCAGCATACTATATTGATGTATTTGACATTTTTATTTTAAAGTATTAAACAAGCTTTTCTTAATATATGTGTTTCATATATTATTTATATCAAATTACATCTAATTATTTATAAAATTAGTTGAATAATAAGAGCTATTCTTAGTTTTTTTCTGAAAGTTTGTGATGATGGTATATTATTAGATGTAATATGTTGGACTATTTCCATCATCTATGAGTGAACGTTGAATGCATAGAAAATTTTAAACTTTATTTAAACTTTCCAAATACAAACAACTTGTTAGTAATAATACACATATTAGAAAGAAGAATGGAGAATAATACTACTCAAAATGTTGTGTAATTACTAATCTGTGTTGTCTATACTGTGTTATTACTAACAAGTTGTTTGTATTTGGAAAATTTAAATAAAGTTTAAAATTTTCTATACATTCAACATTCACTCATAGATGATGGAAATAGTCCAACATATGACCCTATGTTCTTAGTTGAGTGTTGTAGAAAAATAATTTAAGCCACTCAGATGCATTCAATTTTCATTCATTAATACTAATATCTTTAATTAATATAAATTTATTAAATATTAGTTTGACAAAAATTTATTTTAATATTTTTCTCCAGACTGGCTAAATGTATTTCACAAACAGATAGCTGTAACTCAATGGCAAGTGTTACAAGAATAATAGATATTTTCATAACTAAAGTAATTTAATCACTATTTTGAATATTTTAAAAGTGTTAAAAATAATTTTTAATAATTTAATTTCTATGATATACATTTATTTTGAATTTTTCAGTAACTTTCCTTAATTGATAATAAAATTGAATTTGTGTATTTTTTTTTTTACTAATTTCATTATATTTTTTTTTCTCTAATTTTTAAAATGAAAACTGCAGCTGATTATGTATATAAAATCAAAAATCTGTTCAAATATATAAATCTAGTGATGTGGAATTTGATATTCATTACATCTTTAAATCAATCCTTTTACAATTTGATGATGTGGATGCTAAATGCTATTTCTAATTTATTCTACTTCTTTCATTGAGCTAAATCTAGCTTTTATTCTAAATTTTTATATTAAATCTTAATAAACAGTTTATAGAAAACAGATTGAAAAATATTAAGTGAATAATAAATATCAAATGATTGTATATTTTTAATATTCTTTGTCACATTACTGAGAATTCTTATGTATTTTTAATCTTTAAACATTCTAATTATTATACCATCTCTGCTTGGTGACTTTGCAAGTTTCAAATCAGAACTTAAGGTGCTGGTTGATTAGACATGCACACCACTTGATGGTGTAGTTTATGTGCTAAAATACATAAAAATGGCATTTACATAGCCTGAAGTTTATGGCTTATAGAACAGTGATGTTCATATTAGCTGTTGTGGGCCTATATTGTGTTGCACACAAATATTATGGCCTGCTGATATGCTTCATGACACTATGTAAGTGTACACATTTCACAGATCGCTATCGTATCATGTGAGGGTGTATGGAATTCAACTGACCATACCTCTTGTAATTTGCATTCAAAATAATAATTTTACACCCTACCTGATATAGTATTACATACTAATAATTGTAAGCCCATCACCATGCTTCCCTATATAGCTTAGAAGGTGAAAAAAATGCAAAAGTGTAGAGACAAGCACAATTTCACAGAATTCATGCAAAAGGGCACATTTGCATGAAAACAGCTATGAGACAAATTAAATGGCTGAGGTTGCACATTGTTTTGAAAATTAGAAGCTTGGTTTGATCAAAGTACTGAACCTTTTGGATGATCCTTTGAATCATCAAAAACATCGGTCCCTATTCCTGCACATTCCAGCACTATGCTCTGACATTTATGATATAATATAAAAATGTAATTATTCGATTTCAAAAAAATTTAATTCTTATGTTTTATAAAATAATGTTGTGCAGATAAAGAGAAGCTATGAGACAACTAAAATTGTGCAATGTTTTGGAAAACCATGATGTTGGTTTGATCAGAGTAGTGCATCTTTTGGATGATTCGAAGGATCATCAAAAACATCAGTCCCTGTACCTGCTCATTGTAGTGCTATGCACTGACATTTATAATGTAATTTAAAACTGTAAGTATTCCATTTTAGATAATAATGTTGGTTTGTAAATTGTTTAAAAGTAGTTTGAAAAGTGTCAACAAGCAATGAAATGTTTAATATAATTTAAAAATGTAATTATTCCATTTTATAAAATAATGTTATTTCACAATGAAAAGTTGGGCTGCATAAATAAATGGCATTTTTATGTGTTTTGGCACCTAAACCATACCATCAAATGGTGTGCATGTCCAATCAACCAGTATCAAAATTAAATATTTTAATCCAAGGATGTTGTATGTGTGATTTTATCAACACTTATCAAATGTATGTTTTCTCAAATATTCATCAGATAAAGGCAAAAATATTGAAATATATTCGAATGAATTGTTAAATGTTGGCTACAGTTATAATCACATATATAATGTTATTAGAGATTTTAATACAAAATATCAAAATAAAAATTTTAATAATAATATTGATTCTCCTGCTAATAAAAAAATATGAATATCAATCCTATATATTTCAAATTATCAAGTAAAGTTTATAAGGAAAATGTATAAAGATATATGTGATATTGCATTTTACACACCTCCTACATTAAACAAATTAATAAATAACTCCAAAGATAAAACCTCATTTATAAATAAAAATTGTGTCATTTATAAATGGATATGTAGGTGTGGCAGTGAATATATAGGTGAATCTAGATGTACATTGGAAAAAAGAATTAAAGAACACTTGCTATTATTAAAATGTGTTTAGAAATCAAAACAAAATTGCATAGTTGATAATAATATTTCAGCATCTGTTTTTTACAACCATAATAAATCATGTATTTATGGTTTTGACTTCAATTTCAACAGTGTAAAAATATTGCAAATTGAAAAAAATAACAATAAAAGAAAAATAAAGGAAGCTATGCTGATATACAAATATAAACATGACTTAATTAACAGGCAAGCAGCAAACATTAAGATCATGGAATTTTGAAAAAGTTAGCATTTCAAAACTTTAGTTGACACAGATTACTGGGATAATCGAAAGCACTCCTAAGTGGATAAAATATTTTTTAATTATTTAGTTACTGTATTTACAAATATTCAGTTATATATATATTTAGTTACTGTATTTACAAATATTCAGTTATATATATATATATATAACCAAATAAAATTATACTAATATATGCAACTGGTATTGTGTTAATCCTTTATATCTTTTCATAGTTCTACAAAATAAAATTATATTTGAATAACAAAATATCTTTGATGAATTACACACTCTGATGTATAAAATATATAAATACTTAAACCTTCATACCAGTACCATTAAACAAGATCTTAAATCTGCAAAGATACTCTCACATCATCCACAAGATAAAGACTAAGAAAATAAGAATGGCTATCTTATTTCTGAACTCAAATGGTAATTTATGAGCCAATCCAGAAGTGAGAGTTTGAATATATAAATCATTCATTTTAAATCCATTTCTTATTTTAAAATTCCTATTAGCACTTCTTATTTCCTTAAAGACTTTATCTTGTGGCTGGTGTGAGAATATCCTTGTAGTTTTAAGATCTTGTTTTATGGCTTTAATGTGGATGTTTGATTACCTTCTATATAGTTACAATGTAAAATATTGCACTTGTAAAATTTATAGAGTATTATGTAAAATATAAAAATGTAAAGAAAATGTGATATATAATATGATGAAATGTAGGTACTTCAAATTTTATCTGTTTTAATAATATTTTAATAGCTCATTCAAGTAATGTAATTTAGTAAAATTATGGTATAATTAGAATCCAAAAATAAATTGAAAATATGAATATTTAAGTCATGTCTAAAAGATGGACAACTTTTTTAATCAATGTATGTAACATTTAATTAAATTTAGAATATTTTATATTTAATTCAAACAATTTCAGGCTAATTTTGTTAATTTACTGTTTACCTTTATATAAATGATTTAAAATAGGCAAAACCTTCTGGCATCCATTGATTACTCTGGCTGGCACTGAGTGGCAATGCATATAGAGAGTTTTGCCTGCTTTAATAACAAATGTGAGCAAGCATAAAAAGTGGTGATCATGTGATATTTATTGGCATAAATCATTTAATGTCACATGTTTTGTTAAAATGAAGTTACAACTTTATACAGTTTTATATTATCATAACAAAATAAGATTGAAAAACATCAAAACCTTGTAAATATGTATATATAATGTCATTTAATAAAGGTAAATACTTAACATTAAAAAAAATAACTATACTACTTTATTGACAAACAGTTTTTAATTCTTACTGGAATTTTATTTCTTTAAATTTATAAAAAAAATTATCTGGATATTGTTATATTTAAAATATTTAAGTTTTTGAACAAAATAATGCATGAAACAAGAGAATATTATTCCATTATTCACAAAAACAATAAGCACTGTTACCTTTCTTATAAATAGAGGACCTCTAAACATCACATAATTGTCATTCACTATGCTTAAACAGGTTGTTAAAAAAGAGGCACACTTTTACATACAGTAGTGCCACCCAGTGCAAGCCAGAGTAATCAATGAATGCATGAAGATTTCTATATAAAATTGCTACTAGTGCCTATTCATCCAATATCCCAACCTAGTTTCTAGCTTGTGACTTTCATCAATAAGGAGCTTTGGATTTGAGAGCATTGCATCTAAAATCTAGGTGAATGAGTAAGCACTAAATGGGTATTTTATGCATAAACCCTTCTTGCATCCATTGATTACTCTGGCTTGCACTGTGTGGCACTACTGTATGGAGCATAGTCAGTGATACATTTTGCTATTTCAACATGTAAGTAAAAGTATATCTTTAAATACACTATATTTTGATAACTGCAATAAATTTGTTTTTTATAAAATTAATGGATTTCTAGTATATGGTTTTTAAAAAATTGTAAGTAAAAATTATAAATATTTTATAAACTTTTGATGCGTTTTTAAAATTTTAATAAGTATTTTTGATTATATATAATTATTTAAGATTTTTACCTGGAGAAATGCAGATTTTCAAAAAAAAAATTACAAGAAGACTGTTCAAGCTTTTACTTACCTAAAAATAATAATAAAAAAGAGCAATTATTGTTTTATATACATAAATATATATTCAGAATAAATTATAAAAAATAATTTAAAAGTGAAAGTAAATATTTATATATTATCTATCTATGTTTAAATAGTCAACTAAATCCTCTAATTTAACCTGCGTAGTATGTGCTTAATGTTTTACAGCATATTCTTTTTGATATTATTGTAATTCAGTGTACTATTCCTAGGTACATAATGATGAGTTGAAATTTAAAAATATATATTAGCATATGCTAGAAGCTTTATGTGATCTCTATTTATATATATAACAAAATACAACTACTTATTTACACAACTGTTTTAACATTTCAGTCAGAGGACTGGTTTTCAGCAGAAAATGTAGAAAATACTATTTATTTATTTTTATATATAAAGTGATAAATATTATTGATATCTACAATCTCCATAAACCTATTAAAAGTTGGCCAAAGAAGAATCAAGTCCGCCACTGTGAAGAAGTAATCAATTCTTGTCAAGATATCTAACTAGATTTTGGCCATTTTATTTTCGTTCACGAAGACGATTTAATAGATTTAAAGTGAATGTAGATATAATTGCTGATGACTCGCAAGAAGTTATATATATATATATATATATATATATCTGTATATTATAAAATAATTTAATTAGCACTTAAAATAAACATTAGTAATTAAACTTTAATTACTAGCTGAATTTAAAGCAAAACAATATAAGATAAGTCAATATATTAAATATACTATAATACACCATATACTCCTTAATTTACACTTTACAATGCAGTTAACATAAGATTTATTTTATTTTCTTTCTTACAGTTTCAACTGTCCAGCAGTCATCATCAGAGCTATTATCTCTACAACTGAAACTGAGATAATATCTCTGATGATGACTGCTGGACAGGAAACGTAAGAAAGGAAATAAAATTAATCTTATGTTAACTGCATTGTAAAGTGTAAATTAAGGAGTATATGGTGTATTATAGTATATATAATTAAGCAATGCAAATAAAAAATGGAATAAAATTTAATACTTCAAAATATATATATATATATATATATATATTAAATAAATGTATTATTACCAAGAATTAATAAAATTTATTTTAAAAACAAACACATTTTATATGTACAACACAATACAAAATATATATGCATGTGCACAGACAATTATATCCTAAAAAGCATAATATTATTTTAAAATATTTTGTAAAATGCAATCTATTATTATATGCTCAATTATAATTATGCCCATATGGTACACATATCACAAATTGAAATATAAAAGAACTTCCACAAAATAAGAGTTTATAGAATTGTTAATATTAATTAACTCAATCATAACCAAGTACTTCTCCTTAAATTCAATCTAATGGAACTATTTTAATATTTTGGTGAGAATCAAATATGGTAACAGTAAAATAATAAATGATATACAACTGTTGGCCTTGTGCAACTCAAAAATTAAGATGATAGAAAATAAATGTGTTAAAAGAATAGCAAGAAATGAGTAACTACTACTGATTTTGATTGAGTGTTATCATGTGATCAGTGCTCTGTAACCTAGTTAATATAATTCCCTTTTAAGCAAAGAATTTAACGTATATACACACTTACATACTTGTATGCCAAGGCTATATAATTATACAACAAATTTTATTTGAATTCAAACCATTAAAATGTTTCAATTTTTCAATCCATAAGTTTGAAAAGCAAGATGAAATAAAAGGCAATCATAGGAGTTACGAAAAGGGGTTTTGCTTATTAGGTACACTTTGAATTCTAGGCTGGATCAAAGTCACCCTATTTAAGGATTGATAGTGAATTATTTGGCATTATAATTTATTACTAAGAGTTTATGATAAAGTATTATAATAATGAATACTCAAATCTATTTTTTAATGTTTTATAACAAAGTTGACTAATAACATATAACACCACCACCAAGAAAATGTTAATTGGTTTATAATTCTTGTGTAGTTATTTTTGATATCTGCAGTTGATAATATTTTAGTACAAACTATTACTTCATGCCCTGTAATAAAGAAATATATATTCTTAAAAAAAGCAATGATATGTTTTAATTATGCAACAAAAAATACTAAAATAAATTTAGTTCAAACATGATGAGCAATTGTAAATTACTGCCCTTAATTATGAGGCATAATCAATTCATCAAAGTACTGAGGGCCTAGTAATGTAAAAGTAATTTTGGTTAAATATTTTCTTATATAAGTATTAAATGCTGTAGCATTCAGGAATAATAACTTCTCTCATAGTAATGTTCACTATTTAGTGACGTAATATGAAGTAGAGTGCAGTCAGATATTATTATTGGATAAACTTTAAAGAAATGTATTAGTTTGCTTGATAAATAATAGCAATTGATAATATAGCAAAATGTGTGATAACCACAACAAATGTTTCTTCTCATTCTACTAACAAAATACAATATAACAATTTGTCAATTTCTGAAACAGAGAATCATTAATATAAATAAAATAACTATTGCCAAGTGCTTTCAACTCCTAGGAGTTCTTATCAAGGCAGTAAAAACTCCTATTTTTTTCCTAAGCGATAAATTCAACATTTCGTTGCATTGTCCAGGAACAACTTATCGGAAAACTGGTTAATTATGAATTCATAGCACAAGATGAATTTTGTATAAGATATGATTCTTGAATCTTGCATTATTTATTGTGTTTTTCATGCATTAATATTGCAAAATTATTTGGACTACATATATGCCCTGTACCATTTTGGTGAACATAAAAAGCTGAATAAACTGTATCATCTTCCCTTGCTGTAATATAGGTATATTTATGCTGTTGAAGGTGATATTTAATATTTGTCTTGGTTTCCCCAATATATATTGCACTATAATTTATCAGTGAGCATCTAATAGAATAAGTTGTATTCACAGAAGTATTATTTTGAGACTACTACCAAACAAATGCATTGCCAAATAAAATCCATATTCTAAATAAATTGATTCACACTTGTGTAGTCATTAAAAAATCAGTTATTGAAATAAGAATTATTTTAATAATACAATTTATCCAAACTTCAAACACTTTTTAGCAAAACTCTTTATTTCTACATACACCTACATTTCGACTGACCTGCAGTCTTCTTCAGAGCAAGTTTATTTTGATCTTATAAATAAATAAAAAAAGAAGATCAAAAGAAGATCAAAAGAAACTTGCTCTGAAGAACACCACAGGTCAATCGAAACGTAGGTGTATGTACAAATAAAGAGTTTTGCTAAAAAGTGTTTGAAGTTTGGATAAATTGTATTTGTAGGATATTATGGCAAACATAAAGAAAAGTGTGATTTTGGTAGGAATTATTGTACTGACATGATAAAAGGTTTTTAATTATTAATAGTTATCCGAGAATTCTATACAGTAATTTTTAAATTAAAATTTGGAAAATATTTCTGTAATATTGTATAATAAATCAAGACATTTGAAAATATTACCAAATTATATATATGTATATGTTTATTATAAATATATAATTTCCGACTTTTTAAAAAAAAAATCAGAATTCATTTGATGATATTTATAAAATATTTTTAAATATAAGATGTTAAAATAAATTGTTTAATAAAATAACAAGAGAGAAAAGACAAGCACTAACAATTATTATGTACTGCTGGTTTATAGTAGTAATTTGTTTTCAATTTAAAAAAATGTCATATGCAATTTAGCATAAGGCAGAATCAAGGATTAAAGGTTCGAGATCAAATCCCAAATAAACAAAGTAAAAAGAGCTCAATTAAATGATTTAAATATAATGATCAGCTTACTATTTGTGAATTGAAACATTTCATGATCTCTTCTGCAATAATTGATATAATTATAACAAAACAAAAAATAAACATGTCAAGCGTTGTTAGCAGGGAGGTGAGCGCAGCCGCCTTGCAAGCAAGCAGTTGGTTGCAGACGGTTATTGCGGGTTCTCCTCCCGGCCGATGCTATGACATACGAAAAAAAAACCTACATTTATGTAAATAATATACTCGTGTATACATCTACATATCTTAATATCTTAATATATAATGTTTTAAAACTAATGGATTGGAAACTAGTGATTATCAAATACTTTAAACTTCCATTATTCACTTATGATAATATATATTGTCACCTCAACTTTCTCCGCGCACTCTTTTACTTATTCAACCTCAATAAACTCTCATTTATTTCAAGTAGCTAGTCAATTGAATTTTATACTTTAGGATCAAATATATACCGGGGGCGCCAAATTGCAGCGATAAATTGTAATGCCCACTAGAGATCATCATCACTAGTCAATTTAGAGTCAATTTAGGACTATAGAAGATACTGGAGAAAGTAATTAAATTGTCTCTCAAGAAAATAATAATAATATTGATAAAACCATTCAATCTATGTGGTCTTAATTTCAAACCTAGCATTAGTCATGCAAATATGTCATTATAAATTTATTATAAAATTTATAATAATGAGTTTTTTTTTCCACAACTTTATTATAAATATCTGATCTCGAGTGGTACTACAGAAAATATTGTATACAGTTCTCATTTATATCTGACTGGAAATAACTCAGTAATTAATGCAAAGAACTCATAATCTATGTTCATAATATAAAATCATTATTTAATTTAGTGCTAGATAAAATTTATCACAAATAAATCCTCCCCATTTAATCCCATTACTTTATTTTTCGTTCTCAGCATTTATCACTTTCACTAGCTACAATTATATAACACGGAATGTCTGTGTTATGTTCTCTAATCTGAGAATTCCTAATCTTATTTCTCGAACACACATATATTTTTCGATCAAATATCAATTCATGATCCCTATTTTCATAATAGTAGAATAATTTATTATAGTATAATAATGTCGTTATAATAAGCTACTTGACTTCCAAACTAGCTCTTAGATCAATAATCGAACTGCTCTTTCTCAAGGTCTAGATCTGTCAAGAGGTGCCCATATAAGCGATTACACTGTAATGGATATGATCCCATGTATGCTAAATAAATTTTAATACGAGTTTAATAGTAGGAATCACTCTAAACACCGAGAGTAGGAAAGGGTTTTTATGTCTGCTCCCAATACTCACAACATTACAATGAATCAAAAGATTAAATTTGTTAAACTTAACTCAACTATTCCCTGTCATTTTATTCTGTTATTTCTAATTTATTTTTAATTAATAACCTTAGTAATTTTACTTTGCTAAAGTAAACTATGGAAGTAAACCATGGACATCAATCAGATAAATCAAACAAAATTTACTTATGAAATCAAATTACGGAAATAATCATAAGTTAGATTAGGCAAATTAATCATAACAATATATTATGTGAAAATGAAGTCTATAAAATGGCTTATATAAAATGAATTATATTAATCGAATATAGAAATATTCAAGACAAAATTAATACTGAAAATCAATCACGGAAATAAATTACTAATATCAAATTAACTATGTGAATCGAATATGGAAACAATATGATAATGACTACTGCAAATCGATCTTGGAAATAAAGCATCATTATAAAATAAATAATTAAATTTAAATATAAACTAATATTACCTTAAATATAGGTGCTGGATATATAGATTCCGGAGATATTTAAAACACCAAAACACAAAACACAATATAATCTTATAACAATAATAAAACTTTATTACATGAAATAATAATGATAAAGATTAAAATATAAAAAAAAACACTAAATTATAATATTGTTACACAAATATATGCTTCTGATCTATTCAGGACTATTATTCAAATACATGTTTGAGTTAACTAATTTCTTGGATGACTCACTTCTTGTTTTGACCCATTCATTTATTAAATAAATAATTAATAATAATAATAATACAAACGCTGGAAACAGAATTCGTATATTTTTAGCTTTAAGAAAACTTATCTTGAAAGAGAAGAAAACCTACACATTTCTACTTCCCCCTCCTTTTATTGTAAACATTGTCTATTGGACTATTCCAAAATAGTATATTCGTTTCAATTATTCTAACTAGCAATGTGAAGTAATCTTAAATTTCTAAATCATTTTATCAAGTAATAATTTTCACATTTCCAATGAAGAAGGATTATATGTCACAAAATTGCCCTACTAATTTTGCAAACGGGTTTAAATTCAAAACCCACACTTTTACATTCATGCTTGTCAGATCTTTATGCTTTGACTGTATATATCTTAACTAGTTCAGTATGTCCACTCAGCTTGACGACCTCAATCTACCATCATTCAAAAAATCAATACAGATCGGTTAGTTTATTAATTAAAATCTTTGTCACTCTTCATCATACATATACATCTGGCTGAATCCTTATCCTTTCCGGCCAACGTTGTTCTGTCCCGTGTAAGAAAACTCTCTTCATATTACACATCACCATGCAGTGTCTATAATGTGCACACAGCCACATCTTGATAAGGGAAATAACAAAAACAACAACATCAACTTCAAACTTAAACTATTTTCTTGAGCCAGGGAGAGATCTTTCCTAAGATCCAGAATTATGTAAAGAGCTTCTCTTAGACACCTATTCCCTATATTGGCTTGTAACATTTTCTATACTTAAACAGTAACTTTACTAATAATTCCTATCTTAACAAATAAATGGAGAGAAACTTAGTCCTCCAACTGCTATGGTATCTAAATTAGGAGACAGCTATTTCCCATCTATTGGGTGGTAGGATTACTTTACATTAGTAATGACAAGCATTTATAGCTTTAAATATGCCCACACATACATCGATTCCAGCCTAGATAAATGACAAGACTAACCAGATCCCAAATCAATACATATATGAATTATTTCAATTTTAACCAGTCAAGCCAACAACATACCCAATATCTATATCAATAACAGATCAACACTCACAGCATAATAATGGGTTTTATGACCATCCCCTCATTCTTCATATCTACTATTAAGCACAAGTTAAAATTTTGTTAAGAATAATAAAATATTTATATCATTTCTCTCTTTACTTTTAAGTCTAAATTTACATGAGCATCTATACTTAAATGGTATCAAAATCATTTTCTTTTCTTTCCTTCACACATTTTAAACATAAACAAAATATTAAATTAAATAATCTAGTGATCAGAGTGTGACATAGCATATAAACAAAATGAAATATAATAATAATAAAAAATAAATAAATGACATATTATATAAACGAAATAAAATAAAGAATAAATATCAACATTACAGATAGTCTCTTTAAACTTCTTTTCCTTCCACTGTCCATCAATCAATATATTTAGTTCATTCCACTTGAGATAGCTATATAATGGCATGTCAGATAGTTATTTTAATTAAATGTGTATAGAACGCACAGATAGTCATTTGAATCAAGTTAAATCAAAATTGTAGATAGTTATTTTAAATCAAATTTGTGGATAGTTATTTTAAATCAGAATGTAGATATAGGATAGTTAATAAATTTTTAAAAAGTTCTGTTGGTTACCTTCCAGTTGAGTTTTTTCTAGGTTTGAATTCACTTTGTTCCTTTTTCTTCTTCTTTTCCATTTAAAGGTTCAACTTATAGGCAATAAGCAGTTTCTGATTCCTAACATGAATTAACTCTTTTCAAAACATTATATGAAGATTGTTGTAGTTCTTTAAACGAATTTTGAAGAGCCATATAATTATTATAATCTGAATTGGTCTTTTAATTTGATAAAAAAATTTGACAATTCTCTCCTTGCAGGAAATTTTATAAGCAGACTGGATGAATTGTGACATTCAATAGAAAATATCTTATCAAAAGTTGACTTCTTCATGATTAATTTTGAGAAAAAGAGATATGCACCATTTTTAGAAGAATTAGAAATTCATATTTTGGTCTACTATACAACTTAACTTCATTATCAAATTCTGAGAAAAAAATTTAAAAACTTGGAGAAAAAAATATACCTTTAGATATTAATTTTTTAGTTAGTTAGCTCAGTTCTCAATCAGCAAAAGTTTCTTTTGTTTTCTTCTCTTTTCTTTCCAGTTTTTATAGGATAAAAGAAAAAAGAAAACAGATGTCCCCCCCCCCCAGTGGTTGTCTTTAAGTCTAATTAAAAAAAACCCACTCAGAATGAACAATAACTCTTTCTAAAAAAAAAATGTTACTTTCCCAATAACTTTGTCTGATCTGAAACCAGATCTCCTTAATTAACACATTGATCTTTCTAAAGTGTTACTTTCCCAATAACTTTGTCTGATTTTAAACCAGATCTCTTTAATTAACACATTGATGACCAATTTATGAAATTTAGTCAAGGAAACTCTAATTAAAAAATTAAGCCTACTAACAATTTTCTTGTCAAACAAAGGTTACATTCACTGAATCTAAATAATTTCTTAATTAGATTTACATTTTTAATAATTTAAAAAAAAAAAAAAATTATTATGTCAGTTTCTTTAAAGGAAAGAAAAAAAAACCAAACCCATATATCTGTATCACACCCACACACACATACACACACACATGCAGACCATCAAAGAGAAAACTGATTATCCAGATTATATGAACACAAATATCCCTCATAATTTCTTATAATTACAAGCAGAAAATCAATTATAATTTCTGATAATCATAAACATAAATATTTACCACAATCTCCTATAACTCCAAACTTATTCTCTAGAAAGAAACTGTTAACTAAAGCTACTGACAATCAATTCTCATCAACTCTTTAGTAATAGACATTCCATACAAACACAAACTGTCTCTATATATGTTACTTGTGAGCTATATAGCCATTACTTTCTCAAATAAAACTTAATTCTTCTTATAGCAAAAAAAAAAAAATTGTCCCCAATTACTTCATTTTATTATATTTGGTTTATAGATGGAATAAACCAAAGGGTTACAATATATACACAAACAAATATAGTTTGTTGTAATGAAATCTTTGAAATAAATGTCACGTCATTGCAATTTTCAATTGTCAAGAAATTAAAATTATAGTTCTTCAAGAAATATATATGTTCACATATGTATAGTTTATAAACATCATTAAAATAAAAAATCATTCTTCTTTATATAACCTTGAAATATCAAGGCGAAATAAAGTTAAAATAAAATAAATACTTTTAATGTTTCATTAAACTTTTTTGTTTTTCTATTATGTTTTTGAAATAGCAAAAAAAAAAATCACATCTTATTAACACTAAATTGAGTATCGATTCAAAAATTTGTTAACTACTTGATAAGCATTTTTTTAAAATAAAAATGATATGATTGATTATCTTAATACAATTTAAATAAGGTCATATATAACACCATATATCAGAAGGCTCAGCTGTGACAAAAATATTATTAAATTAATATATCATAAAGAATGGATAACAGGCATTGAAACATTGATACTTGTCAATAAGAAAACTATCGTATAACATTTTTATAAATTATATTTTAAATCAAATCTGAATGATAAAAATAGCGATATGAATTGATAGCTATTTTATACATTTTGGAAAAAATATATCTACTATCGTAATTATTGAAACTTAAATGTTAACCGTACTATTAATAGATATATTTGTTTGGTGAATCTAAAATAAATATACATGTTTGTTTAATCCGAAAATATGAATTGTCAAAAACAATTTCTAATTAAAAATATAACTTATGATTTTCATATAGCTACTTACTACATATAACTTCCATATACCTCCCATATATTTTGATATTAATCATATTCTCTTATGATTATTTTAATACACTACTTTATCTTTCAAAAGAAATGTATTACTATAAATATTTACATTAAAGCGAGTCAAAAGGAAAAGAAATACATTGATGGTAACTTTAGGTAGAGTGTTATGAGCCAAAATAGAGACTGAATCAGATATGAAACTCAGTCTGGGTCAATAGGGGTAGTGATGTATGAACAGTCTATAAGTTTCACTATGTTCTTGAAAGAACTTACAAAAAAAATTAGGATCATCAAACGTGAATTGTTGCAGCATTTGTTTATTCCTTCATATGGTTGGTTTTAGATGGGGTTGTAATCAATGTGCTTTAATAACTAAATGATATAAAAATTACAATTATGAAAAAGGAATGGATGCACTATTAGCAGTGATGGATAACACTTTATGACAAGCAAATATGTTAAGGTATCACTCTAAAAAATGAATCATTCATAATAATGATATTATATACATATTAATGTTTTAGTCAATAATAAATGTCAGTTGCCACAGTACTCAATTGTGAAGTATGACAATCAAAAATTACAATCGATTAAATTTAAATTACACTATAATATATATATATGTATGTATTAATATAAATTTGTAGTATCAATTAAAAGAAATAACAATATGAATAATAAATATATCATAAATATAACAGTTGCAACATTACATGATTAAACAATAATAACTTTCCATTTTATAATAACTATCATTTTAACATAATATGACGACTGTTAATAATAGTTAATAAATTTTGAAACTAATAGTCAATTAATTGTAATAATTAACTGTGATTCTTTGTATTTCAAAAATTTAAACAAAATAAATTGTTTAATAAAAAAAGCAAAAAGTATTTATTTTAAATTTAGCCTTTATTTTTCCACATTTATTGTTAAAAGAAGATTGCCTTGACAACTGTTTGAAATTGTTTATTGTTATTGATATTAGGATTGTCTAAGTGTTGATTGGTTTTTAATGTATATCCATGAAAGATATATTTTAATTGACTTTTTGGTCCTATTTATATATATTTAATTTTTAATAAAATATAATAAATAGAGTATAAGTATAAACATATGCAAGATAAGCTTTAAATTTGTGAAGTTAGCAAAATTTTCCTAGACCAATTTCAACTAATTAATTATACTACTCATAGTCATTGCATTGATAATAAATTGTGTGGCTTATTAAAGAAATAAGAATAAGTAATTAGCATATTTGAATGGCAAATTAGTTATTTAAGTTGACCATTTTTTTGAAAGAGGGATGCAGGAATCTTTTCTGTCAATTGCATAATTGTCTCTGATGATATTCCAAGCCTCTTTCACTTTGCATCTAGCATCGTTATGTTCAGAGAAGACCACCCTAAAAGTGTGACCAGAGTATATTGCCTGTTAAAATTTTTCAATATTAAATAAGCATTTATTTTATAACATCTTGCGTGCGATTATAATTACAATAGAATGACAGCCTGTTAAGCTAATTGCGCAGACGCTGTGAGAATGTTATTAATAAATGAATACCTTCGAACAACCACATGATATGGTATTTGTATAAGAGTAAAAAGGAATCCTCTTACTCTTACGACTCAAATGTTTATAAATGAGCAAATCTGAAGTAGTTGTAATGAAGGCATGACTACATAATAGTCACTTTAAATTACTATATATAATGTCTGTATGAATGATGCCAATGAAATTTTCTAGAGTGGCGTTTAGTAAATTCTAGAAAATTTCATTGGCGTCATTCATACTGACATTATATATAGTAATTTAAAGTGACTATTATGTAGTCATGCCTTCATTACAACTACTTCAGATTTGCTCATTTATAAACATTTGAGTCGTAAGAGTAAGAGGATTCCTTTTTACTCTTATACAAATACCATATCATGTGGTTGTTCGAAGGTATTCATTTATCAATAACATTCTCACAGCGTCTGCGCAATTAGCTTAACAGGCTGTCATTCTATTGTAATTATAATCGCACGCAAGACGTTATAAAATAAATGCTTATTCATGTATATGATTTAGTTTCGTTTAGAGTGGCGTTTAGTAAATTCTAGAAAATTTCATTGGCGTCATTTATACAGACATTATATATAGTAATTTAAAGTGACTATTATGTAGTCACGCCTTCGTTACAACTACTTCAGATTTGCTCATTTATAAACATTTGAGTCATAAGAGTAAGAGGATTCCTTTTTACTCTTATACAAATACCATATCATGTGGTTGTTCGAAGGTATTCATTTATTAATAACATTCTCACAGCGTCTGCACAATTAGCTTAACAGGCTGTCATTCTATTGTAATATTAAATAAGGTATAATGTTGAGCTTAATAAAGATTCATTTTCTTTCACATCTATGTAAAATTACAATAAGCAATGAAGAAAGTCATATATTGCATGACATTGCTTTTATAAGTTTGTATTTACAAATATGTTTAAAGGGAGCATACCAATAGCTCAAAGAAGCTCTTATTAATAAGTACAGTAAGAGAAAGATATTTAAAAATCTTTATTTAGAATATTCCTATGACCAGCCTAATTGGTTTCGAGCTTTTGGATCACCTCAATGAGGAGCTAGAACATTCAGACACTAGATCTAAAATAGCAACTCAAAAACCAGCACTTATTTAATATGTAACATTTAAGTAGAAAATCTGAAATAATTGGACATGAAAATATCTTTAGCTCCAGATATCTAACTTAAATCACTATATGGGACTGAATCAAATTCAGATCTACCATATATTAATAGTCCTAGCATTGCCAATGTCTCAGAGGCAAAATTATAATAATCAATAAAGCATGACATTGCTTTTATAAGCTTGTATTTACAAATATGTAATATAGGGAGTGTACCAATAGCTCAACCAAACTCTTATTGATAAGTGTGGTAAAAGATATTTAAAATCTCTAACTAGAATATCCCTACCCACAGACCAATTGGTTTTGAGCTTTTGACTCACCTCAGTGATGAGCTAGAACATTCAGACGATAGATCTAAAATAGCAACTCAAAACCCAGCACTTATTTAATATATAACATTTAAGTAGAAAATCAAAAATTTAAATTAAAGGCATTTTCATGTCCAAAAATTTCAGATTTTCTACTTAAATGTTTACGTATTAAATAAATCCCTTGTTTTTGAGTTGATATTTTAGATCTAGTGTCTAAATATTCTAGCTCCTCACTGAGGTGAACCAAAAGCTCAAAACCAATTGGTCTGAGGATAGGAATATTTTAGATAAAGATTTTAAATATATTTCTTTTACCACATTTATCAATAAGAGCTTATTTGAGATAATGGTACACTTCCTATATAAAATTATATATATATCCATAGCTAACAGTTATATTTGTATTATAAACTCAGATCAATAATATAACCTTATACATATATAACCAACCCTAATTTTACATCATAGAACACTCTTTAGTTGGTTGCTATTACATATTGATCATTCAACAATTTGTCAATTTTTCAGACCACATTCCCATATACATATATTTTATAGAAATATATCTCCATTTGTCAGAACTAGAGGTTTGAACATTAAATAAATAGATAATTTAATCAGATTATCATTTCTGGATAAGTATTGCTATGCATAAGACATTCAGACTACTAGTTAAATTAAAAGCTTAGAATCATAAAAGAAAAACCTACTAAGTCTGATTTTGTTCCATTTCTTTGAAAAATATTATATCATTTAGAAAGGCAAATACAAAACAAAAGACAGGTCAAGGGATAACATCTAAACTCTAATTGAGATTACAAAAATGTAAAATTATCAATAAAAATTGGATTAGTATTCTAACTTAAATAAAATGGAGAGGAGGAATAATAATGTAAAGCCAAGACTACTAATATCATTAATACTAATATCATTAATACTAAGGCTAAGCTCAGTGAGTGGTTAGTTATCTTAATATTCACTACAGAGATATGCATAAAATCTAAGGGAATTTCAAGGCAATAATAAAATGCATTACTATAAAGTAAATAAATAAACTAGGAAGAGGAAAAACTTCATTTATTCATATGTAACACTTTTGGAACATATATTTTCTCTCTATCAAAATACATTCTCTGTGCAACATAAATATTTTACATTTAATATAACATCTTCTAAAAGAATCTTTATGTATTTTATTTCAATCTTATGGAGCAGTTTTCTATCACAAAATAATTGTTTTATTGACATGATCTGATCTACTCTACTTTTGTAGAGTGAAATGGAATGTACCTTTCTAATAATATAATAAGCAATAATGAATTTTTTTTGTGACCACCATAATTTTGATACTAATAAATGAATTAATAATCAATGAAATAATAAATAATGGTATCAGGGTTTTTCTTGTAACTTTGGAAAATATACCATTATATTGTGTTGCTAAACAAATGAATGGCATCCTAGTAGACTATAGGAGACATACACTTCTCTTATATGCTAATATATCCTAATAATAATAATAATAATAATAATAATAATAATAATAATAATAATAATAATAATAATAATAATAATAATAATGATGATGACGTTGATAGTAATAATAATAATAATAATAATAATAGTAATAATAATAATAATAATAATAATAATAATAGTAATAATAATAATAGTAATAATAATAATAATAATAATAGATACCGCAGCAAATCTCTGCTGAGGTAAGAAGCAATCCTTAAGTTCTCCGATGTAAGTATTTATTTTTTACTTTTGTTCCAACTTGTTATTCGCAAAACAAACATAATACAGGAAAAATCGAATTATATAATAGATTAATAGTGTTTTTTGAAAAATATCGGTGTGTTTTAATATCTTTTTTTTAAAAAATAAAAAAATACTGACTTGAGTCAGAATAAATCATGGCTACTGCCCAGTCAAGCATGAGCGAATTAAGCACCAATACGAAATTAACAACATCGTTAGTTTCAACATCGCCTATTTCGTATGCAAAAGTACTTAAAAGTAATAGCAATACTACAGCACCAACTCAAATACCGAGATCAGTAGAACAAACACAAATGATATAAAAAATCTTGATCTAAACACTCGAGAGGAAAATCAACCCCCAGCCACAATCTGGACAAAAAAAACGCTTGAAAATGTGACGGACCGGTTCAGTAATACGGTGCCTCGTATGTTATTTGAAACATTTCGCAGGTTTTTTTCACCAACTTCGTTAGTACTCGCAGTAACCGATAATCAATGCTCATTATATCGTTTCCCAAAAGCTTTATTATATGAAGCAATCATGCAAAATGCACTATGGGAAACAATCTCTTGTATCACCGACCATCCAAATTCTCGATATATAACCATTGATTTTTATATTCAGCAGCAAAAAGAACGTTTTCAATCCACTATTTTAGCACTTGATAATTACGCACTCATAATTATAGATGAAAACCGGAAAAATATAATTACTGGAGTGCTTAAAAATACTTATCTTAAATGCAACATACAAGATTTTCAAAAAATGATAAACCCGTTTGGAAAAGTAATTGCCCTACAGCCTATATATTTAAAAGACACACCTATACCGATATGTAGTAATCGTTTTGAATTTAAAATAAAACTACATAAAAATGTAGACGCCTCAATGATTCCAACACAGATTACAGATCAAGAAGCGACACTCTCTCTTCACATAAGAGGTCTAAAGCCACATTGTTTTGGCTGTGGACAGAGAGGACACCTAGCAACTCAGTGCGATAACACAAAAAGCAATCACTGTGAACAAACTAAAATCCTCTCCCCAGAACAACCCAGTGATGAAAATAAAATTTATAATAACACTACATCCATTGGCAACCCAATAATAGAAACCGGAAAAAAACAGGTTCAAACACCCACAAACAAAAATAATAATGGAGCAGAATTGCCTATCCCAAAGACCAACCAAAAAAATAATAACACAAAAACTAACACAGAAATCCAAGATTCAAACGAAAATAATTCTCAAGAAACCACAACACAAAATACAGCAATTACATCACAGGATCAGCATCTCAATAAAACAAAATGTGTACCAAATAAAAATCAACAAACAGAAAGTAAACACACACAGTTATATAATGAAAATATAAATCCAGATAATATAAAGATACCAATAATAAAAAAAACTACAATTATAAACAAAACTGCATCAAACATAATGGATGCAATAGAAGCCCCTCTTCCACCTATTCAAGAGAATACACCAGAGGGAAAAAGAAAGCCAGGTCGACCACCAAAAAACCACGAATCCAAAAAGGCAAAAAAAACAGACCAAAAGCACAACTCATCAGACATATATAATTTAGAAAATGATGAAATAGAAATGGATGTAAGCCAACAACAAATGGACACCTGTTCGGTTTCATCGCAAATTGCCTGTATAGAGTCTGAAGCAATATTAAATGAAAGAAAAACTGATAATAAACCCAACAATGTCTTAAATATGTATCAGCATCCATCTACTGCAATATAAACAAACATTTAGTATTAAAAATAAAATAAAAATCAATACCCTGTTAAAAAATTATTTAAAACATGAAGATAAAAATTGGATCTCTCAACATTAGAGGCTTAAATGCCATCAAAAAACTTTTTGATCTCAAAAAATGGTTACATACAACACAACCACACATACTGGGGCTTTTGGAAACAAAAATATACAGCAGCTCTCAAATTGATCCATCAAAATATTTAGTCAGCCAAGGTTTTTGTGCCTTGCTCAGGCAATCATCATCACCATCAGGTGGCACAGGCATAATTATTTCCCACAACTGCCCTTTCGATTCTTTTAAAATTATATATATTGACTCTAATCTTATCATATTAACACTCCATCATAAAAATATCACACTTAACCTAGTATTTGTATATATACCACCAGGCCCTGTCATCATCTCCAGAATAATAGCAACAATAAATTCAATGTTTACAACAACACCAAATCCCATAATACTCCTGGGAGATTTCAACATGACCTACCAAACATTTGTCACCAAATGGATCCATCAAATAACAATCCCACTTATGAGTGCTGAGGGTTTTCTCCCATCAAACTCAATATCTTTTAATAACAATAGATATAAGTCACTTATTGATTTGTGTTTCTACTCACCAATGTTACATCATTATTTTAATCTTGAATTCTGTCCATCTATAATCTCAGATCATGCTGCTCAGTTCATCACCCTTGACCTAACAAAAATACAAAATACAACAATAGCCCTCCAAAAGACTATGTGAATACTTCTTCCAGCACAAACAACTGAATTCTTATATTCAGAAACATATATAATGCACCAAAAACTTCAAAACATGTCACTCGATCCAGTACAAAAGTATATAGCATTCACCAATATACTTTCTTTCAACATCAATCATATTACCTGCAACTCAACACCCCCCACCAGATTATTAGCATTGGCAGATGAACTACATAAATAATAACCATTTGCAGACCAACTACAGATAATCAAACACAAATTAAAAAACTTACAGAAATGTACAACAATACAATGCAATACACTAAAGCAATATGTGGCAATAAAAAAGAAAAAAATATGCCTTACACAACAACATACTTGGACCAGAGCATACATACGGTGGGCATTGGGATACCCATCCACAGTCAGAGTGCCTATGGCACTTGAAATAGATGGCTCTATAACAGCTGGACATAACATGATAAACCCAATATATCAACACTTTAAAAAAAAACTACAAAAACAGAGAGTGTACATATCAAATGAAGACATATTTGGAGACCCTGAAACAGACACACCAATAACAACAACTGACATTGCATTTCAACTTGCAACAATAACAAACACATGTCACCCAGGACCATAAGGAATCCCCAAATTTGTGTTCAAACATCTTAGTCACTTCACATCAAAATACCTGTGCGATCTAGCCAATTACATATCCCAAAAAATTTACAACATACAAAATCTATACCCAATTGCAATGGTTCCATTTAACAAAAAAACAACAGCAATATCATCTTTATCTAATCTATGACCAATTTCAATGGGACCTTTAGGAATAAAAATTCTTGAAAGAGTGATAAAGGAAAAAATAGAACAACACATACTCCCTGTGTTATCATCAGCACAATATGCCAAAAAAGGATCATCCATTGGCCAGGGTGCCTTAATGTACAAAACAATTATCGAAGTAGTAAAAAAAAGAAAGAAATATGCACCAATTATAGTTCAACTAGACATTGAGGCAGCTTTTGACTCAGTGCCTATAGCCAAATTATTAGACGTGCTGAAAAAAACAACAACACCTCCATCCCTACTATATATAATAGCCAATCTGCTACTCAGCCGTGAAATTCACATCACATTGAATGGAAAAAAATCACCAGTCTTCAGACCGAGTCAATCCATCCCACAAGGATCCCCCCTAAGTGCCTTGCTCTTTACAATATATATAAATCCTCTATTAATAGAAATACAGAAAAAAATAAAAGGCATTCAAATTCCAAACACTGCTTTAAATATATCATGCATAGCCTATATGGACGATGTAACTGTTTTCCTCCTCTCTAAAAAGAACCTCCCTATATTACAAGAGATAATCAAGAATTATACCTCAAATTTTAATTTAAAAATTAACACAAATAAAACTGCTGCATGGTCAATATACACAGGCAAGCACTGTACAGAGATGTTTAATGGTAAACCATCTGCTTTCCTTGGTTTCCCATTCTATCTTGGAACCAATGAAATGAGGCAAAAAATTCAAAATAAATTAAAAAAAGATGCTGAAAAAATCACAGCCTCACTTGAAAAGTCATACCTGTCAATATATGCAAAGGTAGCACTATTTAATCAACTTATAATTACAAAAATTACATACTATACACCTATAATAAAATTTGCAAAAACATTCATATCTAAAATCTCATCAATCTGTAACAAACTAATATGCAAGAGAAAGACAGTGGCAATATCTTTAAAAAATCTGAGCAGACCACCACATAGCAATGGACTTGGACTCCATACAATCAATGTTTTTTACATGCAGAAATCAGTAAATCTAATAACAGCAACCATAAAAAGATTTCCAGACCTGGAGTGTGTAATCAGTATAATACCCCCAGACAGACCACCCCCTTCATATGGATATCTATCCACACTGATTGAAGAACTCAAGCCAATATACAACAAAATATCACTCAATAATGACAACAAGTATACATACTGGGACATTTATAATATACTATATCCAAACCAGACACCTAATCTACAACCATCAGTTCTTGGAATAGACAACAGGCAACTACTGCAACAATTCAGAAAATGGTCATTAGAACCAAAATTATTTGATTTTCTACTTAAGCTTAATCTCAATGCTCTACCCACAACCCATTTCCTTAGATTTCGTAGATTCTATACAAATATAGACCCCATGTGCGGGCTATGTCATAGAGAAGAAGAGACACAAGATCATTTTCTTCATTCCTGCAGTGCCCTAGAAACAATACGTCGCACAATGTTTACCACATACAGAAAGGCTATTATTTCAATTGATGAAATAATAAATACGTTTAAAAAAGGCAACAACCCTGCTATTCGTGCAGCAACATACAGCCTTTATGCCTACTGGTGCACCAGATGCACTTTTGCACTTGCCAATAACCCTCGACGCCACCCAGCAACATATTCAATAAAACTAGAACTGTTAAGAAAAAGAGACAGCATCCTAGCTCAACCAGATAGATTTGCAGCCACATGGCCACACTTGAAACAAAGATCCAGTCTATGAAATATAAAAGCCAATAAGATAGATGATGACATTTTGAACATCAGCATTTTTTCCAACTTTAAAAAAAATGCAAGCATAAACTGAACTAAATAGAAGACCAAATTTAAAAACAAGAAGAAAAAAAAAAGTATGCCGAAAAGATAAAGACTTATATACTGAAAGTTGTAATTTGTTTTTCATTTGTAAAAAATCAATATATGACTCTGTAACTTTTTAGACTCAATAAAGTTTTGCTTTGAAACATAAACATAATAATAATAATAATAATAATAATAATAATAATAATAATAATAATAATAATAATAATAATAATAATAATAATAATAATAATAATAATAATAATAATAATAATAATAATAATAATAATAATAATAATAATAATAATAATAATAATAATAATAATAATAATAATAATAATAATAATAATAATAATAATAATAATAATAATTATTATTATTATTATTATTGCATAAAGAAGTGTTTAATCTGCTTAACAATTACATTAAAAAATATATAAAATTTAGAAAATCATAGTCTTTTACCCAGGAAGACACTCTAAATAATAAAAAGAAAGGGTACCTTTTATATCTTTCTACCACCCATATTGTGTTGCTAAACAAATGAATTGTGTCTTAGTAGACTATAGGAGACATACACTTCTCTCATAAACTAATGTATCCTAATATGTAGTAATAATAATAATCTAAAGAAGTGCTTAATTTGTTTAACAATTGCATAAAAAATATATATATAAAATTTAGAAAATCATAGTCTTTTACTCAGGATGATACTAGAAATAATTGAAAGAAAGAATATCTTTTATATCTTTCTATTACACATCAGCAATACAATTAAAATAATTAGGTTTAATTATTGTACTTTTATTGATAAGATAAATAAAATAATGTGCAGTCTGAAAAATTGATTAAATAATCCACAGAAAAATTAAATAAATGTACAGTTCTTTTAATTATAATTCCAAGTTTTGGAATTGAAACATTTATGCAGTATTTTCATTTTAACATTGGGATTTTGGATTTGTATTAGAATTGATCATATGATTCACCAAGGTTTCTGTTATATAATTAAGAATTCAGGATACAAGAAATCATATAGAAAAACAAAGACTACATTTAAATAATAAGAAATACATTTATTAACATACTGTATATACAAACACAAAATATATTTACAACATCATTGTGAAAGTTATTTGTCAAACATAGGCACTGTTATTTTTTAGAAGGATGCCACAAATAAATTATACATAGTAACCTAACACTAGCAAACTATTTGTTATAGTTTTTAACATTTTAGATGAATAATTAAGAATACATTCAATTAAGATAAATTATTTTAATATTTAGCTAATTTAATTTTCATCTATTATAAGCTAAATTATTCCATTAAACAAGCAGTTAATAAAAAAATGAAAAACAAAAACTTAAACTATAAGTCAAGCAATATAATCCATGAAATAAATCCTTTTGTCAGGTAACAAATCATAATACCTTTATTAACAATATTAAAACATACTAAAGATTAAAATAACTTTAATCTAAACTAATTTATGATGGAGTTCAAACAGGGAAACTTGTATGATAATGACAATTATCATATCAAGATAAATAAGACATATATTTCATCTATGTCCACATATTAAAAAAAAATTAACCTTAAAATATCTTACTAATCCATTGACAAATTACTGCCAGATGGTGATAACAATGACATTGTGTATGTGTATTTCTTATTATGCTATGCACTAAAATAAACATTTAAAATTACTAATACATTGTTGTTTTACTTGTGAACTGCTGGAAAAGCACAGCAGCACAATACAGACACTGTTTCACTCAACAAAAGCACTACAAATAACAAAGTGTCCCTTGAAGAACTAAATACTTTGACATCTATCTTATCATGCCATATCATACTTAAAAAACATAAATAACTTTGCCTCCCATGGTGGAATATAATTACCAACATCATGAGAGATATATTAATAAAGACAGGCTTCTCAGAGCAAAACTACATGAATAAAATAGCATGGTGGGTTCCAACATCTTTATCTTAGGCAAAAATACATGTTTGGATGAGGTATTGACACATAGGGGAAAATGAAATACTCACCATGATCCTCTCATGGCACCTAGCTACTTTAGCAAAACATGAAAATAGAATATAAATTATTATCTTCTCAAGGAATACAAAGGTGAAACAATGGGGAGAACGCATTCCATCCCACAAAGCACAATAAATAAAGCATTTAATAAATTCTAATGCTTCCCAGATTTACTAAAGGGAAATAAGCATAAATCCTAGACTATAAATCCTAGACTAAGCAATGGCAAGATAACAAAATTATCATTCATAAACTAGATAAATGCTAAAAATTACATACATTAAACAATATCTGAATCCACCAAGCTTGCTATGAGACAAATGACTGTAAAATATTTTAAAATAGCACAATAAAAGTTTTGCACTAGATAAGGAATACACACATACAAACAATAGTATAAACATTTATAAAGATAAAGTGGATATGATAGCAATGGTAAAATATTAATAAATATATAACTAATAAACACTTAGTTATATTAAAACTTAACCATAAAATGATTATATCATATGAATAATCTATTGTGAGCTTCTGATAAATATACATCACCTGTTTATCCATAAATAAATGAAACACTCATGAATACTATTAAAAGAAATATAAGAGATAAGTATCTCTACTTTGATCTTAAAGTATTATAAAATTTACTTTAAACCAATGAATATAAAACATATGAAATTTACCTTTCCATATTGTAGGAATATCAACATATTATGTTATAAATCTTTTAAAGCAAAATATAAAAAAACAGCTTGGCATGGTAATAGTAATATATATATATATATATATATATATATATATATTACTATTACCATGCCAATATATATATATATATATATATATATATATATATATATATATTGTAACCATATATTTTAGTATAAAATATATTAATTGATGTAACTGGTATAAAAATTTCTCTTTCTTCTTTTGGTGATTTGATTGGCTTGATTGCACTTTGAACAGATTACTTTCTTATATTATTTTAATAAATTTAAATTTGCTTCTTCCCATATACTAACTCATATCATAATGTTTAACTTTTTAAAACTTTTTACAACACATTAAAATTTGGTAAAATATTATAAATAATAATATTTTATTTTTATTTGTTTAAAATGATCTTAAAAATTATTTCTATTGAATTAAAAAAAAACCATTTGTTCAATTAAAATTAATTATTAAAAATAAATACAGTAATTACGTATGCGTCTCAATGTAATAAAAGAAAAGAGCGCGAATTTAAGAGGAGATCGTCTGTTAGTTTGCTTTTGGAGGGAGAAAGAAAAGAAAATGGTAAAGGCAAATGGTGTAAATTTGATAAGCTTATTTTAAAATAGTTAATAAGTAAACGGATTACCACAAAATTTGCTATAAACGTAAAAATAACCTAGTGGTATTTAATTAAGATGAATTGCTAAATTTAAAAGTCTGTTCAAGTCAGCTGGCCAAGTGGATCAAATCACCGGTAACAATTTTCCAATATTACATTTTTAAAATGTCGGAGCTTCCCAGTTTAAAAGAATTAATTGCAAGAGTTTGGTATGTTTTAAAATGTTTATTATTCTACAATTTGGAAAAATTAAATAAGTATTTTAATTACAGAAGTTTTATGAATATGAAAATTTGCTTTTTAAAAAAAAAAGAAGAAGTTTAAATTAAAGTAAAATGTTAAAGTTATCAATATAGTTTAATATTTCCATTTCCAATTCTAATAAAAATATAGTATTGATTGATATTTAACTTTACAATGCCAGTAATTTATTTGCTAGAATTTGTTTAACATTTGGATAATAAACCGTCTTCAAATAATTAATCAAAGCTATTTTCTAATTTTATCGTCAGTTTGGAATGAGTGAATTAATTGCTATAATTGGTATTCCTAGATTTAAGCGTGGATAAATAAATATTAGCATGGATGTGATAAACTTGGAACATTTTTAATAGAGAAATGTAGAGATTAATAACTTATGAAAAACCTTTTCATTTAAGTTCTGCGTGTCATGTTTGAAATTGTTTCTTGTTTATGGAGCCACGTAAAATCGTTATTCTAATAGTGATTATAATAACTAACACAAATGGATAAAATTACATGTTTGGAATTCAACTATAATTATAGCTATTACTTCGTACATTTATTGTTCAACACATCGTACATGGATTTCACGGATCATATTTGTCGTTATAAAATGCTATACAATCTAATTTGTGACACACACACCTGCTAAAATTCATGTATTGAACTATAAAATGCTATACATTTAATTTATATCACACACACACCTATTAGATTTTATGTATTTGATGAATAATTCATTGCTTTAATTTTATCGTTATATGAACTTGCATGTGAAGTTCATAAGTTATATTTTATTAAGTTTAAATTAATAGGGGTTGAATAAAATATTTATTCAAGAGAATAGCGCTTGCGAAAAAGCTTAAAAAGTACTGAATGAATTCATAAGATGTATCAATCTTTATGAGTTATTTTGTTAGTCTTTCCAGATTTATATTCCTATACTAATATTACTTATATTATATTACACATGTTTTATTTTAAGAAAGATAAGTTAGTACATTAGTTGTCCTGATTAGCGTAACATTTATTATGCAAGAACCCACATTTGCTAAAGTGTTAGTGTATTCTGAATGGTCAGAATAACTGAGGGGGATGATTTTGCACTTTAATGTGAAGTAAATAGTAATGTTGTTTTAGAATGTAAAGGGCATTAATCTGTGCTGGTGGTTAATCCGCAGATTACTTTATTGCCATTTTTGTATTTTACACTCATTCCTGCGCTGGTGGTTAATCCGCGGAATGGTGTACTTGTACTTATTGCTTTATGATAGTGTATAAATCCACAAAACGTTTAGTGTTATTTAATTCCTCCGTGTAGATGAATACATCCACAGGAATATGTTTTACTTCATAGATATAAGTTGGGCAAAGTATTTTAGTTAATCTGCTAAATCATCTTCTTTCATTTGTAAGCATAATTTATAAGTTAGATCATCAACTTGTAGCAGGACATTCTATTCAAGTTACTTCATAATAATTAACTGTTGGTTGATTATTATTTACCGGAGTGTAAGTTTAAATTATCACTTTATTTAATGATTGCATTGTAGCTAAATCCTACAGACATAATATTATTTATTATATTATTATAAGTTTACGGTATGGATTTATTGAATCTGGAAATGACGTTAAATATTTCATGAGTTGATGCTGAATTTAGTATAATTTTCTCAATATTCATTGTATCAAATTGAAATATAAGGTATGATTAGGTTCTTAAAAACTGTACCTATGAGATGTTATTGAAGAAAGTCGATGGAATTATAATTTATTTATTTTATTTGTTTATTTATGTCTTTAATTATAACATTGGAATTAATTACTTATTATTCATAATTTTGTAAATAAAAGTTGATTTATAATTAAACTTACTGTGCCGTTGCTATGTGTCATTCTTAAAATCAGAAATCATAAACCTTGGATAGAGCATACATTGAAGTACATACTATCGTCAACATGATATAAGAGTTTATTGATATTTTTGAGAAATCATTTAGATGCTTTTCGTCTTTGGTAGTTTATGATGTGTAAGGTACAATAAAATCCCATTTACCTTTTCCATCATTTTGGCTTTGCGTAGTTGATTCTAGTATACAACATCAATTAATTATTAAACTTGTAAACAGATTTACCAAATAATGACACGATTAAATATCTTTACTTAACGTTTTTAAATTGTCATTCGTCAGTATAATAAGAGTCTCAATGATATAGTAAACTATAAAAAGGAACCCAAGTATTTATGTTATTTATTGCAAAGCTTTACCTAGACTAGCATTTGTATTAGAAATCATATAGATGGTTTAAAAATTCATAATCTTATGTAATTCCACAAATTATGCCATCTTGTACATGGTCGGCCATCGGGTCTCATACAATAAAAATTGCAAATTAAGGTTTGAAAATAATAACATTACACTTATAATTTGATTAAAGTATTTTATCATAATACTATGGTAGTTCTTCGCGGTACACCCTGGCTGCGATCAAATTAAATCATAAAAAGTTTAGGTTAGATCATTAGTTTGGTCTGTGGTAAGTTGCCCCAGATGTTGATTGTGGTCTTTCGTGCATAAAATAGATAGCATGATATGCTTTTGGATACAGCTCTTAATAGCTGACAATGTGCAACGGGAATTGATCAGTGATAGAAGTTACGATTCTTAGTGCATTTGCGTTTCTGTAGTTGGGACCACACAATTTACGGTTACAATTTATAGTGCCGCAACGGGTTCGGCATGATAGGTAGTTGAGAGGGCAAGCGGTTGGTTACAATATATATATATTATTTTATTTTAAAACACCTTAGTTCTTTAGCAGCGTTCCTTTCATAGTGAGAAGTCTGTTGAGTTTGTGACATTCTTCTCAGTGAATTATCTATAGAATAATACATCCATACTTATCATATATATTTTCTTTCGTAAGAAAATAAAAGAAAATATGACTTTCTAAAATAAGCAATAAATAACAAGAACATTTAACAAAAGTTCTGTTTCAAATAAGCAAAATCTGGATCCGTTCTAAAAAATAAAATTGGTTAAACATAAACTAGCTTGTTTGAGAATCTCCATTTAATAACACAGAATATTAATTAAGAATGTTGTCCATCGATTTTTGTCTGTGGTTCTACTGGAAATAAACAATTCCTTTTTTTTATTTTAAAATGCATATTTAACAAAAAAAAATTCTTCTTAACTTTTTTTTAATTCACTTAGAGATATTATTTTAGCAATTTTTTTTTTTTTTAATTACTATTAAATTTGAAAGATTGCTATTCAAGATAACACATTTACTTAATGTCTATTATTCTTATACATTCAGCTATATTTGCCTCAATAGAGTTTTCCATTAATTTCTTTAGTTTATTTTATTCTAAATATTTTTTTAGCAAATACTGAGAAAACAAAGCAAATTATAAAGTTCTCCTGTATCAACTATGACAAAATAGTACTTATAAGTTTTTATATTGAAAATACTTCAAATATCTACTGAAATCAATGAAAGCTGAACATTTTAGCATAAATAATAAATTATAACATTAATATAACTGTTTATCTTCAAAATCAAATTTTCAACGGTCTTTTTTTTATAATTAACATTTTAGTCTCTTTCTCCTGAAGGTGAAATACAATAATGAGAAGCAAATTAGTGCATTGCCCAGCACAGCTTTAAAAATTAATATACAAATAATCACCTGGTTTCTTTCATAATTTCTTTTAAAGTATAATTGATGAAATTGACTCATAATAAAATAATTATTCTTCTGAAGCATGTTTGTTATTAAAGGTTTAAACTATTCTAATTGAATTTAGCATTAAAAGCAAGAATACCCTATCAAGTTGTATAGCACTGCATTTTAGGTTGATAAAATTTTAGAAAATTAATACTTAGATAAAAGAAAATAATTAAAAAAATTATTACTGTTATTCAAAGTAGATGAGAAGATTGCAGTACACCTGAAAATATCAGTAGCAGTTGTGGTCAAACAGAAGTGACATCATATATGGACGATGTGATGTTTTTTCTTGCTTCACAGGAGAAGTTTACTGGGTAGGGGAGCTCTTGGACCGATTTGACTGTGAATTTGGTCTAAGAGTCAACAAGGAGAAGTCGGTGATCTGGTCGATTATGACCATCAAGCAAATTCCCGGCATGTTTAAGGCTACAACTCAGAAGTTCCTGGGTTTTCATCTAGCGGCCCCCTTATCTAAAATGAGAAATGAAATTGAAAATGATCTAATGATTAAGATAACAAAATTTATTTGATCATTGAAGAAGATTTATTTGTCTTTGTTCAGGAAAATCGCACTGATGAATGCTGTCATGCTTCCCAAGATCACATACTTCCTTGCGGGCTTTTCAATGATGAAAGCCTTTATAAGCTATGTCAAAATCCAATGTAGGAAGCTGTGTTTGGGGGGGAAGCTTCTGTCATCAGCCTGCACCTCTTACAGAAACCTAAACATGAATGGCTTAGGATTACACTCAGTTAAGATCTTTTTAATACAGTGTTTTTATAATGTACTTACCAGATTATTTATGAAAAACCCAGATATGAAAGGGCCAATATTTCCAGAAGAAATAACTCCTACTGATAGGCCACCTCCCAAAAGTGGAAGGCTTTGTATTCAAAAGCAAATCTCCATAGTATTTAACAATCTAAAAATGAAGAAGCCAGGAACAATGTTCAACAACAAACTAAACTACTGGAACACATATGATCTTATGAATCCAGAAGAAACTAAAATTGACAATATTCTTTCGATTGGGATATCAGGGTTCTCAAGGTTGACCAAACATCTAAAATTGGATCAAGATCAACCTCAGTGCCTTGCCTACCACTGACTTCCTACATAGTAAAAGGAATTATAATCTGGACTCTACATGTGCACTATGTAGGTGAAATGATGAGACAATGGCACATATATTGGAAAATGGAAAATTTGGAATAGCATAAGAAACATTATTAAATCTCTCATTAAAAAACAAAGACTCAGCTTGTGTAAATTTGATTAAAGCATTTAAGAATGGACATTTTGAAATCATAAGGTTGGCAACATTTATAAATTTTTGCATTTGGTCACTGAGAAATAAGATCATCTTCGAAAATGGAGGAGAATATGACATGAATAAAATGTCTTTACACTTATTAAAAGAAATTAAAGAATTAGACCAAAATTTTTTTCAGAATTGGATGTTTAACCAGACCTGGTCTCTAATAAATCTAAAACAAAGTGTAGTACCGATGATGAAAAGAATATAAAGTTGTAAATCCACAGATATTAAGAAAATTTGAATGAACCATTTATCTAAAACATTTAGATAAACTTTATATGGAAGAGATCCAAAACTAGAAAATGCTATTATAAAGTTATTCACCTAATTGATGATTAATAAGAAAGGGCTTTCATTTGATTAACAGATCAGTTTTAATCAATGACCCAATAAATATATCAAGACTGCTTTAATAATGCTTAATGGTAACGGATTTGTTTACTGTAAAGAATCTATGATATATTTCATATAATTTTCAGTCTTAACCTGCTTTTAAGTAATGTTTATGAATGTTATCCCTATATTGGATTGGCTAACCTCATGATCTATAAGTAAAGTGTATGGTTTTCATATATGGTTCAAAATGACTAATCTCTCGAAATCTAAATGTTAAATTAATACACACAGAAACATGAGAAGTGTTCTTCACTTGATAAGATAAAGCTCTATAGACTAAATGGCTAAATATGTTTTTAATCATTGTCTACATGTTCATAAATTAAACAAACTTATATGTGTTTGAATTGACTAATACCGTCATATATGTGATATATATGATCAGCTTAATGTAAATTGGCCACAACTATGATTTCTGGAATGGGAAGTTATATGGCTTCAATTTCTAGTGATAACTAATGTCTTAATGTAATTGATATGACATTAATTGGTTATTCTATGTATACGAGCATAACCTTTGATTTTGTTAACTGGTCTCCATTGAGTTGATATGTAAAGGTCCTTTTTTTTGTAAATTATTCTTATGATTTGTGAATAAATTTTCCTTTTGAAAGAGAAAGTTATATTTCATCATTTATGATTTTTCTTTTAAAGTTCCTTTCTCGATCCATTAAAACTATCTAGAAATAGTGCATTTTCAAGATAAAGGTTATTTATATTTAGTTCACCAAATACTATGTGTTAAAATATATGCTATAATTAATTTAAAATTATGATTTAAGATTTGCTGCTGTGATATAATTTATATATCAGTTCTACTAGCATGGCCAAGAAGTATTAAAATACTCTATCACATAATGTTTGTAAAATAAACCTTACAGTACTAACATTTGAATTCAAACTCCAGTGGATAAAGAGACAAATGTGTAGGTACTACATTTATAGTTTTGAGATACTTAATTTGATTATATCTGCAAAGTAAAGGTGGGATGAAATATTGCAATCCATCTCCTATAACATGTATATTGTATTGACACACATAAGTTTATACTTCAAATGTAGATATAATCAATACATCACATACACTTTTTAAAAAGAGCCGTAAACATTTATTTCTAATATTTATTATCATATGGAGATAGTTCACATTATAAATATTTATTGATATCTGCTGTCATATAGTGCTGATTTATATTTTATTATTATTATTACTATTATTATTATTATTATTATTATTATTATTATTATTATTATTATTATTATTATTATTATTATTATTATTATTATTATTATTATTATTATTATTATTATTATTATTATTATTATTATTATTATTATTATTATTATTATTATTCTCATCATCATCATTACCATAACTACTACTACTATTATTATTGTTATTATTACTATTACTATTATTATTATATTATCATTATCATCATCATCATCATTACCATAACTACTACTGCTATTATTATTGTTATTATTACTATTACTATTATTATTATTATTATCATCATCATTACCATAACTACTACTATTATTATTATTGTTATTATTACTATTATTACTATTATTATTATTATTATTATTATTATTATCATCATCATCATTGCCATAACTACTACTACTATTATTATTAAACAATTCAAAACAAAACAACACTCTCCATATAGTAGTGCCATCTTGTGCTAACAAGAGCAATCAATGGATGCCAGAAGGCTTGTGCATAAAATCCCTATCTAGTGCCTACTCATCCAATATCCCCAGACTAGTTTCTGGCTTGTGGCCTTCATCAGTGAGGAGCCTTGGATCTGAGAGCACTGCACCTAGATCTTAGGATCTAATGCAACCCTCCAGCACCCACCTTTTAACTCTATTTAACTACAAAATTATGAGAATGAAATTGATGAAGGCCACAAGCCAGAAACTAGTCTGGGGATATTGGATGAGTAGGCACTAGATAGGGATTTTATGCACAAGCCTTCTGGCATCCATTGATTGCTCTTGTTAGCACAAGATGGCACTACTATATGGAGAGTGTTGTTTTGTTTTGAATTGTTTAATAACAATTATTGTGCTAGTATGAGATAGTGATCATGTGATGTTTAGTGGTTTAACACCAATCCTGCCTAATAGGATAGTGGTGGCTATGGTTGTTAAAGAGCCAAAGACACCAAAATGTATGGGTACTGAATTGAGTTCAGACCCATATGACTATATAAGCTATTGAGCTTGGATTGAAAATATTAATAGTGTTTTCAATTTCTTTCTCATAGTTTTGTAGTTAAATAGAGTTAAAAGGTGGGTGCTGGAGGGTTGCATTAGATCCTAAGATCTAGGTGCAGTGCTCTCAGATCCAAGGCTCCTCACTGATGAAGGCCACAAGCCAGAAACTAGTCTGGGGATATTGGATGAGTAGGCACTAGATAGGGATTTTATGCACAAGCCTTCTGGCATCCATTGATTGCTCTTGTTAGCACAAGATGGCACTACTATATGGAGAGTGTTGTTTTGTTTTGAATTGTTTAATAACAATTATTGTGCTAGTATGAGATATTGATCATGTGATACTATTATTATTATTACTGTATTGTTTTCTTATTTACATGAAGTAAACAATTTTGTTAAAGTATATGATAATATTCTTTGATCATCATTTTGATATAATTTAGTTCAGATCAAAATATCACACTGTTGATTCATTTAAGGTTATTTAAATATTTTTACTATATTTTCTATTTGAATCCAATAAGTTAAAAGTAGAATGTGTACGTAAAAATCCCCGATAAGCGTATTCATTTTGACAGTAATAAATGTTTAATTAAAGAAAAATCCTGAGATAATTATTACGATGAATCTTAATGAATGCCTATTAATAGAAACCCTGAGAATATGTAATTAATGAATAGATAAACAAAATTATATAAGTATGAAATCATTTAGTAATAAACCAATGATTGAAACAGGCAAAACTCTTCATACAGTAGTGCCAAGTGATCATGTGATATTTAGTGGTTTAAAACCAATGATTTCTGAAATATTACTTAAATTATATATTGTATTTTCAAAAGTTTAGACATTAATATTTAAATCCCTGAGAAATTATTTATTTATAATGATTATTTATTCTGTTTGGTAATCTGAAGTAAGTTATTCGTCTTATAAAGGCTCAAACATATACGAATGCATTTTCAGTACATTAAAACGCAACCGGAAGTGCGTTTTCAGTTTCTCTTGCTCCGATTTTCGTTTTAGCACAGTTAATCTCTTATGTAAAAGTCTCTTCCAAACAAATTAGATTGAGAGAGGTTACAAAATATATTTAATCATGTTTCCATACTCTGCCATTCTAGATATTAATATGACGTGAAAACGTCGAAAGTATAAGCGGTACAATAATATAATTAAAAATTTTATATTCAAACTTTGTACGAGTATTATTTTACATTAATATATATATATTATGCACATATGCTAATTTTAATCTAGAACGCAAGAGTAATTTCTTGGGATTAAAGTACTATGATAAAATATGAATAATTGATAATTTCTAGTAGAGTTTTATCATCTTTTATTATTTAATATAAATCAATGTAACAGCTTATGTTTTAAAGTTATTTATTTGTGGATCATTGACTTTTCACAGCAATTATAATAAAATATTAAGCATTAACTGTCAATCATTACTTTGCTCATTTTTATATAAGTTAATAAAATCTAGAATAAAATACCACTGAAATAAACTATTTTCTGGTAGATTAAGTCATTACAAAAAAAAATATTATCATAAACTTTTCATCTGCCTAAATAATAACTGACCATATATATATTCATGACAGTCGAATTTATATTTGTCAGAAACAAAAATCAATATTGAATATAAAATACAAGAGATAAATGTATTTTTCTCAAAGAAAAATATAATGAATAGAAAAATCAATAATATAAAATGATTATAAAGAAAAATGTGGCATTAAAATTAAACACTCAATTTAACTATGAAGCAAAATTAAGTTACTTCAACTACACAGCACAGAATATTTTTTAAATATTCTAAAAGTCAAAACATATTTACTAAAATGAAACAAAAATAAGATGAATGTTAAATTAAAGATGAGAAAATTTGACTTTTTTTCAAATCAATGAATATATGAAACCACAGAAAAATTGAAAGGCTGTAAGTGGATTATAAAGAGTTAAGTATAACTGTTGCAAGAATTTTACGAAATTAAGAGCTTGACTGAAATTTAATGCAGAACTGTAATTTTCAAGATTATATATCGTAAAGAAAACTTGAAACAGAAAGCAAAGTTTCTTTGATAAGTAATAATTTAGCAAAACAATTATTACTATAGAATGCATTTAATAATTAAACAGCTATATAAAAATAATTAATAAAATGTCTATATCAGTCATATTTAAAATATCTTACTATCTTCTACTATTTACATATCTGTTTTTTATATATCTTTCTGATTGTTATACACATTTTCTTTTGATTTTTATACCCATCATATTAACATATATGAGTCAATATTTTTTTCCCTGTATATATATATATACATATTTTATATATATAACCCGTGCAATATCTTCGTTTTAACATATATATATAACTTTTTTAATAATTATGTCAATTTGTATACTATATGTTTTTTAGAAAGATTGAAGTAGAAATTTATTATTCTATATGTTTTTTTGGTAGATGGAAGTAGAAGTTTGTAGTTGCATCATTTTAAGAATAAATAATAATTATTATTTCTACACCGATCCATTATAATGTATGTATGTGTGTATAGATAGATAGATGGATAGATAGATAGATAGATAGATAGATAGATAGATAGATAGATAGATAGATAGATAGATAGATAGATAGATAGATAGATAGATAGATAGATAGATAGATAGATAGATAGATAGATAGATAGATAGATAGATAGATAGATAGATGGATGGATGGATGGATGGATGGATAGATGGATGGATGGATGGATGGATGGATAGATAGATAGATAGATAGATGGATAGATAGATAGATAGATAGATAGATAGATGGATGGATGGATGGATAGATAGATAGATAGATAGATAGATAGATAGATAGATAGATAGATAGATAGATAGATAGATAGATAGATAGATAGATAGATAGATAGATAGATAGATAGATAGATAGATAATCTCACTAGATTTATATCTTGTTTATGTAATTGTTTTGATATATATAATAATTATAACTCCTTTTCCTAGTCGACTGTGAAGATGTATAATCAAAAACAGCAAAAACTACATACTCAGATTATCACTCGTCCATTACAAAAATATTTGGAAGCTCATCAATACTTCATAATAAAATAAAACATTAGAAAAAAAGTATAAAAAACTATTATTCTAAATAATATATTGTCAATTAACGATTACCTGTACTGTGAATTTTAATGAAAAATTTATTCTAAATAATATATTGTCAATTAACGATTACCTGTACTGTGAATTTTAATGAAAAATTTATTCTAAATAATATATTGTCAATTAACGATTACCTGTACTGTGAATTTTAATGAAAAATTTAAATTCCTGGCGAAATATATAAATTAATCCATTCATATTTAAAATATTTTACTATTAACTGAAACTAAAATAAATGATAAGATAGTAAAGTCAATTTTTTCTAAATGTCAAAGCATGAAAAAGAATTATATTGCTAATTATCGTAAATATTTTTTATCAAGACCAATTAATACTTTTTTACTCCACTTTAGCATATCTTATAAGTAGTCTGATATAATACATGCTATTTATTTTTTAAGAAAGGAGAGGATATATCATTTTTTATTTGACCATTAAAATTTAATCAATCCATTGATTTGAGACCTCTTTCTCTATCAATGCAGTCTTTTTCTTTAACTTTGAACCTTCAGCTATCTGTTTTTATCAGTTCATAAGATGGAGCAAAACTGCTTCAACAATAATGGGTCATTTTTCTAACTAATATGACATGTTTTTATATCTAATTATTAAACTGCATCCAATTATTTTAATGAATGTTTTAGCAGTATAATCATTCAATCTGAGCCTGAGTAAGAATTAATTATATCCTTAATATTGTCACAAAAAGCAACCATAACTATTTCTAATACTTATGGCGGAAAGATGATGAATAAAAGAATCTGAAATGAAATAATTTATACCTTCATTATATAAAGACTTAAGTTATAAATTAAATAAATATTATAAAATCTTTTCAAATGAAAAAAAAATTGCAGATAGTAAAATCCGATATTTGCTATATTTATTAAATATGATTTGATAATGTTAATAAAGCAGCATGTAAACTACATATGATGTTTTTAAAAAACATTTAACCTGATAAATCGATCATAAAATAAAGTAGATCAATAAATTATAAGCTATAGATGATACTAGAGTAATGATAATATTTTTTTAATTCTATTAAATTAAAAATTTTGACTGTCCAGTGCACAAAACCCAGCATTTTTCACTTTTTTAATATTTCAATGTTAAAGCACATATTCTGAAGATATTAGTTATCCACTTTATCTCATACAGCCCCTGTAATTATATATAAACTCCAAGTATATAAATTTCACTTGTATTCAAATATTATCAATAGTATAATTTAAGTATAAAGAAATCAGTTAGGCATAATGAGGAGCTAGAAGTATATATTAGTGCTATAAATATGACTAATCTGGTCGAAATCAGTGCTAAGCTGTAAATATTTAAGAAGTCACAAGTGTATAATTTTTTTGGCATAGTGGACCTTCACTATCTACCAAACTATTTTTTTTTATTTCTGACCAATTTGAAGATAATCCTTTACTGTTCACACAGAATTTATTGTAAATGAAATGACTTATTATCTTTGCTCCATCTAGTATAATTTTAGATATTTATTTTTTAAAAAGTAAATACTATTGGAAAAATAATCTGTTTCATTTTCATCACCCTGCCTTCTTTCAAAAATCATTCATAAACAATATATTAAAAAAATTATAAAATATATACATACATTCCATCTTTTAAATCTTGTTTATTTATCATAGAATCATTCATATCAACTTTCCTCCCATATCAACTGCCACATATGAAGTTTATTACAAATCTAATATATATAATATATATATATATTGCAATAAACAATGAGAAATTGGCAATGCTCATTGTTTATATCTTACAAGCTTAAGAGAATGGGGTCATGTGATCTACGACTCTATTTTTTTATTTGACTATATATATTATAATGTTTCAAACAGCCTACAAAATCATTTTGCATTATAAACTGCCCTATTTCTGAATAAAGAGACTTAGATATATGATAAAAAGAGATAAAGAAAGAGAATTATTAAAAGTTCGTATTAAAAGTTTGCTATTTTAAACACTAGTTTGCGTATTTAAAACAGGTATCTCGATTATTGATTTAAAGAAGGGACATGTAAACAATTAATTTTTACATTCTTAGAGTAAAAAGGATGAGGACCATGAATATTTCAATAGTAGCATAAAGGGACAAAAATAAGTTAAGACCAGACTGATTTGTAAAAGTAATAATAAATTTTCTTTTGGGTTTTGCAAAGAGAAAGTAGTTTTTTTAATGAAATTAAAAATTCTATTCAAATTAACAATGTAAGTATAGTACTTGTTAATGATTTTAAGTTTGTAGTATACCTAAAAGCAAATTAAACTATATTGGATTAATTAAAAGCTAATTAAATATGTTTAATGAGAAAGTGCATAATTAATTTGTCGAATTAAAATATTTAATTAAGATAATCACAAAAGGATCACAAGAATTAAAACTGTGGCTTATGGAAAAGCACATTCTTGTTATAAGTGATTGCATAAATAGAATGAAATGAAGAGTTATGAGAGATAACACTGAGATGGAAAACAGAATATGTAGAAGTAAAGAAGAACACTTCCTGAGAATAGTTCATCTGTAGTAAGATTTAGACTTAGCAATTGAAGTTCTCATTGATATTTGCATAAAAACTATGGAAATGTAAAAAACATTTTCCAGAACTGTTTGACCTCATTCCAAATACATAAAAGAAATTTGATATGACCTGGTAAAAACATGCTCTGAGAGAAGGATTGATGAAAAATGGTGATGGTGTAGTGAAGGGTTAGTACATTTGGAAGCATTTTTCCAAGTAGTGAGTGGTATCCTAGATAAAGATTAATTCAGCTCATATTTTCTATAAAAATGATCAAATGAAAACAGAAGTCATATTGATAAATTACTTTTGGTTGAAAGAGAAGACATTAGATTCTTTAACAATAAAGTTTCTGGATAGTGATCTTAAAATATCACCAATACCTAGTGTTTTCTTCATCAGAAACCTTATTTGAACATTTACTAATTGTATAATATAATTATTTTTATCTAGATCATAATAAAAATGGGGTTTAGCTATGAGCTCTGGCAGATTTATGTATCAAATGCTGCTAAACAATACTGTTGCCACAATAATTATCACAATATGCATCTGGACTGATGGATGGTTGTGATATATTTGAGCTAAGGTGAAAGATACACTGAGATAATATAATTTGACAATATATTATAAGATGGTACACCTTTTCACAAGATATTAAACTGGAACAAAATCCAATCATTGCCTTGTGATGGGTGCTATGGTGAAAATTATCAAAACTATGAACATTACAATGATACCTCTATAGCACTGCAAATATATCATTCACTAAGTCAGACATAAGTATATATTCAGGTTAGGGATAATATCTAGCCTAATAAATGATGAGTAAGAGTTACTAATGTATTTTCATAAAATAGTTTGTATCAAAAATGTAAGGGGAGTAATTTTGAAACTTGTCAAACTATAATAATTTACTATATATACATTCTGAACAAATGATGAAAATATATGTAAGATTGTAATATGTGCCAACTGATGAGTGCTGGTTTAATGCAAAATGTGTATCTTGGAGATTATTTATCTTTTATACATAATGTGATGGGAAAGAAGTTTGAAAAGAATTTAAATACATATTACAGTATATAAAGGTAAGCTTAAGTATTTTCAACAAAAGATAATGAAGTTAAATTGCAGCATATGTTATGAGGGTTATCTGAAAAGTATATGTTTCTAATATATCTATAGTGTGAGAACTTGATCTGATTTCTGGTCTGAGGTTGTGATAGGACTGAGCTATGGTGAAACACGAATTGAAATAAGAATATAATTTGACAATTTAAATAATAAAGACTAGCATTTAAAACATTCTCAACAATTAATAAATTGTATTAAAATTTCCATAAATTTTACAATTGTTTACAATCTCCATTTTTTAATATAGCATATATATTCCACAACTTTATATTATTGTTTTTTCTGCTGGAGTGTTGCATTAGATCCTAAGATCTAGGTGCAGTGCTCTCAAATCCAATGCTCCTCACTGATGAAGGCCACAAGCCAGAAACTAGTCTGGGGATATTGGATGAGTAGGCACTAGATGGGGATTTTATGCACAAGCCTTCTGGCATCCATTGATTACTCTAGCTTGCTGTGTGTGGCAATACATAGTGAGTTTTGACTGTTTTAACAACAGTTATACACAAGCATAAGAGATGGTGGTCATGTCATATTTATTGGCTTAAAAAAAACCTTCACAGATTAAAACTGTTTATTCCCTCTTCATGCATATCTCATTTTTTTAAATAAACTCACTGTCATTTTTTATATTAATATTTATTTATTTATATAGTGCTATATTTTTAAACTACAATAATAATTAGATATCACTCCACTACACATGTGCTTTACAAATTTAATCTCTTAATGAATATGCTCCTTTCCAAACACAAGATAAAGTCTTTTGAAAAGATAGAATGAATCACTCTATCTTTTTAACCTAAGCTTATATTGTACCGGTCGAAAC